>CM002476.1:15031785-15124131 GCA_000325765.3 Leersia perrieri | reverse complement strand
GCCGCGTGTTTGCCGTGCGTTGCACTGTTGGCGCACGGCAAAGGTGGTGTTTGCCGTGCGCCCGACATTTGACCCACGGCAAACGGATGCACGCACGGTAAAATACCGTTTTCCGGTAGTGACCTTCATCTTGTTAACTACACTACGCACCTTGTGCCTCGCAGCAGTAGAATCCATCCGTTTCCAGCCAATTAAACCGTTCCCCGGCCGCCTCTTGAACGGTCCACTTTGCAAAGCCAGGAGAGCCACGGCCACGGCCACGCTCGCTCCCAAACCTCTCTAATCGACCGAGGTCGTCCTCGTCTCCTCTCCACACGAACAAGTCCTCATCAGGCTTGCCTAGCTCTGACAGCTTCATGCCGAAATCCAACTTTCTTCTCCGTCGTCGGCAACGGAGACCCCTCGGCATTAAACACAGCATGCGCGCTGCTTGCTAATTAAACACCCAACAATTGAGGGAAAGGAGAAGAGGTTCTGTCTATGTCGATCGGATGCTGCGTGCTACTTCTGAGCAAGCTAGGAGTGCAGTGGACTTTAATGGCGCCCTTTCTTTTTGTGCCAGCTACTCCAGTAGTTACTACTCCGGTAAGCAGTTCAGCAAGCTGTATAATTAAGCTCATCCCTGCAATGGCGGTCGGCAGCGCACGTTGTTTCTGAACTGAACTTGAGAGAAAGTTAATTACAAGCAAGTGACGCTACTCACCGAAATGTCAACGAATCAACGCCTTGGTGGTCGTGCATTTCTGCCCGATGAACTAGCTAGATAACGTAGAAACAGAAATATGTCAACGACGACGCGACTTTGGTGACCAAATGCATGACGCTGACTTTGGGTTTTTGCAACTTGCTTCGCTTGTATAGTTTTGTTGATTCGATCATGGCTGTGACAAACTGCGCTTCGGCCACTTCCATCGATCGACCATCGTTAGTGGAAGCTTCGGCGGAGGAAAAGTTGGACGCGGCGGAGCCCGGGCCCGGCGACCATGGGCCACGGCCCGGGCTCCGCCGCATGCACATGTAGACATGTAGTTTAATTAGGTATTTTGCCGCCGCTGTATTTACGTACTTAATCACTGTGCTTATTCAATTGCCACTGAAATCGGCAAAACAAATGCTTAGCTACGTACTATGCTTAAGGTAAAGTAGATGTACTCCAGTACTTAACCATGCTTAACGTAAACTAACAAGGCAAATGCTCATGCCATTACGACTGTAACATATAGAGCAAAATACGCTCCTCAAATTTTCTTCTCAAGATATATAAGAAAAAAGGCCCATGGTCTAAACTATAAAAAATAAATAACCATTGAGATTAATCTTGTTTACTGTTTTTTATCCTCTTAACTTTTATTGTAATTAGTAAATGGTACACATAGTTATGTAGAATTGTATATGTACTCCCTCCGTTTTATTAGGTTTGGTCTAAATCAGTCATCTTAACTTGAAATGGAGGTAGTATTATTTATCTGTTATTGTTAGATTTGCCCAGGCTCCACGCAAAAAAAAAAAGAAAAAAAGATTTCCCCAGGCAAAATTCTAGATCCGCCAAGAGAGGGAGATCGGCGCAGGGTGAGGTGTACTGCTGTGATGTTGTCCATTGGAGCACAGCTGGTAGGTTGCGCCGCTTCTACTGACATGTCTCACTTCCATTTAATCCATTTCATCTTAACTAGCGGATTTTCGCGTGCAAATTACGTTTGTAAAGTTTTAAAAGAAGATCAGTATGATACGATATGCAATTTGACAGTTTTCTCTTTAGGTACAATTGCTTCATATATATACAATAGATTTGAAAGGTGTAGATATTATACAATCTGTTGTCTTACGATGTATTTCATCCCAACCAAATGATTACATTCATGGGTGGAGTACTACTCAACAAACATATTGTACTTTGGTAGTACCTATAAAACATTTGACTGTGGTTGAAAAATAGTTAAATATAGTTACGGTATAATTGAAGTGTACTTACAATATACTATAACTCATACGTAGTAACCAGTACCTCCGTCTCAAAATATATAAGTAGTTTTTGACTTGTCACAGTGTTTGAGATGCCTACTGCTAAGTCTGGAGGGATAGTGAATACAGCTTTCTCCCCTGCTTGCATTGAGTTAACAGCCATACTGAATCCTCGCATCACATTCCCTATGAGCAACATTTAGTGTACGAGTGTGACTCATTGTCGAGAAAAAGGTATGGTTATAGTGGCACAAACACCTAATTAGTCCAGATTTTTTAAACACTCATACACATAAACGATGGGGAACATATCCGGTGAAAACAAGCTAAATGTTGAAAACAAACTAAATGTTCCTAAAAAAAGTTACAAGTGACGGTCACCAGCGCCTCGTTGGTGGTCATGCTCAATTTTCTGTTCGATCTAATCGAGTCTCGACAAAAGCATGAACATAAAAATGTCAACGATCGAGGTCGAACGTGGTGGTCTGATTAAACCAATTCGATCGATGGTTCATGACAGTGCATTTTTCAAGTTGCACATGCATGACTGCCTGAGTCTTTCTTTTTTATCACCAGCTGGTCGGGCTGCCTTATTTGAGTCTTGATGAATAGTCGTTCTTTTCTGTTCGATCGACTGGAGAACACAAGCACATAAAAATGTCAACGATGGGTAACATGGATTTGATCAATGGTTCAGGGACGGGGCATTTCAGTATTTGCAATTTGATTCAATAATTCATGAAGGTGCATTTCTGTATTTCCAAGTTGCATTCATGCCATCTTGTTGACTATTGAGAGCTATATATGTATCATCAAATCGCTAGCTTTGGGTATCCCAAAATATCGTTACAAACTAACAAAGATAGTTTTGGTAAACTCACGTCTCACGGCGATGTCGTCGTTGGAAGCTTTGGTGGAGGCCCTCAGAGGAGGAAACCAATGGAGTGCGCGGCAGCCATTCACCATCTTCCGCGTCCCTGCCTATGTCCGCGAGAGCAACCGCACTGCCTATGAGCCGCGTATGGTGTCCATTGGCCCCTACTACCACGGCACCGCGGCGCTGCGCCCCATGGAGGACCACAAGTGGCGATCGCTAAACTACTTTGTCTCCCATTACGCCGGTTTCACGGCATCCACGTTAGTCGCGGAGATGCGGGACTTGGAGGCCCAGGCTCTAGCATGCTACAGTGAGCGCCCCGTCGGCATGAGCTCTGACCAGTTCATCCAGATGCTCCTACTCGATGGCTCCTTCATTCTCGAGTTCTTCTTCAAATGGCACAAGATGGAGCTTGACACGCTCATCGGCAGCTGGCGCCACGACATCCTCTCGGACCTGCTCCTGATAGAGAACCAGATACCCTTCTTCGTCCTCGAGAGACTCTGGAACACCGTTACCTGTGGGCAGGGCGGCAGGGCACTCCTCTTGGAATTTTTGTTCGCGTACATCGGCGGTCAAAATAATAGGGAGCCAATCACATTGTTTTCCGGCGACCGGCAGGTCCACCACCTTCTCCAAGTGAATTACGAGTGTTTCGTGCCAACACAGCCGGACCCCAAGCCAGCGATCGAGCTGCTCGAGGCCGGGGAGATCGAGGGGTGTGCTTTTGTGCAGCGGAGCTCAGCGCTGCGCAAACTGTACGAGTGTTGCGTGCCCAAGCGGACAACGCTGCCTAGTCGACCGACGACGAGAATACCGCCGGCCACCGAGCTGTTCATTGCGGGGGTGACCTTCGTGCGGGATGATGCAACGGAGAACATGTTCGACCGCCGCAGCGGTGTAATGAAGATCCCAACCATACGGATCAACGACGAGATGCGGACCGTGCTCGTTAACCTGATCACGTTCGAGCAGACGCAGTGCAGGGAGGAGACGGGCCTCCTCACCAGCTACCAATTGTTGATGAGCAATCTCATTGTCACAGCACGAGACGTCCAACTGCTTCGCCAGTGCGGCGTCCTGCAGGGCCGGGAGGACAACAACGACGAAGCGGCTCGGTTCTTCAGCCGCATTGCCGAAGGCGCCACCGTGGACTTGAGGCGTCAGGCTTTCGCCGTGCTGTTCGAGCACGTGAGCCGGTACTGCGACTCGCGATGGTACTACGTCTGCAGGAAGGCGCTACTCGAGCTCCAGCCCGTGGAAGACCATCTCCATCGTGGCCGCCACGATCATTCTCTTTCTTACCGCTACGCAGACTTACTTCACCGTGTTTCCTGCCAAAAATTGACAGCACAATCTTCAAGCGACATAGTAGTACCAATTGTCGTATTGGGTCTTCATTTTTTTTTTCCATGCTTTTCCACGCAACAATGAAACAGAGTAATATGATGTGTGACACGGTGGTGGACGTGAGTCTGCCATCCCCCAATCTGACAATGGACCCCATCAGGTAGACACCTACCCACCCTACCCGGTGGATCCTCCCCTTGTTGCTCTGCCCGGAATTCCAAATCACACGCATCACAGATTCATTGGAGGCAGAACAAGGATCAACACAACGCGAATCAAATCAAAGAAGGAAGAGGACATCCAGAGCCTGGGCTGTGGATCAAAGTCACCGACGGCCGACCAAACAGTCAAAGTCAAATGTCAATGGAGTTGGATAGAGGCGGGTAGAACGGGATCGATGGTCAGCAGCAGATTGATGTCCGATGCATCGGATGGATGGCAGTCATGCCGTATTGAAGGTCAACGACGCCAAATTGAGGTCCATGACACTGGAAAAAATGCAGTCCGCGCCGGATCAACGACCGACGAGTGGCACTGGATCCAACTCGCCATTGCCCCTTCTTTGATCACGTACGCTTGCTGCTTGGGGTCAGCATCACGTCAGTGTTGCCGGCCTGCCTGATTGCCGTCATCCTTGTCAGCGCACTAGAGAGAGGAAGAGAACGCGACGAGAGGAGACCATGGAGGAGACGAAGACATCTGGCGAATGTAGCAAGAGAGAAATTTGGTGAGTGGAGAGAGAGACGTTTCCTTCTTTCTGTTTCTCTCTCTCTTCATTGAAAAGACCTTCTATTGCAAATTTTACGAGGACACCGGTAAATACTAATAAGATAGTACCAAGGGTCCCAATTGAAATGAAAAAAGAGACTTGGACAAGATTAGAGGAAACTGCAAGGACATTATCATCTTATGTGAAAGATAGGGGTAGAGAAGTTGGTATAATTATAAATGGATTTTTTATTATTTTCTACTACTTATGAGGGTTCTCAACGGATTATCTATCCGTGTGATGTAAAAATGTATTGCCTGTAATGTGCAAATTTGTGCTTTCATTGTGTCAGTTTTCTTTCACGTGGTCACCAGCAGAATATAATCAATCTAAGAATGGAAAACTAATAGATGTGCTATTTATTTTTAGTATTATATACATATAAGCACTAAACACTTTGCCTATAAAAAGAATGTCCATTGAGGCTCTTTGCTAGTTCAATAAAATATACCCATTTCATATTGGAGTATGAAACTATCAGATACTCAAATCTTCTTCTTCTTTTTTACATAACCAAAATATTCACCATAACCACAAGAAATGAGTCATCCAAACCATAAATATTCACCATAACCACAAGAAATGGTTCCTCCAAATATAAAACAAAACAAAACCAAGAAATGGCAAAAACACTCACAGCTGCCTCCCTCGGTGATAGCCAAGGAGTCCTCAGTGCACGAATTTGAAATACAGGATTACTAGGATCGCCAACACAAGGACGGCTATAATGATACCTATGATCCACTTGTTCTTGTCCATTCTCCTTACCATGGCCCCCATTATCCTTCTGCTCTTTGCGATGTTGTCATCCACGTTATCCAACTGCAATGCCAAGAAAGACATGAATTAAAGGGGGAAAACCAGGAAGATACACTAAATCCTAAGGCCATATAGACATATAGTAATCAAATATGGTTTAACAGCGGAACGATGTTATGATCTATGCCATCATCATATTGCCGATTTGCTGCTGGTTGTTTGTACTTCAACTATGTGCTCTGAACTGATATTCACAAACAATTCTATGCGACGACTTATTTAAGTTGAAACAATATAAGACCTTTCAAAACCGTTGCCTCCCTTATTCAATACATACCACCACAGAGGTTACAACCGTTGAGGCCCCATTAATGGCAGTAATTTAAGCAAGGAAGGGAAAACACCAACTCACCAAGGCTCATCAACAACTATGTTTATACAGAACTTCATAATTTAACTGCAACTGGTAATTTTCTATCTAGCACCATATACTCGAAAATCAGGTTCAGTAAAATACAGGAAAATCATATACTGCAAGGACCTTATAAGAGCAGGTAAGCATGCGGCAGTAGTAGACTAGTAGTCTAGTCTAGTCTCAAATTTACTGGAGTGAAGAAGTCTTAAAGCATAAGATACACACAAACTCGTGTGCATATTATTTGTCTGTCAGTAGACTACAGCGGAAACCTATACATCACATCCAAAGCACAGATTTATAGTAGACATGATTTCCTTTAGGAAATTGCATATTAATGGGAACTATGAGCATATGAGTTCGTAACTAAATGAGATGCAAAAAGAAAGCAGTTGGTCCAAACAGGGAATGACTAAATAGTAAATAATTACTTACTGTGTTATGAGCATGTATCAGATGTTGGCGCTGTTGATGCAGGTCTTGCAAGAGGGAGACTCCAAGATCTTCAGTCTCAAGCATAGTTCTGTGGCTATCTCTGATCCTATCAGTTGTTTTATTTTGTGTTTCAGTTATCCTGAGCAACCTTGACTTCTGATCAGCAGATACCTGCAAGATTAAACATCAAAATATAGACTTCTATTAGATGGACAACTATTGATTGGCAGAGCAAAACTTTCTAACAAGTTAAATAACTAATATGAATAGATCAACATGTTTATGTGATAATACAATAGCGTCAGGTTTGATTGAAAGTATGAATTGTACTATATTATCTTTCCAGCCTTACTTTAGACAGAAACGTTGCAACAAAATCTTGACAGCAGATACATTAGCACTACAGAAAATATGTATAAATGAAGTATAAAATAGGCATAGGCATTAACAAATGTATGCAACTCAACATGATGCTACATATATCTGACAAATAGCATTAGACATTATATAAGCTCACTGGCATAATCTACTTGGCATAATCTACATATATCTGACAAATAGCATTAGACATTATATGATGCTACAAATGTGCAATAAAAAAATCATAAGGAATTGCATCAGTGTATATATATCCTCTGGGACATTTATGGGCAAATTAGTATAGTGCTATGGGATTAGAAAAGAGAGCCCCATGTATTATTTTCCCAAATCTCCTTGGGTTAGCAATGGATTGAGCCTTTTAATACATTGATCACTTTGTCATAACAGAGCCATAAACTGTGTTCATATCCGGGTACCAGGGGCCAACTTATGAAAAGAACCAATAAAAATTAGCACAGGTCAAAAAAGTCTTTCATGTTATTGTTTCGGACGTTAAAACCTCAATTACTGTCAAAAAAACATGTGCATCAAACTCCACCAGACCACCGGTAATTTAGAATTCAGAATAAGCAACATACCCCTAAAGTTTCAGCCATTCCTGACTCCAGCAACTCTTCCCTCAAACCTTGTTGGGCATTGCCAGTGGTGACCCTCTTCAACGTTCCTTTCAGGTTGTTAAGATCTGACTTGTACTCCCTCAGTTTTGCCAGCAGCCCAGCCCTCACGCTCGGCTGTTGGTTTCTTGCTTCAAGATCCATCTTCCTTATCTGGAATAGAGAAGTGGCATTCTCAAAACCCAGCATACCTGACTGCACATACCGCATACATAGCTACTCCACCTAGTACCACAAATTAATCCCTTCTTCTATTCACACAGTATACTAATCTCATCAAAAATTGTCCACTTCTGCACAAACCAAATCACAAGAAGCGCAATTTTCTTGACTTACAGACTAATGTAATCCTACAGTACCGAAATACTATCTGCGATCGGTACACCTACAAATGATCCACCATGATTCGATAAATCAATCCAATTTTCGAAAAAAGTTCTTTAAAATCGATAGGCCGCATTACTACCACCATATATAAGCTGTCTCCACTCACCAGTGCCTCGGCCCCGTCGATGCCAGACTTGATCTCCAACGCCTTCTGCTTCAGCTTCTCTGAAGAGGAAAGAAAACACATCAGAAAGGAAAGAATTTAAACCGGAATCCTCAAGATTAGCCGATAAGGTTTAGAAACAGCAGAGAGATGATTCTTGGGGCATATATTACACCGCCATATACAGTACCTCCTTGGAGAGCGGAGGCAGCGGTGCACCTGCGGGCGAGGGACGCGGAGATCTCGCAGTACTGGCGCTCGTAGCCCTCGAACACCTCCCCCATGGCTACCAAATCTGATCCTAGTCGCCGACGATCCGAGTAGAATAGGGTTCTTCTTTTTCTGGGGCACGACGAGACCGAAGAGGAATTGGGGAGAGGCGGCCGCCTGATGAGTGTTGGAACCGGCCTTCAGGAGCATAGATTTACGCCAACCAACTTAGAAAACGTAAAGAGAAAATGGCAGTTCACAAAGACGGGCAGCGAAACGAATAGTAAGAGCAAGGCTGGCCTGATCTAGTTTGGGCCTAAAACTGGTCCGGTCCAGTCATGCCGAGAAAGTTCAGTTAGAAGTTTTGTTGTGTGGTTAGGACTCAGGTGCGTGGTAATGAAGCTAGCACGAGACTAGCGTGTCAACCCGACAGTCAGTGACGAGTTCATGGCCGGTTCCGGTTGCCAGTCGCTTGGTCTGCCCATTTACGTGCCTTTCCAATGAGGATCAATTTCTTTCGGTCTCCTTTCAATCAATTGTGCGGCTGGCTTGTGCTTCAATTCCAATCTGCCGCCCAGCCACCGTACATACGCAGCACAGAGTTGATCGATCGATCTCACTTCGCGTGCATGGTTCAGCTCGATCTCACTTGGCGTTTATGGTTCAACTCGACGCGAACAGCGGGGGAGGCGCTGCAGGCCACAGCCACGTCATCGACATGCCTCAACTGGACGTCACCCATGGGGGCATCGAGATGTCCCGGCTCCGGCTCGACCGCTCGACGTGTACGGGCCGGGACCGTCGGTCCCGTGCCACCGTCGCCGACGAAGAGGTTATTTGGATCAGGACTTTTTTTTAATTCGTGTCCCGTCGGATGTTTGCACATTAATTAGGAGTATTAAATATAAACCGATAATAAAACTAATTGTATAAATATAGGCTAATTCGTGAGACGATTTTTTTAGGCTAATTAATTCACGATTAGTAAATATTTACTATAGCATCACATTCGCTAATCATGAACTAATTAGGCTTAATAGATTTGTCTCGTGAAATAGTTTAAAGTATAAGATAGGTTTATTAATAGCCTATATTTAATAATTTTAATTAGTGTCTAAATATCCGATGTGACAGTAACCCAAAAAATAGAGTCGAAGGCCGCCACACGTAGCCGAGATGAACGTTGATGCCTGCAGAGTTGATACGGGAAGCGGTACGGGCTCCGACGACGTCACTGCCTCCTGGCGGTCGCCCGTGCGCCGCCCACGTCCGCACCGCAGTCTAAACGCCGACAATCGCTGCTGCATCTGCAGGACGCTCTGTCATCACCAAGGCGGCGGCGGCGGCGGCCGATGATTGTGTGCCCACCTTCACCTTCTTCTCCAAGAGACGATGCCGCCGGTGGCCTCCCAATACGGGCGGATTGGCGAGTACTGGTACTGCGCCGCCATGTCGGCCTACTTCAACGACGAGCGCAACGGGTCGAAAACTCCGGACGGTGCTGTTCTTGGTCTATTGCTTTTTGCACCGCACTGTTTGGCGTGGGCATCGGTTTTAAGTATGTTCGAAGTAGATGGCGCATGCTGGGGTGTCAGGGCGGCCATCGTATTAGGATCCGCCGCTCTCTCGGTAGTGCAGGTCTGCTTGAAAATGTATTGTGGTTCTTTGCGCAGTTCGGGTGCTGCTGCGGTCACCGAGCTGATGAAAACATCCGTCTTAAATTTGGTGTATATACGCGGATTGTAATTAACCTCACCTGTGATCGTGTGATTGTATGACTATTACATGTTTAGTTAGCAAAAAAAATAAGGCCACATTTATTTGATTAATCCTTTCAGTACGGCTGTACGGGAACGGAAGGGGATTTGGGTAGAATGATTTCGGACCGCTATCGAGAGAATAACGTAACAAGTCCTTTAATTAGAGGATCGGTAAAGCCAGGTCAACAATTAAAAGTCATGGTCATATCATCAAAGAAGAAGCCCAATCATAGAATCCAGATTGTACCAGAGTCCAGTTACTCGATCAAGACAAGCACACATCCCCTATGGGTTGGCTAAATGGCTATCTGAATGACTTTGGATGTCAAAAAATAAGTTTCAAAATTTCTGTAATAAGTGAAAGAATTGAACCTTTAATGCTTAGAGCACATGTTCGTGTTAGTGTGATAAGCCAGTAGTTCTTTGACTTAGCCATTATTGCAATTAAACATTTACGTTGAAAATAAAATCCCTTTCCACCCAAATGGAGAAGGAATATGCAGATGATATTTTAGTTTTTTGGATCATGATTTTGACAAAGCAAAAAAAATATGAATTTGATTTTAAATGTCTTTCTCAATTGTCTAGTCTTAAAATTAGTTTTCATAAAGTAAACTTTTTTATTTTGGAGAAGCTAAGGACAATAAGCAATTTTATTCTAATTTGTCTGGTTCTAAGTTAGGCAATCTTCCTATAAGGTATCTTGGAATTTAATGCATTTTAGATAATTAAGTAATTCTGACTGACAACATATTAAGAAAAAAATGAAGAAAAAACTCAGTAGTTGGTGTTCTTTAAAAAATGGATTTATATAGATCTAGTTTCTTTTGGCAAAATGATAGTCATCAAAAGAAGTATAGGTTAGCTAATAAAATTTATTATGTCAACCCAAGGAACTAAGGGGTTTAGGTATACATAACATAGAAATCCAAAATAATTGTCTATTGAGTAAGTGGCTTTTTAAACTTATCAATGAAGATGGTGTTTGGCAAAACTTACTCAAACGTAAGTATCTAAAAAAAATCAAACAACAACAGGTGTGGTAAAAAAAAAGGGTGATTCTCATTTCTGGTCAAGTCTTATTTGAAAGACTATTTACTTGTTTTGGGATCTTTTAGGTCAATAATGGCTCACAAGTTAGATTTTGGGAGGATACTTGGATTGGAAATAGACCATTTAAATATCAATATCTATCTTTATATAATATTGTTTGGAAACATAGAGATTCTGTTGCAACTGTTATGTCAACTGTTTCTTTAAATGTATCATCTTTATTTGGTAACAATAGACTACTTTGGTATAACTTAGTTGCAAGTATTTTGCATGCCAACTTGAATAATGATTTTGATGTGTTTAGATGGAATTTGTATCAAAATGGCAAATTTTTGGTCCAATCCATGTATTCTATCTTAATAAATAATGGTCATTCTTTCAGAAATAAAGGCATATGGAAGTTAAATTTCCTCTCAAGATAAAAGTATTTTTGTGGTACTTAAATTTAAGAGTGTAGTTTTGACAAACGGCAACTTAGCTAAAAGAAACTAAGATAGTAGTTTGAGGTGTTGTTTTTGTATGCACAATGAAACTATCCAACATATGTTCTTTCATTGTCATTATGTCAAATTTATTTGGAGATGTGTTTTCATAACGTTGGGGTTAAGGGTACTATATAATGTTGATGATTTAGAGGGGGATTGGTGGGGTGGTAAATGTGTGCAGGTTAAAAATCTGATGTTAATAGGAGCATCTGCATTTTGCTAAGCTATTTGTTGAAGTAGGAATGAGGTGGTTTTGACAAGTCCTTTCCAAAATCATATTTCCAGGTTCTTTCAGAGTGACGTATTGCATGTAGTTTTGGTTGATCCTACAAAAGCATGAGGAGAACAAGGAAGCCATCTCTATTGCCTGTCGCAAGTTGAAGATTTTGGCTATTAAAGTGTTTGGGTGCTTTGAATGAAGATTTAGCAATAGAATTGAATAAAGCTTTTCTTCTAAGTAGTGCTTTATTTTGGCTTCATGTATGGGCCATATTCAGTTGTGAGAATTCTATATACTTTCTAATAATTGGTTGTAGCTTGAAGTTAAGACTAGATATTTATCTATTATCTAATAAAAATGGCAAAGGAATGGAACGCATTGCAATGGATTGAAATATGATAATTTTGAGGCCCCCTAATTTGCGGCCATGTAGTCACCTAGCTAATTTGCGGCTAGTCCTTGTTTGCTAAAAATAATGATACTTTTCTCTCTCAGCATACTTTCCAAATTGCTAGACGATGTGATTTTTTTATGAAAAAATCTACACAAAAATTTTTTAAAAAAAACCAAATTAATATATTTTAAAGTTTAAAATAACTAATACTCAATTAATTATGTGCTAATGATGTTTCTTATTTTTCATGCACTACTATTCCGGACTGCAACTCCAACTAGCGAATAGGCTCTTTTATTAGACTATCCTGATAAAACTATACTAGGAAGGCTCCTCCATCTAATTATTATTAAAATCTTCACTAATAAACATAAAACCAGTACACTCTGTCAGCACCCTTTGAATGTTACTTGGTATTTTTGCACTGGTTTTGGATTCATTTTTTTATGGTCAAGTACCTTACGTAATTGTGTGGTGAGAAACTTTACAAAGGACTACAACATGTACTACCTTTGTCTCAAATTAGTTGACGTTTGGGATTGTTTAGTATTGATTAATGTTTTGGATAAATTACTATAATGTTTCCTATTAATTGATATATGGTAAAGAGTAAGTGGGTGGTTAGGAATAGGATGGAGAAAATTTTGAATTAAAAGTGGTTCCTATCTTCTAACTTACACTATGTCAGTGATATGTAGGACCATGGATGATAAGCCCCAAATTAATGGTAGAGTCCCTCTAACATTTAAGTTAGAGAATCACCTTCCGACAAAAGGTACTTCAATTGAATTATTTTAGGACAAAATTGTGTGACCAAAATAACACGGAAGAGAGTACATACTCCCTTCATATTTAATACATGACATCATTAATTTTTAAATATACGTTTGATCACTCCTATTATTCAAAAGTTTTATGTAAATATTATTTATTTTGTTATGAGTTAGTTTATCATTAAATATATTTTGAATATATTTTGTATTTTTATATATTTATATAAATTCTTGGATAAGACATGATCTTAAAAGTCAACAGTGTCCTGCACTACGAAAATGGAGGAGTAATTGATTGGCGCGGAGGAGCTAATTCTTGAATCAAGAAGTCCCTAGCTGGCTAGCTAACAGTGGGTTCCAGATCGTCAGCTAGCCCTTCTTCCCGCAAATGGTATCAAACGTCAACAACCAAACCACATGCCTCCACAGTCCACACGAGATGACGAGAACCGTGTGCATCGTAGCTATCATGCAAAACGTCTGGAAACAAAAGACTACCCAAAATAGATAAATAAAAGTAAAAAAAAACAAAATAACCAGAGAGAAATATAAGCAACCTGATCCAGAAATGCGCGATGCATAAAAGAAAAAGAAAAAAAAAATCGAGAGAACAAGTCAAGCTCAGGCTACCTCAACTGCCCAAGCCTACTCTACCGCTCTACTCTTATGATATCTCGCTCGTGCGCGTTTCTTTTGCTCGATTACTCATAAAAAATTAGAAAAAAAAAAGCAGAGGCGGCTCGAGTAGGGGAGGAGGAGGAGCCACCAGAATCACGAGATTATCGCCGGCCATGGCCGCCGCCGCCGCCGCGCCGCCGCGTCTCCTCCTGCTCTTCGTTGCCGTCGCCGTCCTGGCCGCCTGCGCGGCGGGGGCGGGGGCGGGGGCGGCGCTGGACGACCCGGCGGGGCTCCTGCGGCGGGCGAAGGAGGCGGAGTTCGCGGGATGGATGGTGGGGCTGCGGCGGCGGATCCACGAGAACCCGGAGCTCGGCTACGAGGAGTTCGCCACCAGCGAGCTCGTGCGCCGGGAGCTCGACGCCCTGGGGATCCCCTACCGGCACCCCTTCGCCGTCACCGGCGTCGTCGCCACCGTCGGCACCGGTGGCCCGCCCTTCGTCGCGCTCCGGGCCGACATGGACGCGCTCCCGATGCAGGTCGCTGGCTCTCCCTTGCGCTTTGGTTCCCCTATTTATCATCTGCCTGCTTGTTGTTTGTTTTATTGTTTGGATTGATTCCGATGTTTTGCTCCTCGGCGGTTATCGCTTCATGGTTTTGATCCGGACAGATTGATTCGTGGTTCTTCTGTGGGATCTATCATAATTGTTCCTGAAATTGAAAATGCTATTTACTTGCAGTTCATACACCTATTTATATGTCAACGAAGTTAAATTGCATATTTTCTTAGAAATCGAAACAAACTGCCATCTACGAGAACTTTTGCTGGTTTAAGAATTTGAGATGTTGGGAGAGGAACATGAAATATTTGAAGAGCTTCTTAGCACTTGTATAGTTGTACTGTGTACCTGTAAGCAACTCAATCCTACGTTGTGCATCTTTGTAACTAAAATAGGTGGATATGAAAATAGTAAATTAAAATTTGAGGTCTGGAATGATGGGTTGAGGCCAACACTCTTTTGGTAATATGAAAAAGGAGTGATAGGAACTATCCTTACTTTCTAGCTCCTCCTGATTAGACATGTGGGGATAAATTTTGCTTAGCACGGGATAGTAGTGGGAATGAGTCACATGCACGTACTACACTTATGTGTAGCTGGAAATGATGCTGAGACAAATATGTGACTTTTTTGTATCAGCAAGGGCTCACATGATTTGTCATCTGCTTATCTGAAAGCTAGGTTAGTAGAAATCGATTTATTTCCAGGCCACTGTTTTTTATCATTTCAGTTGGTTAATGGCATACACATGTTCTTTTTTGTTTTACTTTTATCAATTTCGACAGAATTTTCCTTGAAGTATATTTTTTTAGGAACATCACAAACTCTATCCAATCGTGTGACATATTTGATCTACGGGGGGAAAATGTTTCTAAGTGGTGAATGTGGTAGAATTTCCTCTGGTGGAACTGAAATACGACTAAATCTGTAGCTGGCAATCGATTTGAAAAGGCCCAAGTTAACTTTACCTTAACATGCCAATCTTCAGGAAAGTGTGGAATGGGAGCACAAGAGTAAAGTGCCTGGAAAGATGCATGGGTGTGGTCATGATGCACATGTTGCTATGCTATTGGGTTCTGCCAGGATACTTCAGGAGCACCGTGATGAGCTGAAGGTTGGCTAAAGATTTTCCTTTAGATATTTGTTAAGAAATATAAATTTATCATAGTACAATGAATTATGTGATATATTTTCTCATATGCTTATGATATTTAATCTTCTTAGATGTGTCTTGTCTTACAGCACATCTCCTTTTTAATAAATAGTTGCTTCTTCTATTTCCAGTTTGGTGTTAGTGGCAAGAAACATGGTGATAGGGTATTTTGTGTTATATACTAGGTTTAGTGGCTCAGCTACTAGCTTGTCCTATATTTCCAGCCATGATAAGGAAGTATTTTTCTATTCCATTGGATATTAGGGCTTTAAGTACTACGTGATAAATGAGTACTTGGAAACTATTCTTATATGGACACTAGACCTTTGTGATGATTACGTATGATAGAACACATTCTTTTCATTTAGTTATAGAAAGCAAGGTGCCATCCATATCTTAAAAAAAATATACACATAAATTCTTAGGGAAAAAGTGAAACAGGAACTAAAGAATGCCATGCATAAAACTAGAGTGTTGTCAATAATTAATACTTCCATCATTTAGTTTATCCATTTTCACTACAACAAGCAATATTTCCACCCTCACAAAAAAGGAGGGAAACTAACAAGAAATATTTTTCTTTTCCTTTTCCTTTTCCTTTTCCTTATCACCTCTTCAAGGAATTGATGATATCTTTGTGGTTGTTTTCATTTTCATTTTTTTAAGAGCATCTTATATACCTGTTCAATCTCTTACTATATGAAAGACAACATTTGGTCTCTCTTTCTTTGTGGATTATGGTGCTCTTCGAGGGGAAACCGGGAAAGTTCATGTGCATCTAGTTTGTTAGCAATTGATTACATAGCTCTATTAGACAACCCTACAGTTAATCCACGTGAGGTTTTGGTCCCACTTTTCTCTGTTCGGTGTTCTACAAAGTGAACTACTTGGTTGATCCTATTTTATATTTTATTTTAAAAAAATTAACCCCAAATATCAATTATTTTACCATTTCTCTTGTTACAAAGTATTGTTGATAACTGTAGGGTACCGTAGTACTTGTTTTCCAACCAGCTGAGGAAGGTGGTGGTGGGGCAAAGAAAATGATAGATGATGGAGCTGTGGAAAATATAGAGGCCATTTTTGGGATTCATGTTGCTGATGTTGTGCCTATTGGTGTGGTGGCATCCAGGCCAGGACCTGTGATGGCAGGGAGTGGATTCTTCGAGGCAGTAATAAGTGGAAAGGGAGGGCATGCTGCACTTCCTCATCACACTATAGATCCAATATTGGCTGCATCAAATGTTATTGTAAGCCTTCAGCAACTTGTTTCGCGGGAAGCTGATCCCCTAGACTCACAGGTGAGCTACTTTATTCTATACCTATATTTCAAAGGAAAAAATACATGTTCCTGATTGATGATTGATTTTTTAATGGATTTTTTGTGGTTGACATAATTTCTTCTTGTGTAGAGGATTTGCCACTCTGACTCCTTTGTGACAGTTATTATGTATAAGTCCAATTGGATAAAGTGGGTTGTACAATGAATTTTACTCCATGAACTTGAATTTTTGGCAGAAAACAAATGGTGTATTGCCACATTGTCAGGATACAAGGATGAACAATACCGCATCTCTTTGATAAAACATTTGGGATTTGACTACTCAGTAATGCAGGCTAGCTAACAACATTAATATGGAAGCTGCTAACAACATTAATATGGAAGCTTTATACTTTTGTCGCACTATGATTTCCTAAGTCAAGTTTTATGATTTGACTGTTAGAAGATTGAAGTTCAAGCTCAAGACTTCATGCGTGAAATGGTTTTATGAACATAACAATCTTACAAATAACAGAAATTGTTTGTTCAGTAATTTACTTCATGTTGGGTATAATTTTTGTTGAATCTGATACAATTAATCGTTTGTTCCGCTCGCATTGCCATGTGAATTGGGAGCTGTGCTTTGTGTACACTCCAGAATGTAACTGTTTCCATTGGTGGTTTTCTTCTGCAGGTAGTAACAGTTGGAAAATTTCAAGGAGGTGGGGCCTTCAATGTCATACCTGATTCTGTTACAATCGGTGGCACCTTCCGGGCCTTTTTGAAAGAGAGTTTTAATCAATTGAAGCAGCGAATTGAAGAGGTAACAGCAATGCAATTTGCAAGACTTTTTTTTTCTTGGACCTTTCAGATTGTTAATTCTGAACTGAGCAACGAGCATTTAGGTTCTCTTAGAAATGACATAGGATTAGTTGCCTTAGAAAGTGGTATTGGTACTTGACACCTTGGATTACATTTGTTAATGTAAAGTGTAAGGGGCTGGGGCCTCAAAGCACGTGTTAAGGCCTGAACCATGGGGGACGGATCCGCGTGTCAATAGAGGGACCAGGGTTTGTGACCTTTCTTGATCGGCTTTGGCTGAGATTTCTTCTGAAGCACAAAGCCAGGGGGGCGGTCTTTCCCCCGCCAGTCGAGTTTCTAACTTAAAGCTTGCTATCGACACAATCTATCACCGTCACAGTCCAACTGTTAAGGTTAAGAAACAATTTGCAATACATTTTGACTTACCCTACCATTTTACTTTCTTAATTTCCATGCTGGAAAGGTACTCCCACCAGTAGGATTCAGTGTCCGTATTTAGAAAATATGATTAGAACCTTTACAATCTAAATCATTGTTGATAGACCACAATTCATTCAAATGCTTTGCACACGTTCTGAGCTACCCTTGTTTGCTTTTCTTGTCTCAGGTCATTGTGTCACAAGCATCCGTGCAGCGGTGCAATGCCGTCGTAGATTTCCTCAACAAAGACCGCCCTTTCTTCCCTCCAACAATCAACAACGCTGGGCTGCACGATTTCTTTGTGAAGGTAGCTAGCGAGATGGTTGGCCCCAAGAATGTCAGGGACAAGCAGCCACTGATGGGTGCCGAGGACTTCGCCTTCTACGCTGACGTAATTCCTGCAACGTATTACTACTTCGTGGGCATGTACAACGAGACTCGCGGACCGCAGGCACCTCATCACTCCCCCTACTTCACCATCAACGAAGATACCCTGCCCTACGGTGCAGCCTTGCAAGCATCGCTGGCTGCTCGCTATCTGATTGAGCACCAGTCCCCTGCCACTGATAAGCCGAAAGCACATGACGAGCTGTAGGTACACCATCTCTTCGTCTCTCTCTCTCGTGAACAGATAATTGTTTTCAAACATGCATGATAAAGATTGGCAAATTAGAATTGTGCCCACTCAAGGTGGCTTGCCCATCGATTTCTGTATTGCTAGGTATCGTATGCAACGATGTACATATATATATTCCTGGTCACAGCATTTAAATGAGCACATTTGGTATTTTTCTAACTCGAATTGCCTTATTCAGTGGGATGCATATTTGCGAGGCATGAATCACATACTCTAGTCGTAGCCATCATTAAACGGAATAAATTTACTTTACATGTTGTAGGTTTCAAAATTGTCTTTCAACCAGAAAGAAAGAAAAGAATTATTGGACCCTAATCTTATGAAAACCATTTAAGATGGATTATAGGGCATGGTTCTTCAACCAAAAAATCAGAAATGTTATACCCTAATCTTATAAAATCTGTTTAAGAGGGGTTATGAGCCAGTATATGAGGGTGGTTTTGCTGTCGTGGGATCCCAGTTAGCAAAACTAATACTTTAAAAAACTTATGAGGTCCACCTATCAATCGGGAAAACAATTTAAAAACTAAATCTAAAACACTCTCCCCCCTCTCTCTCCCTCTTCCTATCTCTCTCCAGCAGCAGGTCAGCATAGGTGAAAGCGTCCGCCATCCAAAGAGTGGGGAAGGCGGCGGTGAGGGAAGAGGAGGCGGCACTATCGTCTCCCTTCTCTTCACACCATGCGCCCCGTGGCCGCTGAGTTAGTGTAGTCGCTCCACGCCTGGGACCATCGCCGGCATTGTCACCCCCGACCTGCACTCGTAGTTGTCGTCGTCCCCTCGCACCATGCGTCTGCTGCCACCGTTGGCTTAGTTGCCCCACGCCTATGACCGCCACCCCCTGCCCGCGCTTGTAGCTGCCATTGTCCCCTTGCGCCACGTGTTTGCGGTCGATGTTGGTATATTCGCTCCATGCCCACGATCGCGGCCCCTGCCCATGCTCACAACCTCCGTCGTCGCCACGTGCCAGTGGCTGCCGTTCGCGTAATCGCCCCATGCGTACGACCACCGTGGGTATCGTCATGCTCCCATGCCACGCGCTCACAGCCTCTGTCAGCGTAGTCATCCCATGCCCGCGCCCGCAGCCAGCATCGCCTCGCGACAAGGCCAGCGCCCGTCGCCACCGTCGTCCCTCCACGCCCACTGGTGCCACCCTTCTTGGCTCCGCTCTCACGCGATGGCTGCAAGTGGGAAGGGGAAAAGGTAAGAGAGGAGGATGGGATTATATATTTTTAAATTTATTTGTTATTTAAGTGACATGTGGTCATATGATTTTATTTTATTTTTATTAGAATGACTAAGATGTCACGTAAGCGAAACCGCCTGTTCATAATATCCTAGAACTTGTTTTAAACGGTTTTTGATACTTCGAGGACCAATATTTCTTGTATTGTTGTTGAGGGATGAATTTGAAACTCCGTGTAAATACGAGGGACCTAAAGTGAACTTATACCTTATTAAACACATGGTGGCTCCTTTAGAAAGCAGGAATTTTATAGGATTTTCATAGATCAATCACCACAAAATTCATTAAAAAATTCCGTGTTCCAAAGACCCCTGATTTGTACGCGATGGTGGTATATGCACCGACCGACCTGTGTTAACTGTGTTTTAGTAGTAGTTGAGACTTAAGAGACCTTCAGTCAGCCAGGTGTTTGGGGTCAGTTTAACACAGGCCTGGCTTGGCTGAAGTTGAACTGTTGAAGTAAAGACTGCAACTTATACAGTTGAACGGCACAGATACACCCTTTGTAGAAAAAATACTGTAGCACAAAATATTGTTTAGATTGTTGTATCTAGCTATAAATCTACATGGTACACCAGAAAAATAAACGGTTGAGAATGCTTGCAATCCTATCGTGAAGTTACACGATCTCAACCCGCTTAATACTGATGCAGATGTATTGCTTTCGCTTATCCTGAACAGAATAGCCTTTAAAAACTCTTGCCGAAAAAAATTCAAGATCAGAATAGCTTCGCCGCGATAGATGCTTAGGTAGTGGCATGCTTTAAAGACTTCCAGTGCTCCTCCACCTGATGATGATTTGCTAATCTCTGTACCCTTTAGAACAAGCTAAATATTCCCACTCTGGGGCATATGGTGCTTAAAACCAAGGAGAAATTCTTACGAAATTTTCGTTTGTCACCACTTAAAAGTAAAATTCCTTAGGCAATTCCCAGAAATTCTAGCGAAGCTTAACGATTCCATCATACTCCGATCGGACAGTTCAGCATCATCCGACGCACCAGCTGTGCACTATAGGAGTTTTATAGATACTCCCCCCATTCCAATTTGATTAACGTATCACACGGTGGAGAGGATAAGTTGTATATCCGGTTGTAAATATGCATACAATAGGTTTTTGGTTTTATGGTTCAAATTACAAAAAACATACTATATGTATTTTTTATAAAGTACTAGTTTTATAATAATTAATATTGTAATTTTATAAAAATTAGTTTAGTTTTGGGAAACATCAACATTATATAATATGTGCATATTTAAGTGATAGGTGTCAAAATATATACAGTTTTCTACTACTCAAACCATTTGGTGCAATTTACTCATTTTAATAAAAAAGTTTTAAAACAGAAAAAAAATCACAATTGCAAAAGCGAGACGAGCGCCAGGTACAGTAGGACCCAGGGCCAGGGTGTGGTCGGTCACAACGAACGCAACTGCTCCCCATGTGAAGCGTGGACCACCCAGCAACGGCCCAGGCCTTCCTCTCCTCTCACTGTGTGAGAGACGAGAGAATGCTTGCTTACCATTGCCGCAGGCCGGCCGGACTATTTTCGATCGCTTTCCATTCCATCAATTCATTCATCCAGCGCGTGACTCGTGTCAGGTGGGTCCCAATTCCCTTCCCCCAACACCACCCACGCAAGCACATTCCAGATTATTCCACACCAAACAAATTTCACCACCCACATCAACAAATCCGATGAATACAAACCAGAGATTCACACAATCACATTGCGTAATAACAAGTCATAATAATAATGATATAAATCGTGATAATCCTCTCAGAACAGTGTATCAAATGCACAGATCCCACACCATCACACCATAATACTACCAAAATAATTAAGAAATAATAACACCGGCCGTAAAACTCGTAGATGATACTAGATCCAACCAAACAATGCCAACCACCATCACAATCGCTAAGCTAATACTCCACTCCACTAATGCTAGGTAAGACTCGTACGACCACTATACTTTTACTGCTAGTAGATCTGAACCAGCGTACGGCGGCAGATTCAGCTTTCAGTGGCGGAGGAAGGCGAGGATGAGCCCGGCGACGCAGCAGACAGAAAGCGGCGCCGACACGGCGGCGGCCACCGCGCCGGAGGCCGGGGCGGGGGCGGGCGCCGGGGAGTGGGTGGAGGCTGACGCCACGGTGGCGAGCGCGGCCGTGGCCACGACGGCGAAGGCGATCACTGCGGCGGCGGAGACCCTGGCCATTGCTCCTCCGGATCGATCGATCGGCGAGAGGAGGAGAGAGCTAGGGTTTTGGTTGCTGAAGAGGCGGAGGCAATGGCGGCGATGGGAATGGGAGAGGAGAGGAATGGGGGCGCGGCTTTATAGCGGGAGGCGGAAAGTGTTAGGTAATTAACAGCCTGGCTTGACCTCCAGTAATCGCGTTATTAATTCCGGATTATGTGGGATTCTGGGGGGCTTAACAGCGAAGCAATTGGTTTAATTAGGGTGGTGGGACCCACGGTGACAGCGTATCCGTTACGAGGAGTTGGATGGTGGGAGTGTGGGACGGCAAAAGTTTGGTGCTGGAAAGGGATGGCTGCCTGCCACGCCTATGGGGCTATATATTGTGGCCATATGCTTTGCTGGCTATATTTTTCTTTCGTAATTTTTGACCTGTGGTGAATGAGAATTAAGAAATTTAAATGCGACATAAAATTTGATTAAAATTATAAACTCCGGTGTAGGAGTGTGTAACCTAAAAGATCGTTTTAGAGCTAGTGAAGAGAAAAAAAAATTGAGTCTTTGACATTGAGTGGTGAAGATCGTTTTAGAGCCAGTGAAGATAGATGGTTTTAGAGCGTTAAGGGCTCAATGCAGCAAAGCGTTTGCACAGTAATTCCTCTACCTTATCTAAGCTGGTGTCTACAATGTCTTTTTAATAAGTATGAAGGGTGCGCTCTTTGAAACAAAACAGAAAATACAAATACAAGACTCTTAAAGGGCTAAAATCATATGAAAATTATTCCTTGGTGCTCCTTTTGGAACAAAAGAATGGACATTTCACATTCTTGCAAAATTCCAATGGAATGATTTTATTCATTGAAATTTTAGAGCATTTCTATCATGAGGTTGGACATAGTGGAAAACTATTTTGGATGAAGTGTTATTAGATGAAGAAATATAGGCACTGTTTTTTTTTATTGATACTATATTCGTTCCAAAATGTAGTTATTTCTACAAGACATGACACATGCTTGATCCAGATTCATTATTCTAAGATGTGTCACATCTCTATAGAAATAATTTTATTTTAGGACAGTGCAGTAACTGATAAGTCATGACATAGACCCCTAAGGTTATCTTTGTTTTCCTTCGTTTCCAGCTAGAGGCAGAAAACTACAGTGTCAATACCCCTCGGCACGCTTCCTAATGTGTGTAAAAATATGTTTTTTGGAAAAAAAAATTCTACACGAGAGTTGTTTAGAAAAAAACAAAATAATCTATTTTTCAGGTTTAAAATAGCTAATACCGAATTAATCACATGCTAATGATATTTCTCGTTTTGCGTGTCACTACTATTTTTTTCCACCGTTGTTTCAGCTGCATCCGAACGCCGCCTAAAAATGGTGATGACATGTCATTCATGGGTTGGTAATTCCCAGCATTACCAAGAACTCCATACAAAATTGAAATGATCAAGGATACAAAAATAGCGACGAGCAGATGCCGTTCGGAACGGGGAATTTTTAGTCTGGACTCTACTGGTTTCTTCTTGTCAACGTCCTTTTTCAATTGTCTCTCTACTATGATGGACAACTACACAGAATGGACATGATTAACTCCAGTATGTCCATCATTAGTTGAGAAACATGCATATGTCCTGTTTATTTTCTTACCTGACAACCACAAACGACCTTTCTTACCGAATATTGTTTTGACACTTGTTATCCCGTTCCTTTGGCTTAATGATTTGTCACCTCACCTGAAACAACGAGATTTCACAATTATACATTATCATTTGTGTAGCAAGCTTTAGTATTGTCACAGCTTGTATTCCCCTCAAATTGAACATGTCAACGTTGAAGATATGGCCTACACTTTATAGGAAAAGAGAGTAAAGTCTCTTTTGAAACAAGGTATTCTAACAACAATGGAACACGAAAGATATAAGAGTGGAAAATCATAGCGCAGTGAATCCTTAGGATTTATATATAAAAAAGGAATTGTATGTTCAAATATATCGTTTTTATGCTTCATAGGAAAGTTTTTATGCGTCAATGGAAAAGAGTGGATGGATTCAGAGGTAGGAAGAAAGCAAGATTTTCATTAATAAGATTCGCATCATGTAGAAACTCTACAAACCCCTTATGAAGTATGAATTTCAAAGATTTTTGTACGGTTCATTCCTTTGTCCCAAAAGAACATATAGAAAAAGTTTTGATATTGCTAAAAATTTGTTGCGACCTCTTGTGATGATGTGCGTATCTCCCTTGACTATCTCTAATAGAAATCTCTATGGAGAAATCGACCCGTGGCCTCCAGCTTGAGCATGTTTTGTAATTGTTACATTATACTTGCATATACATTATGTACAAGTTCCAATATAATTATATTAAACTATATTTGCCAGATTTTTAGAAGGACCCAAAAGTTTTCATATGATTCAAATCCTTCAAAATTTCTCAAAATATCCTCTATCCTAAAGGAGCCATGAAAGTGGCAGTGGCGATTTTCACACACTCCACTCATAGTTTGAAATGCCAGCCAGATGGTGGATGCCAACACCTAGGATGGACTATATTGTTACATTATTGGAAAAGAAGATGAAAAAGATTGGCCAATCCAAAAGGTAAGGAATTACTGCGCGTAAGTGCGAGATTGCAAAGCAAAGATCCATATATAGATAGCAACATGCTGATGTGCTAGATTTGCTAGTCTCGGGGTTCATAGGCAACCTAAATCAAGGCTCTCCCGATACAACCTCACATGTGCACTTGATGGTTTGGGATTGGCGTACCGTGTGTTGCTTCTTCCTCTTGTCTCTTTTCTTTCTATGTCCTTTTCTTTTCATGGAGTTCTGATAGATATAGGTAGGTGGGGAAGAGGAATTGGGTATGGTAAATGCAGTAATGCACCCAAGCTCCTTTGGAACCAAGTATTTCCATTGGATTTCAAGGATTAAAATCCTATAAAAAAATTATCTTTGGAGCTCTTTGGATTGTACGTAGGAATGAATTGAACCAAAAAATCCTATAGGATGTCTTCCTTACCTTCACTGTTTAGAGGATTACAAACATTTAATCAAAGAGTAAATTTCACAAAACTACACATCTTGTGGTTTGAGTTGCAAAAAACTACATATATATTTTGATACTTGTCACTTAACTACATATATTATGGTATTAATGTTTCACAAAACTACATTATTAAGTATTTTTTTAATAGTGTATTTTATGAAAGTTAGTGTAGTTTTGTGAAACATTAATACCATGATATGTGTAGTTAAATGACAAGTACCATTCTATAACTTGGATCATAAAACATATAGTTTATTGAAATTTACTCTTAATCAAAACTTATGTTTTCCATTTTCTTTGAGAAGTCCATGACTCATGCCTTATCTTTTTAAATCAACTGATTCAATTAATTTCATGTGGTTTTCCTACCGAGCAGCCAACCAACTCTTCTGCTATATTCGTTTGTTTCTATTTCATGTGGATTTAGATAGCCATGACACTATATTCGCCTCGTATAGCCATGGCATTCTATTTTGTGTTTTTTTCTTGTTCCCATGTTTCTGAAATCTAGTGTTCCAAAAAAGCCTTTAGCATCTAGCATTGTAGAATATATTATTGTGTATATGGGGATGTGCAGCATAGTTAACAAAAATTGAAGGTATAACGGTGAATCGGTGCCAAGAAAGTGTGGTACAACACAAATGTAACAACGAAACAAATATGTATCTATAACAAACGTAAAACAGATATACTTAACTATGACATTTCCTCTGTTTTATATTGTAAGGTGTTTAGTATCTATAACAAACGTACAACAAATATACTTAACTATGACATTTCCTCTGCTTCATATTGTATTTGTGCTTCATACATAAGTCTCCATGGTAGTGGGTCATCAATGTCCTTGGAGAAAGAGAAGTTAGCGTAACAGTGCTCCTTGGAGCATCAAGGGCAATATTGTTTTTACTCCTTGGAGTATCAAGGGCAACATTGCTACTTTACAAACGAAAGAAAAGTACTCCTTGAGAATTAGGGAAGACAGAGGGGGCATGTAGGAAGGGCCGACCCGGTCAAATTCAACCAGTCCGTCCAAACTATCGGTCAGTTATTAGTCCAAAAGAGAAACAATTGACACCCATCTCACTTATCATGTGCAACAATCATATCAAATGCCGACCAAAGCACCCCACAAACAATTGAGTTTCACTGTTCTTTGCTTCCAAAGACTAGTCCTTTGTTTGTAAGCTTAAGGAACAGAAAATTCTCATGGATCAAACATTAAATGGGTTCCATCCATTCAGCAGCAGAGAGTCAAAACCAAGGAATTTTAGTAGCAGTAATTAACACTAACTGGTCGTTGATCAGCGTCGCGCCAAGAGGCCAGATGTCACGAACGAAGAAATGGAGGAGATAAACTAAAATCCCCTTATCATAATCACCCACATGCATATCAAATCTACAGTAGTCCTAAAAGATTTGCAGTGGGCATAAATAATTGAACAACAGTCCATAGAAAGGAAGACGCGCACTATCTTCCAGAACGCACTTGCCGATAAAATAAGCGATCGGATGACAAGCATGATCAGAATCAGCTGCTCACTGCTGCCCGCCCCTGACATTCATCGCAAGAAATGACCTCTTGCACAGCAAGAGAATTCAGAAATCACAACACTGGTTCGCACCAGTTACTAACACGAAAACACCAAAATTAATCGCAGAACAACGATAACTCAGGATGAATTTCGAAATGGAAGCAGTAATAATATAATCAGTAGCGGGTAAAGCGAACAGAAGGATCACTCAGATGAGAGTATCTACAATCACAACCACACAATCTCCACGACGAACACAGATCGAGTACCAGCTAGTACTGCAGTCTAGCAGATCTGGGCAAAATGCGATAGGGATAATAATGATAATGATAATAATAACCAACAAATTCTCTCTAATAACAATAGTAGTAATGGTGATAAATTACTAGTAGATCTAGGCGGCGGCGGCGGCGATGGTGCTAACCGGATCCCCATCGAACGGGACGGCTGGCTCAGTGGCGGGCGGCGGCGGCGATGGTGCTAGCCGGATCCCCATCGAACGGGACGGCTGGCTCAGTNCGAACGGGACGGCTGGCTCAGTGGCGGGCGGCGGCGGCGATGGTGCTAGCCGGATCCCCATCGAACGGGACGGCTGGCTCAGTGGCGGGCGGCGGAGAAGAGGAAGGCGGCGGCGGAGGCGACGATGGCCGCGGCGAGGGGCGTCGCGGCGGCGGAGGCGGCGGCGACGGGGCTGGGCGCCGGCGCCTCGTTCGCCGCGGAGACGGCGGAAACTGCGGCGACCGCCAGGACGGCGAGGATGGCGAGGGCCTTGGATCCGGCGGCGGCCATGGCTTCGAGGAGAGTCGTCGGAGTGGAAGGTTCTAGAAGGTGGAGAATAATTGAGAGGGGATGTTTGGGTCTCTGCTCGTGTTCGAGGTGGGGAAAGGCGTCTGGTGGGAAGGGTATTTATAGACCCGTGACGCGGGTTCGCTGGTGACAGCTGGAAACGGGGGCCGGGTGCCACGGTTCGGGTGGTTTTTTTTTCGTTGGAGAGCTTAATTACTAGGTTTTGTTCGAGTTTTTTTTTTTGTACGGTTTGTATTTGTTGCCGATGAGGAAAAAATTGGGACTCATGTACATTTACCAGCGATACGTTTTGGTAAGGTGTGATATTGCTGTTTTTAGTAAGTTTTGTAGATAGAATGGTATCGCCGGTGATTCAATTTGGCGTGATCGTATCGTATCACCGACTCACTGTGCATTAATGATGTTGCTATTGTTAGGCGATTCTGAGATCGCAACACACGCAATGCGAGTAAATCGATGCAATTCTGCGCGGATGCACGCGTACGTGCGCACGGATGCACGTATGGTCCTCATGGCGACCCATTTTTGTTTTTGGGGCGAACGTACGACCGAGACGAAGAGAACTGAGCGCCGTGAAGAGAGAGAGACGTCCATCATGTGACGATGTGAACGCCGCAAGGCGCAGCAAAACCGAAAAAACGGCCCCTAGCCAAGTGCAGCGGGCGTTAGGCAGGCTGCTGCGCCGTCCCGTACGGAAGCATTTATTTGTTGCTTGCTTGCTTCGCTGCGAAGGTTGTTGGCGTGGCGGCATGGTGCGTGTGCCTACACGCCGCCGATCGAGCGAGCTGGGGTCATCACACGCACGACACGGGCAATGGCGCGAGTGGGTGTTGCGTCTTTACTCTTGCGTGCACCGCGCCTTCGCTGCTGCTCTGCTCCGACTCGAAGCGCACTGAAACGAGTGAGAGATCGATGTATAGAGCAATGGTTGGAAGAAAAAACGGCTACTGATGACCTGTTCAGAGAATTTCAGAGTGGGTATTGCCCGAAAAGATATGAATTTAAATAAAAATTGTATTGTTCAGGTCAATTGCCAAGTGGTTAGTTATCGGTCCAAGTTTATTTTTTAGGGGTGTGTTTGAGATTGGTGGGACGGGATGAGGCGGAATGAGATGGATCTATTTTTCACAATGTTTGATTTGGGATACAAGGAATGGGGTTGTACCGTAGAAGGAATATTCCGTTTGATTTAGGTCCAAGTACTAGCTCCTAAGAATTTGCCGGATCGGTTGATTCCATATGGACGGCGTCATCTCTGTCTTCGGTCAGCCCTCCTGCGTGCTTGTCGCCAGCCTTGCTCTTTGCTGCGTGTCCATCGCGCTCGTCGTCTGCATGGAGATTCGCCATCGCCCGCTCATTGCACCCACTGCCGCCCGCTTGTCATAGCTGAGTTCCTCCCTCGGCCACCATTGCCGGTTGCCAGTGGCGGAGCCAGGTTTTCACCTAAGGGTATTCAAAGTTGGAATTTGTTTCACATGGAGATATACTTGTGCGAAAAGTTATCAAAACATGATCTTAGATGTACCAAAAAAAAGGAAGCCTTTATAAAGAGTGGTCCAAAAGATAATTTAGTAACCGTAGTTAAATATAATTTATTTAAAGCTACTAAGGCATGAATTAAATCTTCAGATCTGTTTTACGAATCTATTTTATGAGAAATAATTTCTTGATTTCTGATGTATAAAATAAACAAATATTTTTTAGATAATGGAAAATAAACGAATATAAAAGCAACAAAATCAGATAAATCTGTAGGAATTATAAAATTTAAACAAGCTGAAAGATCATGAGGATTCTCTTGGTCTGTTATATGGAAGATCTCTCCCATAAAATCCTTAAATCTATTGTCTTTTTCTTCTTTATTTCTCTTTTTTCTTTCTCAAATCAAACAACAATATGCAATAGATCGTGGTATTTGAGAAAAGGATGATTCAATTTTAGAATGAGAAAGCGTGAGGAAGTTGTGGGCTCTGAATAGAAAATTTATTTGTCTATTTGGGGTGTATACATGTCTAAACAATCCAATTTCTTGGGTATATATATGTATTATGCCTATATATACAATTTTTTTTTGGTAAAATGGAGTATTCAGTTGAATACCCATGCATCACAGGGGATCTGCCCCTGCCGGTCACCCGCCATCGTCCCGCCCACACGGAGATGCCGCCCTTGCTACTCAAGGGCCGCCGCCGTTTGGAGCCCACGCAACACGTCGCCGTCATCGGAGGATAGTGGATGTGGGCGACTATCAAATGGGGAAGAAGGAGGTATGGGCGGCTAAGGATTAGACGTGGACTCACGGTTGGATAATGTTGCCCTTCCTATTCCTTTTTCCTTCCCTTCTAGATTTTGAGACGGAGGAAATATCAAACAGGAAATTGGGTTGATCCCATCCCTTCTACCAAAACAAACAACTATAACCATTTCATCCTTAAAAAACTAGAATAGATCTAACCCACTCTCTCTTATCCCCAACACACCATGTTTGCGACAATTAACTATGGTATCTGGGTGAGTTCTTTTTAACCTAGTGATTATTTTTTTTTCCGTTAGCACATTTTTCAAACTGCTAAACGGTATGTTTTATATGAAAACATTCTATATAAAAGTTATTCTAAATAAATAAATATATTAGTTAATTTTTTAATAATTAATACTTAGTTAATTATATTTCTTATTTTGCGTATGGCTAACACTCCGTTTTCGACCTATGTTTAGAGCTTATCCGTAGTCTAATCAACACTACTAATTTCGGTCAAATTGGTAGCCGGGAAACTGATGAGAACGGAGTGGCCATCGGCAGGGGCCGCAGACTCCGCATACTTTCTTCGGTTTCTAATCTCTTCTCTCCAAAAGGCCGCGCATGAGCACGAGTCGGCCCTAATCAACACCCACCATCGCCATGATTTTGTAAAGAGAGACGTTCTCGTTCAATCACCAACTCACACGCTATTATGAATTTATGATTCTATTCTCTTCTCTTTTAGGTCATTCGGCGAACCGGTGACCCATCACCGAGCAGGTGAGCACAAACACATGGCACACGGCCGTTCGATCGAGATGGAATAAGTGCGATGCAATAAAAAAAATGAACAAAAAGGAGACGCATGCACGTATGATCTAGCGGTTCAACAGAATCAACAGCAAGTGACCAACAAGAATGAAGAATCATTCGTCCAGCGAGCGAGAGAACACATGCTGCTCTGCCCTCTGACGACGTGTGGTTCATTCACAAGCCACACAAACGAAGTAGCTAGTCACACAAAACAAAAGTCGCAAAACTCTCATTATTTTTGCCAGGGTGAAAGCGACTTGTAGTGGTGGTGGTATTTGCGATTGCGATTTTATGGACTGTTGCTGTCTACCTGTCTGCCATTAATACATAGAGAGGGAGAGATATAGTATAGCAGAAGAAAAGCTGTAGGATGGTGACATCTACCTAGCCACATAAACCCCTCTTTAATTAAACCCCATTTCATTTCAAGAGATGCAATAATATTAGGAGCTAGTAGCGTCTTAATTTGGGCAGGCAACCCGCAAATTATGGCTGCAGGCTGGAGGAAATGAAGATACTATGAATAAAATTTATCATGTATAGTACTGCTAGTACTAGTGTACTGGGCCTACTCTAAATGGCAAGCCGGTAGGTGATAATACGATCAAAGAAGCATATCAAGTACAATTAAACAACTGTGCAACAAGCCAACGTGGAGCTAGCAAGAAGCTTGTTGTTACTTGTTAGGTTAGTAATCTCGGAAGGTAGGGGATTCTTCTCAGGATGGAACAAGAGTTGAGCTCATCTGCACTAACCTCTAAACAGGCTATGCTATTGAGAGCCATATGTTCATGCATGGAACGGGGGGGTAGTTGCACCTTTCGTGTCAGAATAGCTGTCAAACCTAAACTAGCCACAAAAACATACATGATGGTCCTCACCTAATAATCATATATGCAATGCAAGCCAAGTTTAGTTTGTTGATTACTTGTGCCAATAATACACTCTCAAAACTTGTATTCCTAGCTAGCAATGCAGGGAAGACCGACGTTTCTGTTTCTTGGAACTCATGATTTTCTCCTTGTGTTTCAAGCCTAATTTGCGTGGGCCTTTCAGTCCATTCTACCACATGTTATTATCCTTCCGTTTCAAGGTTTAATTGCTTTGATTTCGTTGAACAGGATGTGTGAATCCCTACGAACCAGTCTCATGCTAATTAAATAAGACGACTTCTCTGTCAGGTTATGCGAAGGACCCACGAAACTATAGCAATTCTTTTCAATTGGATTATGACTGTTTTTATGAGATGAATGTAATTGTACTCTATCTAAATGGCGTTAAATTTATACGATTCTATCAAATTATTTTGAATTGGAGTACAATTTTGTATTACCTTGGATTTTTGCAGCCTAGACACATTACGAAATGGAGGAAGTAGCGTCAGTGAATGCAACTTGGGCATGTATCGCTGGTGTTTTTTTTTAGGGATGTATCCCTGGTGTTGGTGCGTATGGTTGTCGGTTTTGATACTTAGTCGCCGTCATGAAAGAGAGACTGTCACGTACGTTACTTCGTCGTTTGGTATGGACCCACATGTCCCTAGTATTTACTGTTAATATATATAGGCAATGATAAGTCCCATTGCGGCTTTCCAGCCGAAAAATCTATACAATCAGAGACCTTTCAAACTATGTCTGTCAGACTGTCACATTGGGATGATTAAGCTTATAATGCATGATAATGATCAAATGTAACCGCAAAGCAAAAGAAGCTTCTGTAAGATCCTTTTGAATGCAATATGATGGGCTCAATAAATTAGCCTTTCAACTACTCTGCTGGCCCTTAGAAAATCTTATGCTTGATAGTTTTTAAAACATTATGCTTAGTAGTTAGTGCAATATGGATCACATGAGTTTAGAAATTCAGAACATTCCATGGATGTCTTTATTATTTGTTGGGACCCCCACAATGTATATCATATTCTTTAAAAAATGCAGTTTTTTTTGTATATACAGATGATGAGATGAGGTCCCCTTTTTTTTGTTCACCTGGATGGAACCAGCTGCTTTGCTGTCTATATTGCATTGCATGTGCCCTTCAAAGATTAAAGAAGCATTACCGTGGCCGACATACACTTTGGTTGTACTGGTATGGTGCTGTCCATCTTTCTTTGCTCTGCCAAAGGAAACAAAGCAATGGAATGGCTAAACAAAAGAACCTGCTTCTCTTTTTGATTGACAGATATTAACTGTACCATATCATGATTGTTGGTACTTATAATGTACTACCATAACCTAATTTCAGTTAAATTAATGCACTGTACAGGCCTATTAATCTGGTGGCTGTGTTTCATAAATCTCTGACGAAGCAGTGAAAGCATCTGGTTGTTTCAACAACTCTGTTCTGCTCTACAGGGTGACAATTTCTCGCTGGAAATTGTCATGTTTCTTCAGAAGAAAAATTATCGAGGAACCAAGAAACATTTCTCCAGGTGTCATACTATGCCAAAGATATGAGTAATGTAACATTTTTCTGTGGAAGGTAATGAGCAGTTACTATCATTTTCTAAAAGTGATAGTACTTCTAGTTTTAGACCCAGAATTCTAGGAAGGGATGGCTCCCAGTCCCAGTATATTTTGGGAAGAAACAGGAGTCAGCTGCAACTGAAAACAATGTACACCGAATATTCTGGTGATACAATTTTACTTTGATAGTATATTTGTTATTGTTTATACTTTACAACGAAAATTGGCCAAAAGAAAAGGGCAAAGCTACAGCAGTGCCCCTTTGAAGATACTGGATATGCTGTCTGTGTACCGAAGCCTTTGAAGATACTTCTCACCTCTTCATGCAATGTCCCTACACCCAAACGGTTTGGAACCAAATCTGCAACTGGAATGGCCATCAGGAATACAAGCTTCCATCTAACTGCAGCTTGAAACAATGGGGGACACTCCTTTGCTCTATGAAACCGGACAGAAGACGAAATCTCCTTGGGTCGATCATGACTACGTGGTGGAACATTCGGCTACAGAGGAATAGAAGAATTTTCAATAACCAATCCAAACCTGAAATGGATGTTGCTCATATTATTAAGCTATATACTGATCTCAGAGCTGTTGCTTTTGAACCTCCCCGAGGCTAGTAATCCCCCGCCCCACTCCTTGTTATCTCTTCTTTTAGGCAGACAATTTTCAATGTCTAGCATCCTGCACTTTTACTCCTACTATATTCCGGCAAATCTTTTACTATCGTTCCCTCAAAAAAAAAAAAAGCTACAGCAGGTGGTATGCGCTTTTTTTTTCCTGATGGTTGGAATCTCAATGTTTCTGTTCGAGCAAGATACCACTAGCAAGTAGCAGCACTGAATGTCTGAACATGTGAACAAATGTTTTTGTTCAAGCAAGATTCCACTAACAATACTGAATATATGAACATGTACAAGAACTAAAATACGCGAAGAGCATCACTCAAGAAGTAAAAATAGCAGCAATGCATTCTTCATATTATGTAACTACAAACTACATATAGCAAACAATAAGTATGTACATCGATGATGGCAGGTAATATTGCCAAATCACTTTCTGCTATGATATGTACACCAGAAATCGAGAATATAGATGATTTGGTATGGTGGATTATCTGAAATAATGCACAGTTCTTCAGACTTCACCTACAGTTCAAGCACTACTGCCCCCCAATGGATCAAACTACACGGGCAAGAGAAGGAAGATAATTGGGTATGTTGCAGGAGCTGAGATATTTTGCTAAGTTTTCTTCACCTATGATTTAAGCACTAAAACCCCTATGGGTAGAACTCCAGGGGTTCGAGGGAATGCTGGTGCAAGCCTGTTCAGCAACCTTTGCCATCGCTTCAGCAGATATGCCAGCATTGCAGATGTTTGCAAAGGACCGCATGTGCTTCATTCCATACTGCGCCAGCGAGCCACATTGTGCTTCGAAAGCACGTACCTGCAGAAATACAACACATATTAAGAACGCTGGGACAAAATAGATTATCACATACTAACTGCGGCAAATGTGGGATAGCACCTGTATATTCATTAGTTAAGAGCTGAAATGTGTATGAAATGGAAGCAACTGTCTATACTCTAGAACATTCAAAATGTGAAAACCGGACAGTTTAAATGACAAGCCAAAAGCCAAATAGAGGCTTACCATAGACTTGAGACAGCTCCAGTCATCAACAAGAGGTTCGCCGGTTGCACGAACAGCCTTTAGAACCCTTGGACCTTCCTCAGAGCCAAAGAGAAGGTTTCCAATCAGCTCAACACTGCTGTCAACATGAGATCTATGTGCCATCATGTCAAGCAATTGCTTCCGAGCTTCAGTTTTCTCAGGAGCGCTCTCAGCCAATTTCCTGTACTACAAACAGTACAAAAGAAAACCAATTAGCAGATTATTCATAGAAATTATGCAGTCTTTTATGGAAAAAAAACGCATTATAACAACATACAAGGTCAGTAAATTTGCCAGGATATCACTACAAACCTTCTGCCAGAAGTAAACCAGGTCAGCATCCCGCTGGTTAACAGCCCTTGAGAATGATGGCAGCGAGTTATCTTCCACAAATGTAGCATTGTCGTTAGCAGGATTGGAACCAATGTATGTGAACAGATGATGGGCATTCAGCTCTAAAGAACCATATTGCATCACATGCGAACCAGAGTAATATGTGTGCTGAACAGATGTCCTTTCCTTGACCTGCATAACCATTGAGCTACATTAGGCAAATGGAAACACGACTGCAAGTTCAAAAGAATTGAGGTCTGAAATACTTACCAGATTGTATTGCTGCTTGAGTGATTCAGTTCGCAGGTTGTGGACATCACTGCCAGTGTTCAAAGTACAAAAACATTAGCATATAAAGAAATGCCTAAAGGCTCAGATGCCATAAGTTCAAAATTGGCTTAAAAATAAATGGCTTTTGTTGTTTGATTCAACTCAAAGTGGTAATCTATGCACACTGTTGGCATATATACATGGAGCACAACGAACATAACTTCAAAGCCTATCAGATTCAAGGTGAACGGGTGAATTCCTTGTTTTTCAGCTACAGCCTACATATGACAACAGTTTCAAATAGGCCTAGGTAAGACCATTGTTTCCATCCTCCAAAAAACTTTTATATTCAGTAATCTTCAGCAGTACTGGGTGTAGCAGCATCTGATATTAACATCTGATCAAGCCCACATAGTGGACTGTAAGCAGATGGCAGCTTCTAGCATTTGTTCCATGTTATTTCTATTAGCTTTCATTAGGTCGATCTGCCATGGGGGCTATGGGGTCTCTAGCACCCACTACCCTCGGCCGGACAATGGGAGCCCCCATGAGCCCCCACTAAATTTCCATGGCATATTTCTATTACAATAGGGGCTAGAAGCTCTGTTTTCATATGTCAGATACGGTTCAGCAACAATCACATGCTTCACATATTCTTTAAAAAGAGGTTTCACTACATACCCCACCACATGTTATCCAACATCGTAAAACAAATTAACATATTCTGCCCAGCATGTGCACACAGGAGTAAATAAACACATGCGTATCCGTGGTGTCTTAAATTAACTCAACAGCAGGTAACCAAGTAGTGTCATGCTAATTGGAAAAGCATTTTGAAAGAACAGAACCGTACAGAATCTGCAAGTACTAGCTCAAGTAGGTGCAGCCAAAAACTGGTTTACACATGAGTGAAAACTGGCAAGATAAGAACATGATTTTACAATACCAAACTGGTAGTAAAAAAGGCAACGAGGGACTCTTAGTACCTGTCTTCCATCCAAGCAACACTGTACAAATCTCCCAGGCATGTGTCGTACTCCGGAGGTGGGCTCGGGTACTCCCCGGGGCAGTATGTCCCCCAGCTGCTCTCATCAGCGTTTGATGCAGTGGTGGCATAAACATTAATGTCATTCGGCAATAGACCCTCAAAGATGCTTCCAGATTCACAGGCTTCAAGGTAAAAAACCTGCAAAAGGAGAGAGCCAGACTCATCAAACCATTTCTACAAGCAGACGCGGTAACTATTTAGCAGAATAGCCAAAGAACTAATATGATACCAGGCTTTTGTACGTCCCAGCAGCATGCTTCTTCTTCAGAACATCTACAAGATCATCACCGTAGAGGTATGGATAGGTTGGCATCCCTGACATTTTGGAAAAAGTCAAGAAAAGAAAAGACACTCTCTAATTACACAAACATGAATATCTGATCCTATCAATTATATATTTTACAGGCAAGAACTCACCAAGGACACCGGGACCCCCATGGTCACTGTAAAAAATGAAAATATGATCGTTGGGGCCACTGTCCAGGACTTTGCCACTCCCACCACTGACAGCAGTTTTGTTGCCAAGCAGAACAGCAAACAAGTTCTTCACATTAACCTCCTTCCCGGTGTAATCCTACAGTGAAAAATAGATGAAAGTAAAAGTTAAACAAGGATAGCCATGGAAATGGTTGCTTGTCCCTTAGTACTTCCTAAAAGGGAGTTGATTCTACTCATATGTTGACATCAGTTACAGTTCAAGCTATGTAAATAAGTATATTCTTGCCTTGCTCCTTCCAAATTATGGTGGACCAATCCTGCCTTTTCTTATTCACAACAAGTTGGCAAAAGACGTCAAGACTGAAGAAATTTTGGGCATTCTGTCATTTTCAATGATGTACTAGCTGCTAGCTATATATTTGGGACGAAAATCTTATCGTCACACACTCACACTGTAAACATTTCTTTCTCCTCTATTCTGTAGAAACTACTAGTAAAGACAAAGTAAACACAGAAGTTACTCCTATACATCAATGATTCCCCTCAAGAATGAACATGCACGGTTACCTTCGGGACCCCAGCATAGACATCCCCACCCTGGGGGTGGTTGATGATGACGCCGGGCCTTGGATTTTCCGGGTTGTGCGCGATGTCATCGTACATGAAGACGATGATGTTCTCGTCCTTGAGCCCACCCTTCTTCATGATCTGGTAGGCATGGCAGATATCCGCCTGCAAAGTTCCAATCTCAATAATGTTAACTCTCGTATCAAGCATATGCCCAATTTCCCGATTTACCATGCCAGTTGTAAATTAAGAGTACTCCTCCCTTCCAAAATACCAAACATTTTTGTACGATTAATTACACTAACAATAATAAACTCAAATCATGCAAAACCAACAAAATTGTCCATGTACCTCGAATAGTGCAATAAATGAGAAATTATTGTCTTTCTACTGATACAGCGAGATTATCACTAGTGACAACAACCGTACTTATCACTTATTAGCTTTCACGGGGGCTATACGGTTTTGTGGTCATCAACGCGTGCAGCGGACGCAACAGTCCTGGGGCCCACAAATCAGATAAATATCAACACCCACTCGTCCCACCAATTTTTTCCCCCCGTTTTGACATAAAACGATGGTAAAGTTTTATCTAAAAAAAATGATGGTAAAGTTGGAGCAACACGATGAACGGCTTCCAGGTCCAATCCATCCTCCACAAGTCCATATGAGCCGTGCACGTAATATTTCTTCAACGAATTCTCGCTTCGTAGCAGTAATTTAAACTTTTAAATATTAATTGTACTCTTGTGTGGCAATCAAAATTAGCGAGATATAATATGAAACGAGGAAGGATTCAACGGCACGGCGGTTGCGCGCATATGAAAACCAACAAAGGATTAACCAGAAGCACACGCCAACGATCGATCAATCTCAAACGATGCGTCGCGCGCGGGCAGCGTGTTCTCGAGAGGCGGGGATCGAGACGAGTAATCACCTGGTGGCGGTAGTTGTAGTAGCCGTTTGAGCCGGCGATGAGGACGGCCCACTTGGTGCCGACGGAGTCCTCGGCGTCGTCCTCCGCCGCCGCCGCCGCGCGCTCCGACGGGAGCCGGATGTTGGCGCTCCACGGCTCCATCCGCGGCCGCGCCACCGCGACGGCGAGGTGCGCGCAGAGGAGGAGGAGGAGGCGAGCGGCCGCCATGGCTTCGCCGGCGCCGAGGAAGAAGAGGAGGAGGCGGAGGGGAAGAATTGATTGGTTCGTTTGCTTCGGCCCGGGGGTTTATTCGTTGCGGGGGAAAGCCTCTCTCCAACGTCTCATTTTTATCGGTGCCGTTCCGTCGCTGGGGTCTGGGTGGTGGGCCCCACCGAGCTGTAAAAGATTGTTTATTTATTTTGCTTCTACTGAAAAAGATCTTGAAAATATAAGGAGTTTTTCTTTCGTCTTCTTATTTTTGCAGCAGGCCTAGGCACCATTTTTGGAATTTAATTTATCGATCAATTAGAATTTTTGAAAGGAGATGTCGTAGCCTTGCCAAGTCTACCCTGGGGCAACTACACATACAAATCAGCAAGACACATAAGTAAACAGTAATGTCTATGCTGGATATATATACAATGTATATCCTTTTTTTTTTGTAAACGCCGAGTTTTTAATCAATTATCTTAAAAGTACATAACCAACTTTTCATAGTAATATTGAAATTTATAGTGTTTAAAGAAAAGTGTTGAAAAGATCCTATGATACAAGTCTATTTTTTATATAAATTTATGTATATGGAAAAGCCAAACTATATAGTAAGTTTAATAACGTGATCAACTAGTTGTATTCACCGTGTTATATCGATGATATTCATACAGCCAGCTCACACAATAAGTTAAATTTTTCATACGCATTTTAATGTATTTATTGGTATATTTGGCTACTTATTTAGTGAGCACTCCTTTCTTCACCTCATTTGACATGTTCAATTGTCCTCTATAGTAGCAACTCAGCACATATAACAGTAGAAATTTAATCTTAGCACATTCCACCGTAGGTATTTGACTTGCATTGGCACCACTTGTCGACCACTCCTTTATGCACCTTAGAGCATCCCTAGTGTATGTTCGAATGATGCGAGCCAGAAAAGATGAACCAAGCTACGGTTCGGTAGTTGTAGCGTTAAGAACGAGTGGTGAGACCTACGTTAAAGTCTCTCTTCAATCAGCACCATCCAAACTCACTGGATATATGCATCCACCCGTCTAATCCACAATATATATTTGTTTAATCGGCAGGGTTCGACTTCAGAGCAAGCGTCGCTTTGAGTTTTGACACACAACAATCGATTGCCACAGTGTTGCTTTATTCGTTTTCTTGTGCATGGTTCGCTTTATGCTTTACACTGAAGATGCTCTTAGTTTGCATGTTTAGTTGCCCTCTATGCTAGTAGCACACAATATTAGATGTTTAGTTTTATGGCATACATGTATCTATCTTGACAACAACTCAATCTTTAGAACGTGGATAGCTATTAGCTTCATTACTACATTGTTATCAACTTATCATCAGCAACAAGATCTACTAGGCCAGGCCCATCGTACAGTGGAATAACGTTGAATCCATAGTCTTATTGTAGCGAACCTTATAATCATGATGATATTAGTTTCTAGTGCTTCACTTATCTTGAAGTGCAAATGTAATCCACGATAGCGCAGATGCCAACTCACAGTACAAAACCATTACAAAGTAGGTGAAGAGTCCAACCATACGTCCCTTCATAGCCTCTTTTTATTGTTTGGTAGACTTTTTATAATCTCAATACATCGTAGTAGTACATTGCTACTTACTTTGTGCATATTTGCTCAGAGATGCAAAAATATCTCCAATAAAATAAATAGTTAGTACTCCTAATAAACAACATCCAATTTCATAATGTAAAATGGCTCACCTCCTCCAAAGAACTTTTCTGTTGCAACAGAAGAGAGCCAAGGACCCTGAGATGAGCTGTATTGTGACCACCCTGATTGCCCAACTACTAATCCATTTGGTCCGTCCTAGATTTGTTGTTTGTCGTCGAAATGCGTCCTCCTCCCTCCCTCTCTCCGGCCCAGTGCTAGCCGATGTAGGGTAATTGGGCCCCACGAGTCAGTGTGCAGAGGGGCCAACCAGTGGCGACGAGGATTCTGATATTTCGACCGCTCTCTGACCACGATGGGCCCACATGCAGCCGTACAGCCAGCTGGCTGGCATTGCAGCCGCCAGCTTGTACCTGGACCCCGGGCCGGCCGTTGAGTCGTTCGTTCACCGTCCGTTCGTTTTGCCAGCTTAGCATGAACCAAAACGTCTGAAATTTGTTCAGGGCTATAGTACTCAACAAAACCGACAGAACTAGCCGCAACTTTAAATTACAATTACCAACATTGGAAATTTCAAAATATTGGAAGGGCCCAAACTCCTGCCCACCTCATCTATCCATATCCCCGTCACTGATACACGTGCTTCCTTTTTGTGGAATTCTTGCTAAGAAAACTTAATTTAATTTGATTATTAAAGAATGTTCAGTTTTGGCGACGTGTCACGAATATAGTGCCAAGTCTAAAATGTACTCGTACGGGAGCAAGTTCTAGACTGTCGTGTCGATGGCTTGACCGATCGACTAGTAAGCTAGCTGTCCCTGTGAGTCATCATCGGTTATTTGTTACTACGCTACGTGTTACTACCACAGACATGCAACCGCATAAATTATACTAGTATAGCAAGAATTTGGCCACGAATTAATACATACATCTGCAAGCTCCACGCCAAAGCGTATGTATACCTACCTAGCTAGATACTTGCATAGGCATTCTAAAAAAAAGATATTTGCATAGGCTGGCAGATCTACATGTTTTCTATTTTTTAAAAGTAAATCCGATGGATTTAATTAGCCTATGTGTTGGAGAAAAGAAGCAAATAATATAGAAGTATAACTGTAAATATACACGGGCCTCGAAACTATCTTTTACATGACACACAAAAAAAATAGAAATTCAAGAAAAAACATGAGGTTGGACCACGTGCTTAAGATTTCTCTAAAAATAAAATTGAAAGAAAAAGTTATAGGGATCAGTTCTTAATTCATTCCAAATGATTTTATAGACAATATGACAAAAATCAACATCCTTGATCAATCATCTCTAACGGTTTGATATAAATCGCTTGAGATCACTTATCTCTAATAAGTGCTTGATAAACCCATTGAAGGTATGGCTAGGATAGGCGACTTTAGATATAAACCCTTTATCTATAACGATCAATATAATATGAACCATTACATGTTATCCATAACGAGTTCATACGTACCGTTCGAAATGAAATCCATTGACCCTTTACACATCATGCGACCAGAGCCTCTACTCCGTCCTCATACTGCAAGCAAACCACCTCCTTTCAGCCATCCCACTGCACCATCTCTCCACCTTGTTGTCCTTCTCTTTCCTCTACCATGTTCATCTTGACGGCCCCTTGCATTCTCGTCCCTGTGATAGAGCAACCGAAGCAAGAAGCAACATAGTATACCTAATCCATCCTCCATATTGGCTTGCATCGTTGTTCTTCCAAGCTTGTGTAAGTTGGTTCCGACATCTCCAAGGTTGAGGATGGCAAATAACCTGGCCTGAAGAGAGGACCAAGGAGGGAGAGTGTTGCGATGATGACAGTGATGAGCGGCCATTGATTTGTGACCATGACTAAATCGATGGGGGGAGACAATGTGCTACCATGACCACATCGACATCGAGTGGCCACTGATTTGGCTTGGGAGGCCCACAACAATAACAAATGCTTGCCACATCAACAATAACGATGGTAGCAACATATGCTCACGACCACCGTTTTGGCTCAAGAGGACTAGAGGCAATGAGCGGAAGTGCGGAGCAACTGTGAAAAATGACAAGCAATGTTGTGCATCCACAACAACATCCATAGCCAAGGTGATGATGTGTAGCAGTGTGTGATGATGACAACATTATCGACATTGAGCAACAGTGTGTAGCCCTAGAGGTGGCGACCACCCATTAATTTGTTGCACAATAATTCAATGGCAATTATAAAGCATGATTTTCACTTTCTGACCATGCTATGAGATATTCATTGTGGTAAGTCAAAATGAAAGTAATTATATCATAATTCATAAATTGATGTTGATGTGGTGGCTATTGCAAGAGGTTTATCAGGAGATCAAGATACTTTGTTGTGTACCAAAGTGCACTTCATATTTCTACTGGGCTTGCAAATTTCTAGCAGACAAGGGTCTGTTTGTTTGAGCTGCAGCTTTTGGAGCTTTTCTGAAAAGTCACTGCAGGCTTTTCATTCTGAAAATCAAATCATAGTTTTTAGAAGATATGTTTTGCTTTCTAGGTCTAAAAGGCCACAGAAAGCTCATAAAACTGAGTTTTTCAGCTTCTCATACAAATTTCACGCTGAGAACCTGTCCAGAAGCTCAAACAAACAGGCCTTCCCAATGATGACTTTGAATCATGATCTACCTCTTCTCGATTGAGGCGTTATGGTTTAGTCACAGAAAATATTTTGTCACGTAGTGTTTAACTGCCTAAGGTTCTTAAAGAATGATGATTTCTATGCTACAAGAGAATTTTTTTTTCTCAATTTGAAGATTGTTAGATATGTGATCCAAATTTCAATATGCAATGTATTTTGATTATTTTCCTATACTCTCCATCAACAATATAAGTGTTTAGGGTTGATGTGACACATAATTTAGATAGAATTTCAATATTTGGCTAAATTCATTGTATAATGACGTGTCACATCTCACCATAAATGCTTATACTCTTAAGCGAATGGAGTATAAGGAACTTTGAGTGTTTTCTATCAATCACTATAATGATCATTGTCGGTTGGCACCTATGGTGTTTTTTTCATATGGTTTTCTATTAAAAAATCTGTGTGTCTTTGTTGTTTCTTTTTTTCGTAACAACTAGTATATTAAGGCTCCCATCACTTCACATCTAGGTTATAAGCTGAAGCAAAATTTTAAAATTTTAAACTTAATTTCAGAATTGATTTTTAAGACTTTTTTACTGTAGTTGTTTTTACCTTTATCTTTTAAATCACATAACACAACCACATAAGGTTTATGCATAAATTATTTTTAATTGTAAATATGCATTCCTGCATTTTGACCATTTAGGCCAACCAATGATTGCCTAAGTTACGTATCACATGACTGTACCTACCTTGTTATTAAATGTGTTTCTATGTTATTGTTAGTGATTACCTTAAATTTTCATAATACTCCCTCCGTGTCAAATTATATGGCGTAATTTAACTCGTTAGGACAAGGGTTTGACCAAGAAATTTCTTTATTAAAAATTTATTTTTATGACACAAAATTTATATCGTATCATATTCAAAAGTACTATCTTATGATTATGCTTTCTCGGCGTACAAATTATATCTTGATAGAAAAATTATGGGTCAAACTCTTATGCTAACGAAACGAAATAGGCCTTCTAATTAGGACGAAGGGAGTAGTAATTAATAGTAAGATGAAGACCAATATTTTTCTCTCAAATTTATTTGATTGTTGGATATTTGTAAATACCATATGCCAATGTTCCATTTATATGTCTTTTCCAAAGAAAGTTATTACATTGAGTATTATGTCTCTCTGCAAACAAGCTTTTTTTTAAGGTGCACGGGTAACTTTATATGAAAAAATTTTATCTTTTTCTTATGTTGGCTTTGGAGGCTTCTAGACTGATTTTATTTGTATTCTTAGTATTTCTGCTTCCACTGTCCAATGGCTCGCAACGCAGTTTTTTTCTAACTATTTTGTCTCCATGTAAATCCAATTATTATTTTGGTGATTATGTGGCTCATCTGAATGGAGTTATATGATTCACTTTTTACTTGCAGAGATTGGTTCAGGATCCCTAAGATGAGCAAGCCATAATATTGAATAAATATTTCCAACGGGTCAAGGAGCCATTACAATTTTACTTCCTTCGCCCCATAAAAATAAAGCTAATATGACATTTTCTAGTTCAATGAATAAGAGCTGTCAAGATCTGTTATTGTTATTGGAGAACATTCCATTCGGTCCTAGATTCGAACGGAGGGAGCAGTTCCAAACTTAGTGAGAATTTTTCAACATATTGTTCTCCAAAAAAGCTATAATGTGCACGGTGGTGTGTTTTTTTTTTTAATAATGGAAAAATAGAAATGTTATAAGTATGCATACCGACATGAAATGCATCATCAAACGGAAATTCTCCGTTCCCACACCGCACTGTGAATGACATGTGGGCCAGAGCTGCTGGCAGGAGAGTGTCCCGTTTGCCATTTTACCGTCGTGTGTAGTGGACCGGAGGTTGCGATGCAGCCATTTCTAGTACTCTTCGTGCCATGAATGAGCGAATGGATTACAGGTGAATCTTCAGATTACTCTTCCCCTTCTAGTTGGGGGGATCGGAGAAGAATCTCATGAATCTTTCAGATTACTCTTCCCCTTCCCCTTCTAATTGGGGATCGGAGAAGAATCTCAAACTCTTGCACCTCTCACACATCATAAATTCATAATTCATATATAAACGTCACACGCGACATCACTTCTGCCCGGGACCAATCTTCTTTTGGGGACGGCAACATGCGTGTGGTGTGGTTCCTTTCCTGCACCCATGCAACCATCGTGGAGCGCTCGTTTTGCTTGGGCGGCATCAACATATATTAACTGCGTTCCTAGCCATAGGAAGAGTACCAATTTTCTAATGTCTGTATCAACTATCAAAGTTTATAAAAAGCCGGTGTTTCTTTATAACACCGTATCCCATCATGCACCTGTTACTAGCATGAAACAATTGAATTTTTAAAGTATTACGATCCGGTCAGTTTGTTTTTGATACCCTGATTGGGATGAGCAATTGATCCTGCTATCGAATTGGGTTCGTGCTCGAAACGATGCTAAACGGTTAAGCAAGAGAATCCGGCATGTATCAAGAAGATAGTTGCCTCCATCTAATATTGAGATTTGAGAATCATCGGTTTGTGATTAGTGTCAATAGGTTGTCAAAAGCTCGGTTCGTGAGCAGAATAACGTATATTTTAAGATTGATAAACAATATTTAATCTCCAGCTAGTAAAATAAGAGAAAATGACTGATAAATATATGATGCACATATTCTTATTCGCAGTGTGGAACTGTGGATACATTCTATATATATACAATTGATATACAACTTATATCAAATAAACAATACTACGAACTATATGCAACCGAGCTCGTTTTGAAGCGCTCGAGTTCGCTCGAAAACCTCGCAAGTTTTGGCTTAGGCTTGAGCTCGTCTCTTGTTTAAAACTCAAATTGCTCACGAGCATCGATCTATTTCGACATCCTGATATGTTACATGTAAATCGTCTAACTGAACATCTAGCTTGAGTTGCTGAACTTTTATTTTTCTGATAGTATAAAACGAACAAGTTGTCGATGCTAATCTTCAACGCTTTCACAGTACTCTATTGTTGAGTGCTATGCCTTCAAGGTGTAATAAGAAGAAAACATACTTGATGCAATTGGAGGATACATGGTCTCACTTCATAATCAAGCACGCCATTGTAGTTTAATTACACCAATTGCTCAATTTCATGACTATTTGGATGCTTCGATCACTAGAATCCTTTTTTGCCACACTCTACAGAGAGGATGAGGAGAATTCCAAGCAAGATTCCCCCAGGAGAAAAGGCACATCCATCAGGTCCCACAAGTCAGCAGCATAAGAAATGGATAGTATTTTCACTCATCTCTATGGATGGATGGGGTTTGCTTGTGAGATACCTCCACTTACTACAGTGACAACGACAACAACTGACAACGAAGGGTTCGAAGAGCGACAGAGATGGTAACAATGGTAAAGCAAGAGATGAAGAGGGAAGAAGAAACTGAAACTGACCTTTGAAAAGTTGGAAGTGGACGCGCTGTCATGCAATTGCCATTGGTACCTGCCTTTGGCCTCTTTTATTATTGGTTTGCTTGTGTTGTATGCCGCGCATATCTTCTATTAGTATAGTGTAATATTTTTCTTTAGGTGATTTGTACTGCTTTGATAAAGATGTTTTTGCCTTATAGTTAATCCTATCTCGTGACAAGGAAGTCATCACTGACCAATTGAAAATGGATTGGATTCTTTGGTGTCTTCCTTTTGATAGTTTCAAAGCGGAGGAATTCACTAATGAGGGAGCAGATGGAATAATCTTCGCAAATAAAAAATACCAAAAAGTATAGCTTTGCTCTTTAACTCGGTACGACTTATCACAAAATAATTCCTGAATTTCGAAGTAGAGGCATAGTAAATTAGATGTATATTTTTCCAAGTTGGCCAAAGAAAGTATTATAGGTGTATTTTTCTCCATCCGTAGTTACTCCAAACAAAACGTAATGAATTTTTTAGAAAATAAAAGGAGGACAAGCCGACAAGGTAATGGCTGCAGCATTGGAAACCCAACATGAAGATTGGAAGATTTTTTTGCCTGATACACACAGATGATGGCCCACTCAAATAAATATAGGGAATATGACAATGTTCTTAACTGCAAATCCGTCTTCATGCGATGAACTTATCTGTTGGTGGCTCGGTGCAAGGAACTGAAGGAAGCTGAGTAGAACTTGGAACAATCACAGGTTACCAGATGATTATTTTCATAGCACAGAACAAATATACTACTACATAATAGCACAAATTTTTATAGGATACCTTACCTAGGTAGCAACAGCCAACAGGATTGTACTAAAATACTACTGGTACATATATGAAGGAATCTAGTATACAGAAATGTATGTGGACTCAAATTGATAGGACAAGTTTTATCAAAAGATCTTTGTAGTGGGCAGCTAGTGTGAGGACAATCATAGAGTAACCTCTGTCGTTCAGCTTAGCAGCATGAAAAGAGTATCTCACAATGAAAGGGACGTATAAATAAGCAGATACTCTGGTCCAGTATTTGTCATCTAAAGAAAAAAAAAACGGCTGTCAGTTTTACTCCACATCGCTACTATCCAATTCTTGCCTTAGACGCATCTACGAAAATGATGCCTTAAATGTATGAATTGGCCAAAACTGAGTATTTGTCAAACGGAAGCACAAAATGATCTCCAAGTTCACCTCGACAGTGAAACTAAATGATCCACAATTCCACACCCCTGAAGTAATAGAAGTTCAAACCTAAACAGAAAACGCTCAGTACATTTCGCTGCACTGTAATACTATTACAAGAAAGAAAGTCGCACACAATAAAAAGAACATTTCACATGGCAATCCCATACGATAATAATGCTTTAAGTAGTTCCAAATTTTAGTTTGCACGAGCTAATTTTACTAAGTTAGAATCCTCTGGATCTAGATATGTTCAGTATCACTTGTGTTGTCGGACTCCAGATGAAGCAAGTGTTTCTTCCACAAAGCAAGGAGAAAACGGCATGTTATGAACTTTTTCTCAGGAACAGATATCAGCTCAGTAATCTTACTTCATTAATATAAAACCCAACTAACTGATTCGTGATCATAAAATGAATATATGAAAACTAGCAGTAACTGGTCCGCAGTGCAGTCTCCATCATCCCCACTATGCATCCTTTCCATATCTAGTCTGCTCGTACAGATTATCAAACTTGAACCTTCAAAGCAACATCTTGCATCCTAAGCAGAACAAGTTGGAGAAGCTAAGTGCCGATGGATTATCGCTACTCATTTTCAAATTGTTGGCAGTGCATCCCAAGACAATATCAATATCACATGGAATAGTGCTATGCAAGTAGTAAAACTACTAGAAGTAAACTGTTTCTTCAAAAACAAGAATATAATATACCTCTAAGTTCCATTGAAATATCTACCAACCCATCTTATGTTCAGTGCCCAAACTGTTCTTTCCATGTTTCAAGGCATGTAGAAACAATTATTAACAAATTTTGAAATCTGCTCAGGTTTCCAGATCTATGTCTTAGACTACTAGTTGCCTCTCAAGAAGGTTCATAACGTTAACTGCTCAAACTACCAAACTAAGTAAACATTCTCTCAGATGGTGCCGCAAAGAAATGCAGTGTGTACTTACTTGCATGCCTCTCAGGCAGCCCTCAATCCAGTGTACTCGCATCATTGCAAGACTTGCCTACCACTTACTAATTACAGCTGCAGCTCTTGTAATATCTTACCCTGCATAGCTTCAAAAGTGGGCAAGCTCAAGCTCAGGCATTACAAAAGGAAACATAACATGGGCGATTTACACTATATGCATACAAGTACCATATACCAGATTCTGTAATTCTGATGAATCTTGGTTGGATCCTGGGAGACATGAGGGTGAACAACTTGTTACCTGATGATCTAAATAACCCCTGAGAACATGTTAACAATGGCTTATCAAAGAATATTCTTGGACAGATCTGAACAATATACACATATATTAGATTTACCTTATTAACTATTTTGGTGCCTTTGGCCTGTGATTCTTGATGCTCCCAGCTGCTTGGAAAGGATTTCCGCTATAAGTTGTTTTTGGCCAAAGAGTTGGGAATTTCTCAACAGCAAGTTCCTTGACGACGAGTCCACGGAATAGCCTTGACCAGTCATCCATTCCAAGAGACAGAACAGTAGCTGCTTCTTATCAGGTTTCTGAACGTATCGCTGAATTGCTTTCCCAAAGATATCCTGAGTGTGAAATGATTGTGTCCACCATTTAGAGCAGTAAATTAGCACTTAGCACACTATCCAGCGAAACAAAGGGGGGGGGGAAGAACAACAAGGAAGGAAAATATGACAGAAATTGTGGCATGCCTTTCCCAAGCTACAAAATGAACCTTTTGGCTAGCTTACAACAATCATTTTTTCTTGTATCCCTCTGTGCTAGTCAGCTCTAAGAAAACATTACCAATTATGAACGTCCAGCCATCTGGCACTTCAATTTCAACTCCAAACAATAATAAAATAACTAAATAAGTACAAGTGTACAACCAAAGAGCTGTCACCTGGCTAATACGCCATCCTGAACGGTTTAGTGCTTTCATAACATCGTTAATCAAATTTATGTTGCCGGATACCATGAAAGATCTAGCAAAATTCTCAAGCGAGCGTGGAGATATCAACTCGGCATTGTCCTGTTCAATCAGCGTTTTCTCAGTGAACTAGGTAACAATAGAGATACCAACAGTGAAATGCACAAGTATAGTACCTTAACAACTATGTATGCATCCTTGAGAAGTCCGGCTGGAACTAAGATACATAAAACCTTCTCATGAAGAGATTTACACACTGTTCTCTTTCCGTATCTCAGCATATTATACACAGAAAATGCTTCAGAAGGAAAACCTGCTTCTCCTAGCTGCATCATTATCTCTGAACAAAGCTCCTGGAGAAGATGCGTACCAATTTTGATTACTAATAGTGATATATACTGGCTACTAGTAATAGCTGATTCAAAACATGTTGCAAGGAAATGTGCAATTCTCACCCACTCTATCCTACACATATGTAATAATAGACAGTTCAATTTCAATCAATGGAAATTAACAAGGATGTAAATATTAAAATATGTAGTAACTGCAATTTAATCTAGCATAGAGCTAAGCTGAGATATATTTAAAAGGTCAATACGCAACAAACAACATACCTCATTCAATTGATGTCCCTTCGTATGCATGTCTTGAATTGTCTTGTATGCTAGGTGATAGACCTTTGCCTTGCAGAAGTAACGTATTAAGGTATTAAATGTGATAGCATCAGGGGATATGTTCGATTCATCCATTTTCTTCAGCATGATCATTACACTTTCCATATCATTTGTGCTGCAGTAAGCACGAAGTGATGTATTGAGCATAACCAGATCATATGTTGCATTTTTGGCCTGAAATTCTTTTGCAAGTTGTTTTGACTCTTGACGGTAACCACCTTGATGCAACGCTGATATCATGATACTGAATGCATAACCATCTGCAGAAATAAGAAGATGAGCACCTAGGCAAGGATAACAGGACACTAATTCCAGACAATTGCAGCACCAGACAATCATCAGTACCAGGGAAAAAATTATCCACATACTATTCTACAAATGATTCCTCATTTACAACAAAAAGTTAAAGGCTACATAACAAAACTTGAAATAATCAAATAAATGTAACCATAACATAAATCTGCTATTATGAAGGACACAAAAGAATTCCACACACTAGTTTGCATATGGTAAAGAGATAACGTATTATTAGGACTGGATATGGAGTATCACTGTATGCCATCAATAGGAAGCCAATTCCACGATTTCCAATCGACAGACGACAAAACATATTTCAATTCCAACCATTGACAAGCCAACTCCATTCCTTCCATGACATTGCCATCATGTTCTTCCCACTAAAAAAGAACAACTTGCCCCTGCTCAACATCACAAAATCATGCTAGTAGCAGCAGCAACACTAATTTTTCCTTTCAGTATTTAAATTTTAGGGCATTCCAATATATTTAAAACAGAGCTCACGATTTAAATTTTAAAATTGGCTGAAACTTGAACCTGATTAAATATTCAAAAAACAAACTTTAAGATTTACATATCCTAACATCTCATGTTTCGGATTATACAGTTTGGTAGTTCTAATTTTCAAGTTTTCAGATATTTATTTTTATTACAAAACTTTAAATTCCAAAATCCAGAATTGCTAGCATTAGTTTTCCACCTAACGGCATCCTAATGGGAGCCTGATATCTATGGCATGGATGGAAAGAATCAGGTTTGTCAGTGGAATCAAAGGAAAACGTACTCTGTCAATGGAAAATACTGGAATTAGCTCCAGGTGACATATCATGAATTTTTCCCACGTTATAACAAAAAACCATAATATGATCAATAGAGGGACATCAAATTCATTAACATACCAGATTTGACACCCTTGTCTTTAATTTCATTAAATAACATCATGGCCTCCCATATTTTCCCTCCTTTGACAAGGCCATCAATCAATATGCAGTAAGGCATCTGTGCATAGTATTAAGGATTAAGAGATTATGATATGATACAATAAAGATCAATTTAAGGGGCTATGCATACATGCATATGAAGCAGTTCTTGTGTGAGACCCCCTATTTTACCTCATCCTGTGCGAAGCCTGAAGCTTCTAGTTCAGTTAGCAGCTCCCTTGCCTTCTCAAAGAGACCACCTTTAGAATACACCTTTAACAAAGTGGTCAGTATAACCTGCAAACGAAATTTAATTTAAAAATTAGAATGGTGATAGTAGCACAACATTTTTCCATGAATACCAAGGAGAATTACAACATATGCAAGTTCAGTAGATAAACAATCAATCAAGACAACAATGAAGTTATATGTGGAGACTAAAGTGGAGCGTTATATTCCAGTCTTAACCCAGGCTATCAAAATCTCCATTCAATATCATGTACCAAACAACAAGTAAATATGATACCACCTCGATGAAATTTGAAGTGCAAACTTTCCCTATTTAATGTGAGCATTTGTTAAGTCCTTATTGATGGCTATCAATATCATAGAATATAATTTGTTTTTCTCATATATATGGCATCACTCAGAGATACATTATGTAGTGAAGTTACATTAATAAAACAATAGGCACTTCTAAATAAAATGATGCAGCTGGAGAAATCAACTTGCGCACTAAAACACCAACATCATAGACCATGTGATCGCAAGCTACAATCTTAGCATTTCAAGGCATCTATAGCAACAGACTATCCAGCCTGCACCATATCTAATGAGAAATCAATTTTAGTGATATACCCAAAAAGTAAAATAACAAGATTGGGGTCTCCTGCAAATCATAAAACTTGGTGACAGGGTTTACATAACAAGAATAAGCAAAAACCTTGTTCGGTGTTAACCCTGAAGATCTCAAATCTTTCATCAACAGATCAGCCTTTTCATAATTAGCATTTTCTGCATATGCATTCAACATAGAGCTATAATGGAATAGATTAGGATTGTGGCCTTCGTCCTTCAATTTCTGAAAATATTCCTCAGCCTTCTCGCAGCAATTATGAGATGCACATATAGCCAGGAGAGTGCCATATATTACACTATCCATCTGAAGACCACGGGAGTTCAGCTCATTAACTAATTCCATGGCCTTAGTGTAGCCTTGCTTCAACTTCATGCACCCTGATAGCAGCTGGAAATGACAGGTTAAACAACTGAGATGCTATACCAGGCAGCTAAATGCTAATCAGAGAAAAAAAGGTTCATAGTCCCATACGGTACTGTAGGTGAACAAATCAGGCGATAGACCTTCTCGTATCATCTCATCATAAAGCTTGAAGCTGCTATCAAACCTCCCATTCTTCACCAAGCACCCGAGGACCGAATTACAAACAGAGACATGAACTCTTTCCGAGTGTTCTTGGATGTCACCGTACACCTGCAGCGCTCGGGCAGGGTTACGGCTCAATCCAAGGTACTTGAAGTAACTGCTGTAAGATGCAACGTTGAGCATGTCGTGCTCCTGCATCCACCCGAAGACCTGAAACAAAGTTCATCGGCTCATGCCTACTAGAACCAGCAAATTTCCTCAGTTTTTCACTGGCCTCACCAATGTTCACTCGCCTGATTGAGATTGTACATGGCAACCACCGAAAAGTGAAAGTTACCTTAGAAAGCTCATCCCAGCGTCTTGTTTCCCCGTAGTGTCGCAGGATTATGTTGCAGTCCTGCGTCTGTAGCACATCCTCGAACCTGTACAATATCAAGTTCAGACGGAATTCGCAGAATCAATCGATCAGCATTCAGCACCGATCCTGCCCTCACCCAACATGCAATTCCTCTCGTTTCCCCCACGTCTCGATATCCAATTTGTACGCAGGCAGCTGAGCGAACCACTACTACTACTACAACTAGTCGAAAACGAGAATGCTCCGGTGGAGCTACGCACCTGGTGAGAGCAGCGACGGGGTCCGGGGCGGCCTTGACCTCCGCGACCGCGCTGCGCCGAGGGGACGGCCGCGGTGGCGGCCTCGAGACTTCCACCGCCCGTGGGGCGGCGCGGGCGCAGGAGATGTTCCGCCGGGAGCAGCACGGCGCCGCGGCAGCCGCCGGAGTTGGAGGAGGATGAGGAGGGGAGAGGAAGCGGGAGGCGGGGAGCGGCAGCGACGCGGCGGCTTCCATCGCCGCTGCTTGCGGAGCGAGTGCGCCGGCCGGTGAGAGCTCTCGTCCGTTGGAAATTGGGATAGGCCCTCAAGGCGGACGGACGGATTATTTTCTTCGCTCTTGGGCTTTGCTTGGGCTTAGGAATTATGGGTTTTCTGGAGACTGGCGGTATACCGAGGCCTGATCCGCGTGTAAGTTTTACCATTGTTTGTGATTTTTTATTTTTGCAAAACCGAAGTAGATTGCGGATTTGCGGTACAGGTACAACCGTACAAGTGTGTTCCCTCAAAAAAAAAAAAAAGGGTACAAAGTGTGCAATTCTGAATGGAGATGGCGTACACAATAGAGTAACCAAACTTGCAATTTGTGGCTGAATGGGCCACGTGTTTTTTATCACTATTGCAGCTTGGACTGGAGGGAAGACACCCTTTAAACTTTGGACTATAATTTCTTACAAAGTGTTTCACTTTGAACTCATTCTTCTTTCTCTAACTCTCCTCTCATTCTCTCCATTAGCTCACATCTCCAGCAAGCATGCCGCATGCCCTTTCCCTTGCCTGCACAAGAATGCAACAAATGGTGTCTTACTGCCTCTTTCTCTGCTCTTTTCTCTTGTTGATGCTGCTAATCCAAGCTTTTGTCTACCAAAGCATTTTTCATTGACATCAATGTTTCCTCCAGCGGCAATATGTGTGATAATCCTCAGGGCACCAATGGTCCAACTGATCTAGCTTGAGCATCAGCATTGCTTGTTTACATTGAGCTGAGAGAGAAGCTAGAGAGAGAGAGAGAGGAGAAAGAGAGGTTGAGGAACTGATCTAAAGAGGAAAAGCTAGTCCAAAGTGAAACATTTTGTAAATATATCTAGTCCAAAGTGAAAAGGGTTACTTATCAGTTTATGATGCAACAATGGTAAGTAAGGGTGGCCCAAAATGCAATTTACTCATAAAAAAACTTGTGGAATTTATTCATTACCTAGCTACATTGAAATCGAAGCATTCGAACGAACCAGAGGTAGAAACCAACACCTGGCACACTTGGTAGGTTTTGTTAATTTGATTCTCTTTTGGTACATCACTTGTTTTCTAATGGTCGCACTTTGATATAAAGTTACTTCTGACAAAAACTTTCATTGAAAAATGAGAACTACTGAATCTCTGTTGTTTACTACAGTGAATTGCAAATAGATGAACTATGCTATATCGGGAGTTAGAGCAGAAGATACAAGATGTGAAATAAAAAGGCGGAAAACGGCGAACCTATTATGCTACAACTAGCAATATTCTCCACACTACAACGCCTTGTAATTATACATGTAGCTCCTCAAGGTGTTGATATCTTTCATCGACTCCAGCATGGAATGGTCCACATAGAGGCTCAATGCAGAAGCACTGCCAAGAATAAATATAGATAAACGGAACAATGTTATTAACATTCAACGGTCCTTGGTTTGTGAAAAGTAGATGCAGGGAGAAAGAAAGCATACATCAAAGGGCCAAATGGGAGCCATGCTACATCCCATCGGATTCTCGGTAACCTGTAGTGCAATAGTAAAAAACAATCAAATTACAAGTTCTAGCTATTGATGGTTAGTACTGTTTCTGTGGTCACACATAAAAGAGCAATAGCATGAAAACCTTCACCTGAAATGGTATGCTTTGAAAACAGGAATGCCTAAAGAAAATAGTCAGGTAACACAGATAATGTTATACCTCAAAAGGTAGTACGTCCAGAAGAGGGCTATCAGTATGCTGACATAGAATGAATACCACATCCATTTCTTGGAGGAGTGTATTAGTCCTTTAACTGAGAACAAACATGCTAGGGCAGCTATCCAATCTGTGGCATTCAAGATCATGTAAGTATTAATCATATCATAAGGGAGCTGAAAATATTTGAGGCCATAAGTACCATGTTATTCTGTTGTTTTGGTATAAAGCAGAACAAGAAGTTCAAAGACAGTAACTGAAATGATGATTCACCGACAGGATCAACAAATGTCATTTCGTCAAATATCATGCTTCCCTAAAACTCTAAGTAGAGAACATTTGCAGACTGCTAAGTTAAGGTGCACTCCAACAGAAAGTATGATAAAACAAATGATAAACAAAGATTTGAGGTTACTAACTTGTGTGAATAAGAAGGAATTTGTATCTAAAACTTCTACTTTTTTTTTTACTTTTGTAACAGAGAAACCTTTTTTACCGCGTCTAATGCAAATTTGATGAAAGCATAATTACCTGCAGCTATGACCATCGGTGATGGCAAATCTTCCATGAAGTAAGCATGATAGCGCTGTACATTGGAAAAGCATGAGTCAAACAATATGATAGTAGTGCAGAGAAATGAAATCGCTACAGTCATTACAAAGAAAAAAATTGATACAAACATAGCAGACAGCACCAATTGGGAAAGCATAATCATCAAGCTGTAGTGCTGAATGTTTTAGAAAACTGAAAAAAACACTGTGCAGCAGCAAAACATACATATGAATGTGTTCACTAGTGATAATGTAATTTTCCATCAAACATACCCCAATCTTATGCCAATCAAAGTCATGTGTACAATTTTGATCCTAATCCAGTGCAACCGAACTTCATGTGTACGGCCATATTCTAATTCCCCAATCCCATGCCAATCAAAGTCAGTCAATCAACATTGTACTCAAAGCAACTGATGTATAACAAGCGCCATGAAATGGGGATGTTAAGACAGTAAGCAACCAACCAGTTCCCACGGGGCCGACGCATGGTGGAAGCTGGAGTAGATGAGGAAGGCCGCGTAGCCGAGTAGAAATCCCGCGAACACGCGCTGCACAAGGAACAGACCATGGCCGGGCGTGAGCTCTGACCATTAAATCCCCAATCGAATCAAAAAAGAAAAAAGCCCTAAACCGAATGGATCGGGGGAATCGGCGCGCGCGTACCCTCCAGCGGCGGCTCTGCTGCGCCTGCTTCTGCTCCAGCGACTGGACCATCTCCTCCTGCTCTGCGCGCATACCACGACAAAGCGATGAGAACGTGAGGGTTTTCACGGAATCGTATGACCCCAGGGGGGGTTGGGGAAGTAGGAGACGCGCGCGTGATGGTACACACCTTGGATGTCCATGGGGACGAGGTCGTCGTCGTCGCCTTCCATGCCGTCGCCGCCGCGCCGCTTCCACCACCTCCTCGTCGCCGTCGTCGTCATCCTCCCCGCTCCGATCCGGTTGGGTGGTTCGGGCGTTTGGAGGCTTGGAGCTCTAAGCATTTCGGTTTGGAATGTGTTTTTGTGAAGTTGGCGTTTCCTTCGCTTTGAAGAGATCAATTCGAGATTTTCCAGTACAGGCAATTCAACATAGACGGTGTTCCCTGTGAACCATCAAAGGGTGCAAGAGTCAAGACTCAAAGACAGCCTATACTGCACACATTTTTTTATTGTTGTTTTTCTTTTCTTTTGCACAGTTTGTAAATGCGTATTTGGTTGAATTTTTCATGTGCAATATTAACGCACTTCATTAGAAAATTATTTGGAATTTCTGAAACGGCACAACAAAAATATAAATACAAGAGAGAATGTGCCAAGGAGGCTAATAGCCCATGAAATTCTACTCTTCCGTCAAATAATATAAGCATTTGAGGAATGTGCCAAGGAGGCTAATAGGCCATGAATTTCTACTCTTCGTCAAATAATATAAGCATTTGAGATGGTAACGTCGATTCCACCCAAATAATATAAGCATGTAGGATGGGACACGTCGACCCCACCCAGTGCAAATGCTTTACAAGGTCTAAGAAGTGTCAAAACCCGAATAAGCATGTGGTTCCGGATCGTTCTTTTCATGATTTATTTTCTGATGATTTCCTCATATATTGTGTCCCTCAAGATGGCAGACAACGAGAAAAAAACAAGCACATTTAGACGGCCCAGGATCTCGCCGTAATTTTCATTAAACATTGAGTTTAATTTCAGCTTACTGTTCAACAAAAACTCATCCAATGCCTTACTGCTCAATCACAAAAGCAAAAATGGAAAAATTGCTCCACTGTAATGTCGATTAATACACATGCCCTTTTTCCATTCAGTGATGTAGTCCTTCGAAATACTTCATTGCGCATCAACTTCATGTATCTCTCCCTCTTCAAATAGATCATCATAAGCGACAGGCACACGAATTCTGTCTGCTAATGGTTTGCGTTCAGCTTTGTTATCAGGTAAAGGCGGTGACTTCTCTGCATCAACTAATCGCTCAGGATCATCTGATAGTTGCTTCTCGCCATGAGCTTCAATGTCCTCGTCAATTAATGCACTGCCCTGTGAGCTTGCATCTTCATTTCTGCTCGTTTGTGGTCTGCCTTTTGTATATCTAAACTGCTTCTGAAAGGAGAGAAAGGCAGTAGACAAATCAGTTAAGTATATTTTTGCAAGGAGATCAATTAAATAAATACACAGTGGTAGTGGTACAAAGACGTAAAGATGTGATGAAACTCACAACACAAAAATACAATAACTACATTGTTTTTGTAACATCAGTAAACAGCTTAATTAACAGTTTACATAGTGCAATCGCTGAGACAAGTTTACACAATTTATCATAAAGTTCCTAATCCAGTTTCAGTTGTAACCACATTAAGCTCCAAATTCTCTTTAATGCTCTCCTAATAAAATTGTAAGCTTAACTTCACTAATAAGAGAATATGCTCTCAATCTGAATCACAGTTCACTCAGCTTTGCTTATTAGGACTAATTCTCAAAAAAATCCAGAAATTTGAAGTTCTGCAAGGACCTGTTTTGTAATAATCGCATACCCGCAATTCCATGGGTTTTTCCATCTTTTCCTTTTTGGAGAAAGGAGGTTTAGAAATTACTCATGATCTAGTTCACTTGGATAAGATATATTTAATGCTTATATCTATTTCACGTACTAGACAATATAAAAATACTAAAAACATCCATATAAAAAGATTGTTACAAAAAATAAGCATGTTCATGATATTGGTATACCTCAAGCTCCCTTCCCTTCGCCATGATTTCCTTGTATGCCTTTGGCTCTCGTGACTTCAAGATGTTCCAAAGAATTCCACCACCAGTGCGGAAGCGACTTCCATCAGCAATAGTCTGCCCTCCACACTTCTGGATGGCCTCAACCTGAAACTAATAGCTTTAGTAACCTTAAAAACTAATTGAAACAAACCAAAAAGTAACCCTAATAATATTGCTAACTAGTCACCACAACCATAATTTAGTATCACCTTCAGCAATTAATCCATCACTCAAATGGTTTTTGGACGATTTAGATATTTCTTATTTTTATTATATACAATTAAAATCATATAACATATGCATAGCTATGAAACAGAAACTTAACTGCAATTTGATTTGTCATCAATCAAGTATGCAGATGACAAATACTATTTCAGACTCTTCTGAGAAACGCCAAACTTCTCAAGTACACTTAACAAACTAATCCATGCAACTGCAAAGAATCAGGGCAACAATATCAACATATCTCCTATGAAAGCCATTTGGCCAATGCCTACCAATCTAGGAGTTTTATGGAGGCATGGCGAACATTTGAGAGGTCTAGACAGTAGTTTATACCAAACATAATGTTGCGCTAAATTTTAAAAAGTCTCAACATTGATCTGTAAACTTATTTAACTATTCCGCATAAAAGTTTCATACCTCTCTAACAAGATCACTGACAGCAGAAAAACCAAGGCAGCCAACAGCATTCCAAACAAGGTAGGACTTCTTCTCCTTCAGCCGCTTGCAAGTATCATTAACAAATCTGCCAGAACCATGCAGCATAGACCCGTTAGCACAACAAACATAGATTACAGGGAAACCAAAACTCATGTATGACAAGTTAAATAATGTAGGTATTTGCCGTAGGATCTCCTTCAGCTAGTTGGGAAAAAAAAAGCGGTAGTCCCATTGTAAACATGGACTATTGGATTGCAAGATCATTTGGAAACTAAAACTCCATACGAATCTCCTGATTTTTTTTTATGAACAACATTAGCATAGTATCTTCTATTTTTCGATGAATGGTAAGTTAATAACCATATTAACATGTCAGTAACAGTCTGAATCTATTTGATAAAAACTAAATTAAAACAGAAAACTGCAGTGGGGAGCATAATTCAGTTAAGATCAGTAAGAAGTACAAAAAATTCACATTAATTAACATCGATATAGCTCTGGCACTAGGCAATTTGTGTTTACTGCTCTCAATTACGAAAAGGGCAAACATGTGAATTCATATAAGGGGGCATCAACTCAAGCTCTAAACCCTAGGTCAGCAGAACGAAGGTTTATACCGATTAATGTCCGCGATCTTGGGTGGCCCCTCGGGCCTCCCCTTGTTTTTCCTCCTCCCAGATTTCTTCTTCTTATTCTTCTTGTTCTTCCCCGCCGCCCCGCGCATCTCTACTTCCCCCACGCCGCCACCGCCACCGCCTCCTCCGGTCGCGGGGGCGGCGGCGGCAACGGGGGCCCTCTCCGCCTCCTCCATGGCCTCGTCCGCGTCGGCCATCTCGACGTCATCGCCGTCGAAATCTAGGGTTTCCTCGCCGAGCACCGCGCCCAGGACGCTGGGCCCTCTCTCCATGCTGCGGGCCTCCACCCACACCACGCCGCCGGCACCGCCGCCCCTGCTAGCACCAGGCGACCACCTCAGGCTCTCAGCACTCTCCTCCCCCTCACCCTCGCCTCCCGTCCCGTCCTCTCGCCTCGCCTCGACTCCTCTCGCCGCACACGCAGGGCGTCCGAACTCCGAAGGCGAGGAAGAAGGCAGCGGAAGAGGCGGCGAAGGGGTAGGCTGCTCCACCTTGGTTGGGCCTTGTGGGCTTGGTCATGGGCTGCTCGACCTTGAAGTCCTTGATATGGAGTAGAGGATAGGTACCGACTCTTGAGAGACAGTTGTACAAGAACTAGACAGGGGTAGTTCCGTAGTTGATCAGTCTACGGAATAATAGATTCTCGAAGGATAATAACTCTCGACTAATTAGAACGTCTCAACTAAACATGTCGATAAAATTACGACGTTTAACTAAATATTAACTTATTAGAAGAATTATTCAATGGCTATATGAAGATATAATCGAAAATGCTTCGCTTTTGTCGCTGGATTTCGTCCCCCATGTCCTACCTCTCCACTCCGTCCTGGATCTCATCCATCCATCCGCTCTCCGCGGCTCTTTGTTGGTGATCTCATCGATATTCTCGCTGGTGGACACGACGAATGACAAGGCGCAACTGAACAATGGCACGAGAAAGAGAGCACTCAGATTCACGCACGCGGTAATGTGGTCATCAACCACCATAGAAGGGAGAAGGTACCATCCATTGTATTTGGATATTTTGGTGTTCTTTTTTATGTATTCATATTTGTTGATATTTCGATAGCTCTAAATCATTTTGTCGTATGTTTTTGCTAAATGCTTCAAGTGTGATTTTATTGTGCTTCGCCACTTCAATAGCGAAATACTTTTCATTCAAAGATAAAATAAATGTTTATTAGAGTTCAAACAGTTTCCAATTTTTACATATATAAATCAATGTTTTATGTCTAGTCACATCCTAGATGGCCTATAAGTTGTAGAAATCTTAATCAATGATTCCACATGTAGTTTAGGCAAGATATTTACAACGACATCTACTTTTTTCCCCTTAAAGATAGGGATTGAATTAGTACCTTAAGAGTTCAATGCCAAGAAAACCTAAAAAAAATATTAAGCCAGATAACACTTTTCAACTATTATTCACCTTAGCAAAGTTCACTTTTAGATGTAACACATTTTCATTAAAAAAATCATCTTAGCAAAATACTCCTACATTACGTAGGAGCGCAAGAGAATGCCAACACCTATTGAAAAGAGCTCACAACTTATGAATAACAAAGAACAAAGAAATTTATTAGATCAAACAATACAATACAAGTATATATGTGCAACAAGTGATTCCTATTTCTGGTGATCATTGAAATCTTGGGGTCATAGCATAGCTTCATGAGACCATGGTGAGTACCTTCCTCCACGGCTCCACCGTTATCTTTCGGACTTTATTGTGTTCATATAGCGCGCGCACGTGTGTTTATATATATATATATATATATATATATATATAAAATTTATATGCATGTGCACCACAATCTGCACCATTGATGTGGGATCAATCAAGATCTCGACCATTGGAGTTAAGTGTAGTTTATAATGAGTAAATGAATGCTTTCAAGATTATATTTTTTGAAATTATAATCTGAACATTATATTTTTCAAAATTATATTTTGAAACTATACTTTTCGAAACTATATTTCGAAATTATAATCTGAACATTATATTTTTTGAATTTATAATCTGAACATTATATTTTTCAAAATTATATTTCGAAACTATACTTTTCGAAATTATAATCTGAATATTAACTTTTTTATCGCGTTTTAGGTACATAAAATATGTTCTCTTTAATCTACCAGGGACACGTGTCACCACGTCCATGTTGGTGCAGATGCACATATGGTTATAAAATCCTACTCATATATATATATATATATATATATATATATATATATATATATAACCCAACAACTCATCTATCTCATCATCTATCTTAAATATAGAGTATGTGTGAGAAAAATATTGCTTCAAGAGATACTCCATCACATTATCCGAAAAAGAGCAACATACATATTGGAGAGAGAACATTCAAATATGGATGTTCTCTCTCTTCACTCCATATTTGAAGCAAGCAACATGATAGGAGAAGAGAAGTGATGATATTAAAAATTATTATTAAAATATAAGAGATTGAAGTATGGATAATCTCATAGGGATATAGAAGAGGAATTTTTGTTGCATGATCATTTAAATGAGCATATAGAGGATCAAATATAGATGAGCTCTTGGGTTTGCTCTTAGGCCGTAGAAATGGAGAAGGAATGTTTAAAGACGTACAAAAGAGGTTCCGGAAAAGAACTTTATAGCACGACTAATTGCAGCTCATTTTTATCAAAAGCTATGTCTTCTTAATATTGTGTTACGGTGTTACCTTTTTTCTACTACCTCCTCCCATCCCCTTCACTGCGCCAGGAAAGCCCTTGCAATATTTATGCAAGACCTCCCTCCTCTTCTCTACTACATATGGCTTTTAGCTTTTGTCTCTTGTTTTGTCGCCGCTTTGCTTGTTTTGTTTGCATTCATTTGGCTTTCTTCCTATGAGCCCTCCTCCCCCATTAATTTGTAGAAAAAATATAAGAAATTTGGAGGATTTTATTCCTGCAGTAAATTTTCCTAAGGAAATTTCCAAAATAAGGGATTGAATCATATCTTTTCCTATGAAATGTACAATCCTACAAAGACTCGGGAGAAAAATAAGCAATGAGTTTCTACTTCAAGTTTCCTCCTCCATAATAGGAGTCCCAATTCCTTCGTCTCGATCAAACAATAGTCTTTGAACTATTGTGTGTTTTCAATCCTATGGAAATTCAACGGGTAAAATGGATTTTTATGTAGAAAATATGTATGAGTAAATACTAAATAGGCCATATATGATTTTAAATGCCAGAGACAGTATGTGGTGTGTAAGATTGAGAGTGCTCTTGGCTTCGTAAAAATGATAAATTTACCGTGAAATGAGGCAATCACACACCAACGGCATAAAGCCTTCTGTCTACAGCAGTTACACAGGTAATCAGTAGACACTGCATTTCGGTACCGCTTGCAAAGAGAATTCACATTCAAACTGAAATCATTGCAAGTACACATAACATTGAACTCAATGCAATATGGACAAGAAGTAGAGACCGACAGACGGTTAAGACTTCGGTAAAATCACATAAGCGGTCAGTATCGACAGGAACACGAGTTCTGCACTCAGAAGTCAAGCTACGGCATATCTCTAAGAGCTGGATTGTTTATTAGTAGAACTTAAGGTCAAATCTGCCTCAAGTTGACAGCTCATCCAACATCAATCTGTTTTCCGAGCTCTGCACCGAAGAAGTAACATTGCATACAGAGTTACATTGCTATGGCCTTAAACGGAATGGTACAAATTTGTATGAATTGGGGCATTGTTGACTAAGATTTATCTCACCTAACACGCCTACTCAACATGCGAGAAACCACCTCCAGTCTCAGATTTTGTTCTGCATGACAAAGAGAGAGATATAATATAAGAACTGCCCAGAATTGGTGGCCATGCTAAAGAACAATGATAATGAGTTTTATTTACATGAGTTTAAACAGACTTGGAAATTAGATGCATTGAATTTAAGTCCTAAATTAAAAGGAAGAAACTTATCACTAGTAGTGAAAATTTTTTACTCCTTTTCCTAATAATTGAGTAGTACCACAAGTCAACTGTAAAGCTGAACAACCAAAGTATAATTTACAATCAGAAAGGAGCTTGCGGACTGGAACAGTGCTAGGAACATAAAATCTTGATATAACTATTGGGGGGATGGGAGCTACATTAGTTATATCACAAAATTCAGACTCGTTAAAATAAAAAGGAGAACAAAGTGATGGTGTAATTATGAGAGTAACAATTGTGGTGTGAAGCATACAACGTGCAGCCTCTCCATAATTTCAGAGAAGGTGCACAATATCAGTATATAATAAACTCTTTTTTAAGAAAATGAAAGCTCAAATCATAACAACTTACTTGTGATCAGAAGGATTGGGCATTACTTCATACACAATTGTGGCCACAACATCTCTTTTGTTCTGCAATGAGTTGAATGGAGAAACCAAAGGCCAAAGCATTAGCATGATATTCAATAATCTTTTTTGACTAAATGAACAAGCCTCTGTGGTACCTGAGTAGCTTCACCACGCAACCCAATGTAATATATCTTACTTGTGTCACCTCCAAAGTTCTCAGGAAAATGTAGAGTTAGATTAGCAACACCTTGGAACCTTGAATACCTGACAAAAGCAGAAAAATCATACGAGGGAGTTGAGCTAAACTGCTATACATATGGCAATAACATAAAGCTTAGTATTCCGTAGTTTGAATAAAATTATTTGCAAATCATCACGGTGCATAACTCTACTACAAAGTACCGTTTGCATTACCATCAGTGAAAGCATCTAATAGTAAATTCTGGAGCACCTAGCACCAGAGTGTTGCATATGAATAGTGGAGATCATATTAATAAGATGTGCCCATTTAATGGAGCAATCTTGAGAACAACAATTTTTACCGAGAAAATTACAATGACTTAGCAATTCATGAATGTTAGCTCAACCAGAACAAATGGGAAATAGAAAAACCTTGTTTGGTACTCAAGAACTCCCTGCAAATTCTCTGCCAGCTCCCATTCCTAGTCAAACAAATACCATCTCAAATTCAGCTAGATTTCGTCTTATTATGACATGGATAAGACAAGAAGTAAATTAAAACCACACCTGCACAGGCTGAATGTTTTGAACATCATTGAAGTCAATGCCTTCTCGATTGATAAACCTGTAACATGTGAAGGTACTCTTTACAAATTTTATGCAATTAGCTTCTGTTAAGAGGGAGAAATAGTTGAGTCAAGTAACAGAAAAGTTTAGCTCTGAAACTAACGCTCTCATTCTAGAAGGGCTTGTTCCATCTGCACCACCAACGACAGAGATGCTCTTGATCTTGACATCTGATGTAAACCTACAACCAAAGGGTAAAAAGGATTACACAAGTCTACAAATTCTGGATAGGCATCATAAACAGAACAGAAGGACAAAAAAAATGTCTTAGCTCATTACGCCAAGTCTACAAAGCAATCTATATTCTAGGAAAAGGCATTATCAGCAAAAATAAATGTATATGGGATCATGAAAATTGTTCAATGATAGAGAGAGCAAGAAGCAGTGACAAGCATATTGCATGATCATTCTGATATTTCTTATTAGGACCAAGCACTACTTGTTTCTGCTAAGATCCTAATGGAAGGGAAAAAATGTTTTGGATGAGTCTATAGCATCCAGTTTACCTATTGCAGACTACCTTTCACAGGATACTTACAATTCGTGGTGTGCAAAGCTGACTTGCAGTTAGTACCAGCATACTTAAAGAGCATTCTAACTTTCGCATTGATACAAGGACTGTGCAAAAATAATACAAAGGAACTCAGGAAGTGAGAACAGGCTGATATATGCTTCACAGACATCCTAATTAAACATGCACAAGCACTAGCCTGGAGTGAGAGCTGAGCACAAAAACAATAACAAAGAATGAGAACTACAAGCCCATAGTTCATGTAATTACTAATGAAACATAAAAAAAAAGACTGGTCCAAATGCTACTGCAGTCCTGCATTCAGAAGATGATTGCACAAAATGGTTCAGGATATGGTTGTGTGTTCCTTTTGAGCTTTCGACACCCAACTTACAGCACCAATGGATTGGAATAAGCAAACTGTGGGAAAAATTACGCATATATATCTAATTAGCAGTGGCATACTTACGGGATGAAAATTATTAACTCAGGGTCACCCTCATTACTCTCCAGAAAACCCTGGTGCAGCAAAGGTTGCTCATAAGAATGCAGCACACAGATATGAAAGGAATGTTAAGAAATGGAATCTATGCTGAAATCACAGGTCATAAACAAATAATGTAAAAACACAGGCCAAAATTTCCAGCTCCCTACTTATGAAACCTTATGCAAGCAGAACACATATTGAAGATCTCATGCAGAGGAAGGTAATTTCTCTGTACCATATAATATGCATACGAAAACAATTTTATACGCACCCTAGCGGCCTTCTCATACTACATTTTTGCTTAATCTTCTCTAGACATGAGAGCGTATTTTCCTAACTATCTTTGTTACAGATTTTGAAAAAAGATAAGTATTTTCATTACAATAGTTTATATTTGACTTATAATGACTTTCTGTGTTGGAAGATGTGTGCAGAACTAGCAGTCTATAGTATTTAAGGAAGGTGGCTAATTCCCTTTATAGAATAGTAACACAAGACAAGAAGAATATCATCCGCACTGAGGTGCAGATCAACACTGAAACATAATGTGTGGTGCCATAGCTAAACTAGAAACACCTTAAGCTTATGTCACCATGCCATACTTGAGATATGACAAGAGAAGATGACACGTGTGAGAATACGCAACTCGTCAAGAGGTAACAAAGGAACAAAAGGAATGCAACAAGTTAACACCTAGCAGGAGGTGAGTGACCAGATTATATAGAAGAACCCTACCAATTACATCCGCTAGCATTAGCTGACCTTACCAAGATTGATGCCCTTTGCAATACTATTTTTCAAGCACTAATTGCACAGAAGAACAATAACACATTTAAGTTCAGAAGGCTTGTGCTCTAAAAATGGCTCTGACAGCTAGTGGTTACAGGCTACAACTCAACGACAAGCAAGATTTCGTCATCTCCCGCATCCCTGACTGGAACCCTACGCTTTGATAAATTATTAAATTGAAATGACATGGGCAGCCAGCGACATTGCTACTATTCCATACCCCAGAGGTGTCGAGGCGCTGTTCCCAGGGCTTGAAGACCGACTTGACACTCCCCGCCACAGATTCGTTCAGAGCCACCACCTGTAAAACGAATGATGCAGGATAAGTGAAAACAAACATATCATCAAACCCGTTTTTGCCCTAAGCCCCTAAACTGAGCATATCTAGATTCATTTTAATCTACACGATTAAAAGCGGTACTGGCTAGCGAAGGTGAACATACTCCTGTACGAAACTAGTAGCAAATCAACAGCGATTACAGAAACGAGTTCACGCGACGGCACCGCGAGGATTGCGGAGCCAATCCGATCGATGAAGCGAGAGAGGGAGGGGGGGAATCTGACCTTGGGGATGTCGATGTGGTTGAAGAGCGACCAGTCAGCGGCGCAGTTGTGATCCTCGCAGCTGTGGTCGTGCAGGCACGCCATGCTTCCTTCGCCTTCCCCTTCCTTCCTCTCAAATCCGAATGCGATGGTGTTGTTGTTTGATTTGCTCTTGCCTTGTGGACTTGATTGACTCCCTAGCAGGAGGCGGCTATATAGGAACGGCTTGTTTTTTGCATCTCTGGCTCTCGAGTCTATCCCCAAGTTTTCCCCGCACTTTTTTCGCGTCGCGGCGAGGGTTCTAGAGAGATTCTTCAATGTCTCTCACTCTCTCGCTTTCTTTACTTATTTTTTTTTCTTTTTCCTCCCTGATAAATCTCTCGCTCGAATAGAAAAAGAGAGAGACAGCAAAAGAAAAAAAAAACGATCCGTCTCTCGCCATAGGGGACCAGATAGGTGCACAGTGTACTCCTGCTATGTCTGGTCGGTGCCGCTCGTGGGACGGTGGGGGTAGGCCACTAGGCCGTACGCCTGGATCGAACGCCTTCACACCTCAGGTCGTTCGATAATCAGTACTCCTCTAATGAGTGCACTGATCTAGTATAATCATTTCTTCAGTTAACATAATACATCGTCTCACTTCGACTTCGTATACCTTCAGACACCATCAACAACAGAAAAAAATAATTCTGGCACACGTTAGTTTGGAATCAAATACTCTGAGTAAACAGGGAACAGCTCATATTTTTTCTGTCATTCTGGATTATCGTGAAAACGTATTACCTCCCTCTCAAAATAAATATAGCTACTTGTAGCTATAAATCTCGACAGTGGGCATTTCCAGATTCATAACTAAAAATATAAAAATAGTTGTATTTTGAGACAAAGGTAGTACATAAAAAGCTCTTCAGGAAACAAAAACGAGTTTATGAGAATCTGGTGAGAATCCAATGAAATGGGAGATGAAAATATGTTATGAGAACTATACGGAGTACATGGTTGTAACAGGCATGCGTGCTGCAATAAAAGAATTGACAAAAGCATTAGTCAGCTGCAAAAAAAAAAGGGAGAACTAGAGTGAGGGGTAAATTCCCGGAAAAGAAAAACAAGTCTCTTCAGGAGGCTACAAAAACCAGCTTCTTTCAGAGTCAGAAGATGAGCCAAATCTGAATTCTGAAATGTTTGGGAAAACATTTAGCAGCTGTAACTTCCCGGATCTGGCAATTGCAGCTTCGAACACCTGTTCGGCAGGGTAAAGTATATGTTCATCCTAATGAATTCAACAATTCAAAAGGCATTTCTCAAGTTAACAAATACATACATCCTATCACTTCGAAGTTCGGACACCATCATTCCATAAAAAAATAGAAGAAAAAATATGGCAGAAATTCAACTTTGGACTTGGCATAGAACGGCACAAGCTAATTGAGTGCGCCTTGCATACGAATGACTGCAAACAATTTGTAGCATTTTTCTGCTTTCTGGGTTATCCCGCATACAAAGCCCTTCAAGAAACAAAACTAGCCAGCATACAACCTGCTACTGTTTCCGCTTTCAGTATATAGAATCCAATGAAATGGGTGATGAATATGTTTAGAGAACCAATATACATCAGTGGTTGCTACAGGCACGCGTGCTGCAATAAAAGAATCATAATATTGTTACAAACTTAGGGCACGCATGCGGCAATGAATCTGTTAGTTACTAGTACCAATTAATTTCTGTATACTTTCTTCTGTGAGAACAATCACCATATCCACTCAGGTAGGAGGAAGCAGATCAGGAGGAAACCAAAGATCTTTTCGTGAGCTCGTGTACCCGGGGGAAAGTAGATGGTTGTCTTGATAAATCCATTTTTGGATCTTAATAAAACAGTTGAGCTTGATAGTCGTGTTACGTATGTGTTATGATCTCAATGTGCTTCGTGAGTATCTCCACAAACTGAATGCTACAACTATTGCACCAGCCATGCCAGCTAGAATCTGCAGGAAAGAATGGTCTCAAAATGCTATGGGGGCCGTAGGTAAAGATTAAATTGAATCAAATGGCATGATAAATGAATGTCTAACCTTGGCATCTCTGCTGAACCCACTAGAGCTCCAAGTTAGCAATGTCTTGAATGAATTCCAGCAGGATGATTTCGGCATAAGAATAACTACAGTGAACTGTTTTCTGCAAGGGAAAGGCAGAACTCTTTGCAAGGCCAATTGCATCGCTTGTGGTGTCAAAGCCTCTCTAACCTTTAGCCGCCCCTCATCTTGGATCTGTACAAATAAAATAGTCGATGTACTCAGCTCACAATATGCCACTTTAAGTACTATGTATAATTTATACAGGGAAAATATAGGAAGACTGCCAAATATATGGATGTGCTAATATATATTTCCATTTTCGCAAGGATGTGCTAAACAACAAGTCAGCAAGTAACTGGAGAATGAATAATTAAGTAGCACTGAACCAGTCAAAGAATATCACACTGGTACCTCAAAGGTAGATCCAACATCTCCAGAATAAACCCTTGATTGATAGCTCCGCAGAATTCGGTCCAGCCAATAGTAATTTTCCTGAAGTTTCTCAAAGATTAGAACATTATGCAATCATATTGGCACAAATTTGATCAAGACAAATTTCAATAAACCTGTAGTCCATTTTCATGAGCTCTTTGTTCAATTTCAAGGATAGCTAATACATCTTCTTCGGAAGGGCCTTCATTCTGCAGACATGATATCTCTTCCAGCACAAAGTCAACCTGAAGAAATTCCAACGGCTCAAAAATGAAGCTGCTTACAACAAAATAGCATACAGCTTAACCAGATGCAAAAGGGCATACAAGTTTAGATGACATGTCTGGATCGCACGAAAAATTCACACTTATGTCTCCACGAACATCTCCACTTCTTGAAGGTTTGTTGCCACCTAAGAAGACACCTACATTGACCGAGTAAATCTGCAAAACAAAAGGATATATTTAATGGACAAAAAAATGTTGCAGAAAATTATAGGGATGGTCAATCCAGATGGGGTGCAGGATCAAGGCACTCTACCTGTCCATATTTGAAACGAAGCACTTGCATGATTTTTGTTTCCAGAAGTTTACTAAGAAATCCAACATAGTGAATATCCTCTGTCTTCACATACAACACACATATTTCAGGTGGTGGGTAGTAATTTCATTGTACTCTATACAGAATTTTAAACAAATGGGTACATACCATTGTTGTGCTCTTTAAAACCACAGGAAATCCTACTTGCACAAAACATTGAGCTTCAACCATAGGGCTGCGCACAACTTCTCTGGAAAAAGAGCATACTTCAGGATTAGATTACCAGAGATCATAAGGCAACTTTACATCTAGAAAAGGAAACCGTATGATTTCTTAGTAGTACATCACACTACAAGCAAAATGAATGCAGGCAAATCTGCCAACATGAATTAGTGAGGAGCAGCAAACCTAATAATAGTCTCTGGAAACTTGAACGGCAATCCTTTAAGATCATCACGAGTAAGTGGTTGCATTGCATCCCTTGCCTTAGGTATTCCACCCTATAAAGTAGACTCAACCAGAATTAAAACTGTTCTTTGTCACCTTTGAACAAAATAGAAGGCACAGAACATACCAAGTACTGCAAAATCAATGGAACCGAGATAGATGGGTCTATGTTTCCAACTACGACGACAGTAAAAGCTGATGGATCCTTGAAGCAGTTATTGAAATATTCGCACGCTCTTATTGGATCAACCTTCTTCAAATCACTTATTCTAATTGGCTGCAAAAGGAACTCTAGTGAACTTCTAGGCAGTAGTAATATGAGGACAGCATCATAACTTACTCGTGCTTTTCTGTTAACGTACCTTAAAGAAGTATGAATTCCCGTAATTTATCTCACGTGCACGATTTGCAAATGCAGTGTAAGGGTCTCTTTCTTGAGCATAGATAGCTTCCTCTGCCATTTGCATAACTATTTTTACTTCTTCCTCTCTTGGCTCCACCTTTGTTGTAAATAGTTGGTAGACAAGCTGTATTTAAGAAGGCAGCCAAACATAAGCACAGGTCCATATTTTGCACAAACAAATTAATATTGTTTCTATGCCTGATACTGTGCAATATGTTGTGTATTGGTTAGAGTAAGAATCTGAAGGCAATTGGATAGGACCCTCGCATAGTCATCCACAATTAGGGCCATCAGGGCTTCTCCCTCTCAAACCAAGAGAGGCTCTGAAGCTTACTGGACAAACTTTATATAATTGCTTGGTTGATAATGGTGTACATGGGGTCCTTTGATATGGGGGGAATGACTTGACCCCTACGAAAACAATCTCTGATATAATAGAAAAAATCCAACTCTATCCCCTTAATGTAGCATGTCTCTTCGTAACTAACGGGTCTCCTATGTTTACTTGATTCCTTCCTAATATTTCACTTGGCCTGCCATATGGCAGTACAGGCCAGTCCATTGCCAGTACGCCGTAACACAATCAGAATGTTTTTTTCGTCAAACTGTCAATATATTTATACTAAGAAAGCCTTTTGCAGACCTGCAAAGCAGTTTCAAGATCTGAAGGTGAGCAGTCACCAGAAAATGATCTCATGTATGCCCCCACTTTTGTACCAACTTCAGCTCTCTTGCCAGCAAGCATGTCCATCAGGACAGATGGTCTGTAGCCAAAAATGCCAATCTCTCCTGCTATCGTTGAACCCATCGAACATGAAGTATATTCATCTTCAGATAATTCAGACAGACCACCATAGGCAAACCCAGTAAAAACAACCTGCAAAATAGTTCAGCATAAAAAACAACTTGAAACAAATCACCAGACAAAGTGACATAATAGCTGCAACATGTAAGCCGCTATTTGATATAATTAAGGAATTAACTTTCTGAATCTACAAAATCTTATCAAATCATAAAACAGCTCCAGATGAACAGATTATGTATTTAAATGACACAGGACAAAGGCGGTTAACTAGTTATTATTATGAACGGTAACACAGTACTGTAACGTAAGCATATATGCAATAGTGTTGTAGAGGCCATGCGTTCATTGGCAAGTCGTCACTAAATTACTGAAGTACTCCATCTCAAAATACAATTACTTATGCCATTTTTGAAGAAATTAAGGTTGAGGGTAAGAAGGGGTTGTGATTGGTTGAGGTTGAGAAAGTTGGAAGAGAATTGAAATGGGGAAGGTTTGTGATTGGTTGAGATGAGGTGATAGGTAGAGTAGTTGTACTTTGAGACAAGTTTGAATCCTAGAAGTAGCTATATTTTGAGACGGAAGGACTATTTTCTTTATGATTGTATCCGATGCTAACTTTAGTTTAGCAGTTCTTCATCCATTAACTTTGCTCATCTTTCTTTCATATATAACAACACCAAACAGGAAAAGAGTGGTCTAGATTCAAAGAAAATCAATAATAAGCTTCAAACAATTAGCTACTACAGTGCAGTAGTGGTTCAATGTCCAAAAAGACATAGACAGAAAGGAGAGCTAGGCAGATAGTGCATCAGAAATGCACAAAGCTAGTTTGGTGTAGATGCCTATCGCCATCCCCTGTATCTGTCAAGACGTGAAAATCATAAAATATTTACTAGGACTGGATCAGAAAAAATCCTAAAATACTTAAAGCTTAATATTCATTAGACCTATACCTTGCACGTGGCCTAGCCTAATACACTTGTGGTAAAGTATGATATGATGCAGCATACAGGTTGGTCAGTTGCAGTAATGTAACTAATGTAGGAGAGTATTCTCAAAAGGGAAATGGGAAATGCTGGAGAAATCATAACCAAAGAAAATAAAGATGGGGTGGACTGCAAACCTGATCATCAAGAAAGTCAGTACACTTGTAGCAAATTCGCATGCCATTAGAAAGTATCATCTCTGTGGCACCAATTCCTGGGTGCTCCACTTTATCAAGAATACTCCTGCAATGGCATTTGCAGAAAACAAGAGTAAGAATGGTAGTATACCAAAATATTCATAACATACACAGACACAATATAATGACTACTTCGTCCATTTCATATTATAAGGTATTTTGGGTTTTAAATAGATTCATCCATGTATCGATGAATGTGTTTCATATATGTGTCTAGATTCACATAGATATTATTGAATCTATACAATAGATTAAGAGGAAAAAACCTCTTACAATGTGGAACGAGGGGAGCAGATTTCAATAAAAGCTAGTTATAATAGATAGTTAATCATGAGATGGCTAATACCCTGGCTCTGGACTTTGGCTGACAATTTCTTCAGGGATTTGCTCTTCATCCCATGGAGGAATAGCATTGTCTCGTTCGAGAGTGTTGACTTTCAATACGGCTGCTTTCAAATCCTCCAAAGAAGCATGAGCTCGAGGTTCAACTACCTTGATAACACAGCTGCTTGTTGTTGAAAAGTTTGCTGCAAACTTTACCACTTCCGCAGAAGAAATATCTAGTTGACAGTAAACAGAGATACTAATTGAATAACTATGTTGGCACAAATCATGCAAGGAGGCCCAGGATTTTGTGATAAGGAAGGGTATTGACATCAGAATTCACAAAATTTAAATATAATTTTTAAATTAAAATAGGTTTCAGTAACACTTATACTTACGAGGGAGAAGAGTCTTCTGCAACTGTGCTTCATATTCAATGCCGACAACAGGTTCTTCATTAAGAAAATGCTGCAATGAATAAGACGGCTAACATTAGTGCTCCAAATAAGGTGCAGGAGATGAAGATCATGATTTAGCCAGGCCCCCTACTCTTCTCCGGTCAAAAAAACATCATGCTTTAGTTGAGATTATATTGGACATACTTGCATGCTTGTAGATAGACATATTGTACGACAACAGTTCATCTAAAACTGCCATGGACAGATTGTACATAAAATGAGATACATTATAATATGCACTAAGGTCCCCTTTGGTACAGCTACTACACAGAAAAATGTTATTGTGCTTCAAATGACAAAAGTCAACAGCAGCCTATGACTTGCCAGAAGCTAATAATATTTCACAGAGAAACGAAAACTGTTTTCCACTAGCTTCTCCCACAAACTGGTTTCTACAGAAGCAGAAGCTGTGCCACATGGGGCTAACTGCCTAAGAACTGCCATGCGATAAAAATGCCCAAGAACTGAAGAAACTTCCAGACACATTGCACTAGGCTAAACCTGATGGTAAAAAGAAATCATAATATGCAAATTATATAAACCTAGAAAATTGCAAGAACCTGCAAGAATTCGTCGCGGAGGCTTGTTGACTGCATCTGATCACGCTCCAAATATGCAGACTCAATATCTGACATCATTAAAGCACGCGCAATGGATATCTCACGTTCAGAAAATCCATGGAGCCGAACTCTAGCAACCTGTTTACAAAAGAAAAGGGAAAACTTGTCTGAATATCTTGAAATCGAGATCCCATTAACTCCCAAGAATGGAGAAAATGTTTGCTTTCCAAAAATCATAAAATATATGCTTTAGTAAGATGCGTAATTGTTGAGTACACAGAGATATGTTAATCAGGTAAGAATGATGCACTTGCATATTGTTGTTAATGAAACCTCACATTTCATTGCACTGCATTGAACCAGCTGGTGGCACACTAGATTTGCTGTCATTATGCTATAACAGAGTTATGCTTTACTTAAATAAATGTCAACCTTGAGGAACCTGACATTCACATATATGTAATATGACTGTACGAGTATTGAATAGAAAAAATCTCACTTTTCCTTCAGAGAGTAAACTTTCAAAGTACCTCAAGCAGCATAGACTCAAGAGCCTCAACAGTTCCCCTTTCGCGACAACTGGATGTCATAATATATGCCTTCACTGGTCGCACAAGAGCATCTGCAGCTGAAGAACAGGAGAAGTATGGAGGATCATTCCTACGTGATATTTTGAAGAGCCTTTGGGTCAAAGCCCAGTGAAACATTGACTCTGCGAGGGAATCCCGATAATCCTTCACCGTTTTAATTCTATCAGCAGGCATCTTGCAGCTAATAACAACAGCTGACTGTTTTTTGGGTACAAGAGAAACAAAAAAGAAAACAGTGTATTATTGAAAATATTCAGTCAGTGGCAAAAGATATCCAACACTTTGAAGCAGTATGAGATGGTACCAACCCCTGCAGCTTCAGATTCCACAAAGCATGAAAATCGAGGTTCAATATGTGATGGTACTGGAAACTCTGGTATAACTGGTGGAGGACATGAAGCTGGGGCTTTCTGGCCAAAGTGTTCCTTTATCATTTCAACAACAGCCTGTAGTAAATAGTGATGCACAAAGAAGGTCAAAATACAGATAGGTTATGATTTCAAGTGTGCAAAGTTAGAGCAGATAGAAACCTGTGTATCTGGAAAGTCCCCTACAGCAAAGACAGCCATGTTGCTAAGATGGTACCACTTATGATAGAACTGCCTAACAGTCTCATGCGAAACAGTCCGTATCACCTTCTCGGTACCTATAGGCAGGCGTTCTGCATACTGAGACAAAGGACATTAACAAGCTACCATTTAGATACATGCAGCTCCAAATACAACAAGCCTATAGGTAAAACTATAATCCACAACTTATTACCCCACCAATAATACCAAGAATAAAAGGGCTAAACTACTTGAGCTAGATTCAAACATAACATAACCCTGTTTTTTAGGCATAAGAGATTGATGTAATAATTATACGAGGACTTTGATCAATACCTTGGAGCCTTCGAACAACAATGCCCAATGGGAATCCTGCATCCTCCCAGTAGCATTACGTCCACCCCTATACTCCTCCAATACAGCACCCCGCTCTTTCTCCAAATCCTCTGCCGACACGCGAACCTTTGACCAGCATTACCAAGCATCAATCACACCCATGTCAAGCAAACCAGCAGCAAAAGGCACGGCCATTGCCGTGACAAGCAGGGAAAACGCCACCCTCCTCAATCCTCACCTCAGAGCTGAACTCGGCGAGGACGGAGATTGCCTGGGAGAGCAGGCCGGGCTTGTCGACGGGCACGAGCAGCTCGTAGATGGTCTCGTCGGAGGAGGTGAGCGCGTTCTGGCAGGCGCCGAACTCGGCCCCGATGCTCTCGAGGAACTTGACGATGTCGTGGTTGGTGTAGCGCGAGGTGGCGCTGAAGGCGAGGTGCTCGACGATATGCGACACCCCGCGCTCGTCCTCCTCCTCCACCACCGACCTAACGACGCCCAAAATCAGCAAGCGAAATCGTCGGGGAAGTGACCAGAGCTAGCTAGCTAGTTGCGAGGGAGAGGAGTACTGACCCGACCTTGACGGCGAGGGAGAGGGCGGCGCGCATGCGGGGCTTGGGGTTGGAGCGGACGTAGTAGGTGAGGCCGTTGGCGAGGCGGCCGTACGCGGCGCCGACGGGCTCCGCGGGGAGCGGCTCGTCCATGGAGACGCTCACCAGCTTCAGCGACCGGAACCCGACGCCCCGCCGGAGCCTCCTCCCGCCCGCCCCTCCGCCCGCACCGCCGGCGCCTCCTCCGGCCGGTGGCTCCGTCGCCGGCGGGAGCAGATCCATGGCCGCGCGCGAGCGAGACGAGACGAGACGGCGGTGGGAGACGGGGAGAGGGATCGGGTTGGGGACGGAGGAGCGGTCAGTCGGTCGGTCGGGTCGGCCGCGTGCGAGGCGGATGCGTTTCGATGCGATACGTGACAAATCGGCAGTGCGGTGACGTTGGCACGGAGATTTGCTGCTGCGGCGGCTGCTTCCGCTTTTTTTCCTCTTTTATTTTTGTTGGGGGCTTTTTGGTGGGCTGGGTTGGCCGGCCCGGATCGGGTTAGGGTGGGCCAGAGATGGGGGATATGGCTGGGCCAAAAGGGGAAAAGGGTATAAAGCGCCGCGCCGGGAGCGAGGGTTTGATTCGTTTGGTTGGACCGTTGACGCGGCGTCGGCGTGGCTGTGTTGGCCTGTCCGGCATTCCACTGTTGTTGTCGTCCGTTCCAGTGATGGCTTGCAACTTTGAGGATGGAGTGAGGCTGACAAGTTAGAAAAATACAGAGCGTTTGGTATGGCTTTAACTTCACATGACAAAATTTTTGGAGTTGAATGGCCTTTATAAATTTGTGTAATACATCGGACGACAACACGCCAACACCCTTCGAGTTTTTTTAGTTCTTGGAAAAATTACACTCCTGTAGAAGTATCTATATCTTTATACCTTTGTCGAGAATTGAAAATGTTTCATATACCGTATTGATAAATCGAAAATTTGCGAAGGGAAACCCTATCATCATATTGAAACTCTCTCCTCTCGTGGGCCTCTTTTATTTTGCAGCCCTCATTACGCCCGCACCGCCGGCCCACCGAGCAAAAACTCCTCCCATTTTCTCACTTCACTCCGTTCCGTTTCCTCATCCACAGAACACGAGCACAAAACACCTCAACGCCGACGACTCAACCCCGGCCGGCTTCCTCTCACCTTCGGCGGCGTGTACATCGTCGTTACAAAACATCTCCCCTTGAAAACTCTCCTGCCGCCGGCAGCGGCACGCAGCGGAGATGCTCCCGGCCCTTCTCGCCGGCTGCCTCGCCGCGCCGCCACCGCCGCTTGCCACCACGAGCCCCGTGGCCCATAGCTCACGCCTCGCAAATCCCCGGCTCCCTCCCCCTCGGCGCCACTCCGGCCTCGTGGTACGCCGACGCGTGGGCTTAGGGGAGGCGGCGCGCGCGGCAGCCACCGAGGAGGAGGAGGAGGAGGATGAGGAGCAGCAGCAGGGGCAGGAGGGGTTCCCGGATTGGGGGAACAGCAACGAGGATGACTACGACCACGACCCCGAGATCGCCGACATAATGGGGGATTACTTCGACGACCCCAACAAGGCCCAGACTCGTGTGAGTGCCTTGCTGTCGAGACTGTCCTCCTTTTTAATTACTTGCTCTCTACATCTGAATGACTGAACCTGAAACTCCAAATTGGTTTGCAGATGGAGGAGAGGATAAAGAAGAAGCGGCACAAGATTGTGCAGGCCAAGACCGGCTCATCCAACCCCATGAAGGTCGTCTTCAACAAGTAATGCCTACTCTAGTACTCTCACTAACTGTCATCTGATCATGCCGATGGCATGTAGAGAATATAGTGAAGTATTAGTGATGCTTGATGTCTGACTGTCTTTGGGAGACTCCCCTTGATTGTGTGATTAACTTGCGGTTGTTGCCTATGTGCTAGGTTTGACTTCTCCAATTCGTACATATGGTTCGAGTTCTACCATGCTTTACTGCCAAAAGATGTGACCTTAATTTGTGACGTAAGTTGTTTTATTCCCCGCCGAAAGAAAGTATGTGTCTTGCTTTTAGAAAAAAACAAGTATGAATATTATATCAGATTATCAGATACATTCACAAATTTAGTGTGTTTGTAGGCTTCAATTTTCAGATACATTCACAAACAAGTATGCTTCAATTTTCCTTTCTCTTTACTGTGTTTGTAGGCTCTGCGGTCATGGCATATAGTTGGGCGCCTGGGTGGGTGCAATTCTATGAATATGCAGGTAAACTTAGGTGGATCCCAGCATATTAATTTAGTACTGGTATTCACTCCTATGGTCATCGATACCAAACGCAAACTGAATATAACAGCTAACCTCTGTCTTTATCTCACATATTGTGGTAGCTTAAGTACTTTGATAGTTCGATGGGTGAACCAGAGGATTTCGATTCAACTTTTTGTATATTTCGGCAATGGGCTCAAAAATATTTGTTTCTATTACAGTTATCACAGTTGCCTTTAGACTGTCAAAGACCAACTTATGATGCTCTTGAAGGAGCAAATAACACCCCAACATCATTTTACAATATTGGTGATCTTGAGATTCAAGATAATTTAGCACGTGTATGGTATGTACTCTTACCCTCTTGGCCTTACTTTCTATGGCATGCAAACTTTGCAAAGTAGCACGAGCTTATTGAACATGAGCAATGTTATCCGCTAGTCTTTAATGATTTGTACCGCTGGGTCTCATATCATTCTTGATTGCTGTCATTGTTATCAGCTTTCTGTATGAGAAGGCTTATTGCAAAAAGAAAAATATGAGATGCAGATTAAGCATTCTATGAACACAAAGTCCATGTGGCCTGTGATTTAGTAGTCACGATGCACTAGCTATTTTGACTTGTGACAAGGACTAAAAGAGTGACAACTACTACCATTCAAGACAATAATTATGGAAACTTATGGTTTTCTGGAGGGTAGTAACACTTGATGTTTTATCATACCAATATAAATTTATGCAATATCTAGTGGAATACTGGTACCAATTTTCTTCAGGCTCTTTTGGTGCACATGTCAAGAATCTCCTAGTTTTCTTTCAAATGAAGAGCATTGTATATATTATACTTGTTCAAGTTAAATCACATTGAAATCAACCATGACTGTTTACATCCAACTTATTGTTTCCAACAGGGTAGACATTGGTATTCACGAACCATTGCTTTTGGACATCCTGCTTAATGCATTAACGACCGTAAATTCAGAGTAAGAACCTGAAACTCCAGATTGTCTGGATTTTTTGCAGTTGTACTGAGATATGTTATTATGTGTTTTTCTCTATCTTCCTGTTTGGGGTGCCTAGTAATGGTGACATCTGAGTAATATTAATGGCCTATGTTGAACTAATTGAAATGGAGCAGAAGGCAATAGATTTTACCTCATTAGCTATGTAGAATCATTATAAACTGGTGTCCTACAGGAACACTGCATGATTTGTCTCAATATTTTACACTTGCATTTACACTGCATGATTGCATTTTCATTTACTGGAAATGGAGCAACTGCAATTTATGTTTTGCAGAGAAGTCTTTAGCCTTGGTATGGTTGCTCTTAAATTACCTGGAGCAACCATTTAGTTTACTTCAGAAAAAACAACCTAATTTAAAGTTACATTGCATAGATTGTGCAATGCTGAATCAGCTTTTCTCGAATGACATTCTTGTGTTCATTCATTCTTGGTTTCATTTTAGATAATGGAAGATAAATCCTCCAGCCTCTAAGACGCACACAGTCCTTATGAGCTTCTATCTTTGTGTTTTGCACTTATTGGGTGCTATACTAATTGATGAATGAAACAAGATACACCACTTCACAGTGCAAACTGTGCTAATTGATTTCCATCGTCAAAGACAAAATGGCGCTCATGATGGTATCATCTTACTAAAGAAGTGGGTGTTTAAAGTCTTGTTTTTCTTCACTCTTCATATACTAAAATCAGTTCAGGCTTTTGGAGCAGAGAGACAAAGTTCATTTCCACAAGATTGATGATTCAAAGGGACAAGCTTCCTAAGTGTCAGATTCAAATCGTTGTACAGTAACTAATTTTTTTAGATAATAAAAATGATATTGCATGATAACTAATAATTTGGAAACTGATCTTGATGGAGCATAGGATTGAAATGAGTGGATACAATCCATGTATGATAGGCATTTAGCATTTGCTAGTCCTGAGCTGGTCTGAAGTGCATGTCACTAGTGAAATAAATATGTTTGTAATCCACATGACATATTGATATGGCATGACAATCGATATTTCATTCAGGAAGGGAATCCAAATTGAAGTAAAACTTTATTACATTGTTACATCTTTTTAGTTGGGGGTTATTTTTTCCCAGAATCACACTGTTGCCTTTCAGAATCTCGACTTTAAAGGTGTTTATTTTTGTAGTCATGTATTGAACAATACGATCTCATTTTATTTGTGTTTCGCTTCTGCAGTCATGTGGGCATTAAGCAATTACAGTTTGGAGGGAATGAATTTCAGAATTGGAGCGAGGACTTGAAAACGGAAGAAGCTGGATATAGTGTCCACAAAATTTAGAAAACCCATTCCTACTATCGCAGAAGCAGCAGAAGCACGGATCCAACATAGGTTCCTGAATCACACTCCTCACAAGGGCTTCAGCAGCTATGATCTTGCAGTTCTAACTGAGAGAAATAGCGACCACACCATGATTAAGCCTAAAAGTTGATATGCATTTTGCTGCAAAGAACCTTTTTCTTGGAAAAGGTCGCCAATGTTATGCAATGAAGCTATGGTCCTTCAAGGGTTCAAGACGCGAATAGATCCTAAGAGCAGAGGTGCGCATGATTTCTTCAATCTCATATACAGAAGACAACAAAGTATGGTGATGCTTAGTAGTAAAGACACAAACTCTGATTGAACAATATGAAAAACCAGCCACAGCCAGGCTTGTGAGATACTCAGATCAAACATTGAAGCAGCGTATATGTGCTTATTTAAGAACTATTTAAGCAAGGGCTCATTTGGAGGACTGTTGCACAAATTTTGTTTTGAATAACGAAGAGAGTTCCGAAGTATTAATATTTTTCACTCTGGTACCTTTATTATTTTTCGTCACTGATGTTTGTGGGGTTTTAACATAATTTATTTTAACTGTTACAGTAATAAAAAGAGGTTTGTACTTTTTGACAATTGTGGTTTTAATGAATTCATGGATTTAGCTTGCCGTCCCCTTAGATGGCGCATCTAGGCCTTGGCTTAATTCTTTTGAGCATGTGTCCAATTTGAATACATGTTCCTTCCCTTGAGTTTTCGAATTCAATTTGCTTGGATTTTGTTTCATATGACGGTGAAACCTTTTCGTGTACACCTAGTATAAGCTTAGGTATTGATAACCCACTGCAAAGTACTCGTTCCATAATTATTAATGTTTAAACAATATCACGGTCTTTAAAAATATAACTTTAACCATTACTTTTTATTAGAATATAAATATCGTAAGAAATGTATACTTTTGTTTATAAAAGTACTATTTGAAACAAATCATGCATATAATCTTAAGTGTTTAAGCCACATGCTTTAAAAGCTATTTATAATTAAATTTTAAAAGTTTAACTTAAACGATTGTCCAAAACGTTAAGAAAAACTGGATGGAGTATATATTCACAGTAAGCCAGAAACTTTTGGACAGATAAAAATAGAAAGAAAGATGAACACGACATAATCCAGGCATGAAAAAATGAATTGAATTTTATTGAAACAAAGAACAAATTGAACTTAGAACACACACGGAAAAAAGTCAAAAGGGAAAAAAAGAACAAAGAGAAAGATCATCACAGTTTACAAATCAAGAACCCGGTCGAAAGAAGCGAGCTACGTGCGACGTGCCTGCATGATGACACACAAGCTTCAAGTTGCAGGTTCGATCTCGTCCTTCTTGTTAGCTTCGGCGGCGACGCCGGACTTGGCCGGGAAGGTGGCTGACCTCGCGGTGGTGGGGACGTTTGCTTCGCCGTCGCCGTCGCCGTGTCCGTCACGGCCGCGTGTCGACATGGCACGGCGGCGGGAGGATGACCTGGCGGCGGCCCTCGGCGAGGCGACGAAGCTGATCTGGCGCGCGTACGCCACGACGGCCTTGGCCCACTTCCTGATCTGGCTCTTGAGCCTCCCGGCGTCCACGTCTTTCAGCGACCCAGGCCCGACGCTGAGCTCCAGCCCGGAGAAGCACCGCGCGTACCGAACTCCTCCTCCGGTTGTTGCTGCCTCCTTCTTGCTGCCTTCCTGCGTATGCACGCCGCCGTTATTCTCTCCTCCTCCTTGCTGCTGCTGCTGCGCCTCCGATGACGGCGGCATCTCCTTCTTCCCTACGGACATACTCGTAATTCGACGACGACGACGACTAGGCTGTTTCAAAGAGGAATATTGTTTTCTCTGGCCCCTACTCCTGGGGCGTGCTGCTGGTTTATATGTGCAATCGCAAACGAGCATTGGTGTTGGTGTGCGTGTGCCCTCCCCGGGTTGGCAAGGCGAGCAAGCAAGAGTGCAATACGTATAATACGTAATAGCGAGGAGGAGCACTACCACGTCAAAGACGACGACGACGCGTCCCGTGCATTTTTGTCGCACGCAAAGTGAGACAATCTATTAACACAATTAATTATGTATTAATTATTAAAAATTTGAAAAATCGATTCATATGATTTTTTAAAGAAACTTTGATATAAACTTTGTTTGTAAAAAATATACGGATAATCATTTTAGCAAGCCTGTTAACGGAAAACGAGCGAAAAATAATTCTTTCCAGGCTGATTCAAACGGGGGGTCGCCACGGTTCGGTCGGTCGCGTCGCGCGGGGTTGCAACTTGTAAAAAGTAAAAACCGGGGCAGCCAGTGATCAACTGTAAAAAGTAAAAACCGGGACAGCCAGTGATCGAGGTGCGGTGCGGCCGTGCGGACGCCGTTTTTTCCTCTCTCAATTTGTGGAAAAAAATTCGGCCCGCGCGCACGGCCGGTGTCATTGTTGATGCGATGCGTGTGCTAGAGATCTAGTCACTGTTCCCTGGGTTGTGGCGTTTCCGAATACTGGATCAAACACACACACAAATACGTTCTCTAGCCTAGAGGATTCTATGAGCGGAGACGCAAGAGGAAGGATTACGCAAGAAAAGACGTGAAGGAATGTGATAAGGAAATTACTATGCTCTGAAAAGGTACTATAGTTAGTACTATTGACAGTTCCGCGAGAATTCCAGCCAGCTCAGCTCCCGCCGCCACAGCTAGCGTGATCTTACAAGTCAAGAGATTGACACGACATGGTCTCTTCAGGTTCTAGCTTCCTTCTGAAAATGGCCTAACCATATTATCCATTTAATACCGTTTCCAGAAGGAAGCTAGAATACTGCATGGGAGTACCGTTCTTTGATGCATCGATAGATCTTACGATAACGAACCAGGACATTTCTCAAGGATAAATATCCACAACAAGCAATCTAGTACAATTCTCTCCAAGGATTCTCAACACTTATCAGACAAGTAACTGCCAGTTTCTTCCACGGCAAAATTAACTGTTTTACAGCATGGATACAGCGCAAAACTATATACGGAGTACCAAGATATTGAAACATCAAAATTGGTGACTGCTGGTGCCAGATGTTCTGTGGAGAGCTTTCACGGGGTATCATCGCCCGTTCAGATAGCCCACAATTGACCTTGACCAAATTTGTGCTCCATTGACCTCGTGAGATGAGCATGCATCCGCCGTTTGTGTGTTAGCTTTGTTTCGTCGGCATGCACAGGAAATTTTTTCTGGTGATTTCACGAGCATCTGTGGTCAACTGTCTGGAAGTGCTAATTTTACCCGAGGATTAAAGGTCTCTTCTTCTTAATAAACCCAGATCTCTCTCCATCAGTTCCATTGCTCGTCAGCCTTTAAGTCGCTGAAATATTTTCATTCTTCCGCGCCTTCTAATCTCATGATCATTGACTCATTGGTATCAATTGAATAATTTTGCAGAAACTTTGGGTGCACATCTGCATAATCTATTACTCAAACATTTTCCGTATATTTTCCCAAGATACTAGCAAAGAAACCACAATTTGATAATGACATGCAAATACAGCCTTGAGGCCCTTGAGGAGACTTCAGTCTTCAGGCCATGTTTGGTACAACTCCTACTCCGAAGGTGGAGTGGAGTTGAGGAGCTGGAGAAACATAGCTCCACCCTCGTAGTGTTATCTTTAGGAGCGGAGCTAGAACTCCAGCTTCACGAGACCAGAATCTCGGAGTTGGAGCTGTACCAGGCCATGAAACTCCCCTTTCTGAGCAGTAGAGAACTAGAGCCTTGGCGGGCCTTACCGAGATATTGAACATGGGCTGGAAGCTGCCAGCAACCCAGTCATTTAAGAGCCCGGCCCACGCGGAGTTCTGGGAGAGGGGCGGGGCCCACGCGGCGGAGGGAGAGACTGAAACGCGCAAGCAACCACCGGAGCGGTCGTGTCGTGGAATTCATGGCTGGACGACACTGCTGGTCTGGACTCCACGAGACGTGCCCCACTCCACAACCCAAACCCCCCCCCTTCCCACCTGCCTTTTTTATTCCTCCTCTCTTCCCCTTCCCCTTCTCTTTCCCCCACCTCCCTCGTGCTCCACCTTTTCTCCCCCAAATTCGTCGCCGCCCTCGGTCGTCGCCTCGCCTCGCCTCCCGCCGCCGCCGCCGCCATGAATCCCGAGTAGTAAGTCCCCCCCCCCTCTCCCCCTTCTGTAATTGTCCTTCTAGATTTGTTCTCCCCCGTGTAGGTGTGCGGTTGCGGGTAGTTGGGGTGGGTTGTTGTGTGGAGGGTGTCGGTTATGGGAGGTCAGGCTTTGAGGCGTCCGATCTCGCCGTCGACGAGCGCGGGAGGGGATCCGGTGGCCGCCGATTCGCCTCCCGGGGCCTTCGATCCCGCGGCCTAGGCATGCTCTCTTCTCCATCTGATTCTGCCGCGCAGATTGTCCGCCGATCTTGTCGATTTGTTTATGCGATGTGGCGTGCGTTGGCTGGCTTGTGGTGGTGGTGGTGGTGGTGGTGGTGCTGCTGCGTGGTGATTTGATTTGACGTGATGCTTTTTTGCGTGATTTTGCAGTGACTATCTCTTCAAGCTGCTGCTCATCGGAGATTCTGGCGTCGGGAAGTCTTGCCTGCTTCTGAGGTTTGCGGTGAGGATCGCTTCGTTACTGCTGTCTTGAGAGTTTCTTTTCTTGTAGATTATGGCTTAGGGAATGACTTAATTTGAATGCATCACGCAACGGTGAATCCCCAAGCAAAGTGACAGTAAGCCCGTGAACTTTTAAGACTAGATTTTTGTCCCTAGGGATTAGGGAATATAGAACACACTTGAATTGACTAGAGATTAATCACCTATTATTCAAGGCATATATGGTCATATATGTTTGCTAATAATGACCTGACATAAGCAATGTTGCCAAAATATACTTTGTTGGCTTACTGCTTGGGATATGCTCATTGATCCATACAAAACAATGCTGGGAGAATCGTAATAGACTTGAATTTGTAGGATAAGTTCCCCTGTACGGTTTCCTCACTGTCTTCCTGTCTTCAGCTGCCGATTATCTAGGGAACATGTTACCTTACAGGGATCCACAGAAATAATCACATGAGATTATTCTTTGACCAGTTATCTGAAATCTGTTCTGCCTTGGCTATTTTCTGTTAACAATTGGCTATTTCTGTAAACAATTTAGGAAGTGATTGAGGTGATTTGGTCATTTGTCAAATTTTACGGCACCTTAATTTACCGTACTTTCACATAACAGCATTTGTAAAGTAGAATTATGTACTGGTAGAGACTTGCCAGAAGGAAGAAAGGTCTGATCAAGTTCTTGGTTTCCATATCCACATTTTCCAACCACGCATCTGATAGAAATGGAACAAGTAATAATGGTGTAGAACATTTACTTGTGGAGATCATGACATATGAATGCGTCATAATTTTTTAACCAGGTCCCCCTGACCTTGATTCATGGATCTATCTTCTCATTTGATTTATAGGATGATTCATATCTGGAGAGCTATATCAGTACCATCGGTGTTGATTTTGTAAGTCCCTCTTATCTGTAGCATCTGTGCACAAACGAGCTTTATTTCCCCTTTATAGCCTTTTTATTCATGTTTGTCCTTTTAGAAAATCCGCACTGTCGAACAAGATGGGAAGACTATAAAGCTGCAAATTGTAAGTAACGCATTCTTGTGAAGGCTGTACATTTGCCCGGCCAGTTAGAAGTTTTAGCTCTGATATGTCAACTCATTCTTCTCCAGTGGGACACTGCTGGCCAAGAGCGATTTAGGACCATTACAAGCAGCTACTACCGTGGTGCCCACGGGATCATTGTGAGTTCCCTTCACTTTTGATGGTATCCATTCCTATGGATTAAAACTCCGTGCTTGGTAATCAACGTAACATAATGTATGTTCTGTAGGTTGTTTATGATGTGACTGATCAGGAGAGCTTCAACAATGTCAAGCAGTGGCTGAATGAAATTGACAGGTATGCCAGTGAAAATGTAAACAAGCTTCTGGTGGGGAACAAGTGTGATCTAGCCGAGAACAGAGTGGTTTCTTATGAGGCTGGCAAGGTATTTTTGCGTTGTGCACTTGTGCTTACATTATCTTTACATAGATATTGCTGCAGTTCCTATGGATTAATCCTTGTTCGACTTGCATGCATATATTTAACTGTTGCAGGCCCTTGCTGATGAGATTGGAATACCATTCCTGGAGACCAGTGCCAAGGATGCAACGAATGTCGAGAAGGCTTTCATGACCATGGCAGGAGAGATAAAGAACAGGTGACAGAATATTTTGTTTTTTTAGACAGTTGAATATCTAGAGTATAACTATGAAAGTGCTGCTTTGGGCTTTTACACTTGCCAAGGATATATAATTATGTAGGAAAGAATTCATAGATTTGAATATGCTAGTATAAATGTTGGATCGTCATTATGTTGTTAGTGTTCACCTTCATTAATTGACACTCGATTCTTTATTTTATTGGATAGGATGGCAAGCCAACCGGCGGCTACAAGTGCAAACAAGCCTACAACTGTGCCATTGGTCGGTCAAACTGTTAATCAGCAAAGCAGCTGCTGCTCTTGATCGCCAATCTAGATCTCAATAGTGTGCTTGTGCAGCAAGCAACGCTTAATTGGTTGCTCTATCCCTGTAAATTAAGTCTATCAGTATCGAAAAGCTTGATGTTCTGTGTCGGATGTTATTGGAAGAAGTCTGTCCCCTAACTGTGACGAAGCAGCAGATGCTGTGGGCCTGTTTTAACTGCCTGTTCATATTTCTATGTTTCAAGTGGCTTCAGTGTTCCGACTTTATTCAATTAATGGTTCCACTTGCAAACCATGCTTTGGAAAATGCTGATGTTGGTATTGTGATTGTGCAATCGTGTCAAAGTTTTGCTTAATCAGCCACACACTGCTCCCGTGGCTGACATTTTACATGTATGAATTTATGTGAAATTGGTATCCGACGTTTTCGCCCTGTAGAAATTTGTGGGAAATGAAACTGTTGGTACGCATAACTCAACTCAATCTATGACGTTAATTTTTCTACGGGATCAAAACTTGTCGATATTCCGGTTTGAAATTCATGTTTTGGACAGTAGGTTATACTGGCAATAGAACCATTTGGTTAGTCTGGAAGAAAAGTTGCACGTGAAGATTATGGTGCCATTGCATCAGAGCTAACGGCAAGAAGGTTGACGAGAGAGAAATACACCTAGGAGACGCAGCAATCTTTCAGTCTCTTCATCATCAGACTAATCTATCTAGCCAGCTATTCCAGGTTGTGTAATCGATCAAAGCTCCAAACTTTGACAACTCGTTGCATCATACAGCAACAAACCTGAAGCATCGTCATAATACTAATATGAGCCAAAAGAGTACCGAGGCCGTCTTACCCATTTGCACGATCAGACGCAACCGGTATTCAAGGTGCTTATTTTTCCTCCCACTATGGGATGCTTCACCCAAAACTAAGGTGGATAGGTAGCCATTGCCTATTGCAATTACAGTTACAAGCACATAGCTGATATGAACATGACAGGTATTAATTTTCTTTCAGAATTATACTGCAGCTAATGCACATGCAAAATTATCATATGTTCGCTCACAGGTTATCTCCTCCAAGCGTAGGCCTGGTAGGGCAGCCCACCTCATGTAGGGTTTTCTGATCTCACCGGAAAACTTAAAGCTTCATTGATCCTACTGAAAACAAGTCGGAGCGGAATGCACGCAATGGTAGATCCGCCAATTTTCCCAACTATGGCCTTCCTGCTTGCGCTGTCTCTTCGACTGCTGGCAAAAGATGAGAGCCTCCGCATTTTCCTCGGTGAAGATGCTGATTTCTTTGTGTGTGGCCTCCAGGACTTGCCCATGTCATGCTCTGAGACTTTTTTCTTACCACTGGGTTTCGGTCTTGATGCATGTGATGATCTTGTTTGCCATGGTTCTGCAGGCTCGATCCTCTTCAGCAAGTGGTTAAGACTGCTGGTTGCTTGGCGCAGATCACCTCGGCTTGCCACAGAACTATCTTCCAAAACCTCCACAGGTATAGGGTACCCGACAATGGGCTTACCATTCCATTTACTCATGAGAGAGACAAGAGGGACACGGTGGCCCTTGCAGCTTCCTTGAACGGCCAATTCTACATCATATAATTTATAGTCTGTCCGTTCACTCTTGATTGGCTTTACTACATGGAAACTGGAAGGTTCCATACCAGGTTTCTGTTCAGGTGGTATCACTTGAAGTGGCAACCCGTAATATGGGGAGGATGGTGCACCCTTTTCTGATTGTGAGCGGTTGCTTATAGTTTCAGATGATTCATCATGCTCAGGCCCACTTCCATAATATTGTTGCTCGGCACAGCCGTCAGCAGGAACTACTGCAAGTTGCATACTGTTATCAAGTTCATAGGGCAGCTTACAGAAAGCACTGCGCACCCTGGCATCCACCTCAACAGCATCACTGTATAATGCTTGCCTTTTAATTGTTCTTCCATGCGGTGCCAACACATTCTTATCCTTATGGATTTCCTGAGCTCTTTGATTAACAGAGCTTATGACTTTTTTCTTTGAACCTCTGTGATCATGAGGTGAGGGTATGCCCACTTCAGGATATTCAGCAGTTTGCTTCCTGGGTTTTGAGATCTGGCCCTTTGCTGATGCACATGACCCATATTTATGCAGATGTCCTGAAAAAAAGATACAGCGGACAAGCAATAAACAATTGCTCTTTATGATAGTTCAAAGAGTGAGACAGCAAATTATGCACACTCATTTGGGCGAGAATAAAAGCATTAAGGGGTTCCGATTGTTGCCACATTAAACCTTACAATCATTTGGCAAAGCCAAACTTTGGTAAGTTGGTGGCATTGCTAAATTTTGGTAGCAATTTTTGTGAGCTTTACCAAACAATGGCAACAAACCAAATGCAACCAACTTTTGTGGGCTTTGCCAAACAATGGTATGGTTCAAAATGGCAACAATCTGAACAGCCATTAAGAATCTGTTACAGCCACTAACAATCTGCTACGGTGCTGCCAGACAAATTGGGCAACTTTCATAGGTATGGTAAAAATCTAAAAGAGCTGTGCTGTACAAGAAACTTGGCAATAAGTCATCCGAAAACCCATAATCTACCCAATTACAAATAAAGCATGTAGCAGAAATTGTAGAAAGAGTGTCATGACCAATATTGCTCTAGTACATCTAGTTACCGACCTATGAAATGCGATCGTCGTTGCTTAAGCAGGATGCTTAAAAAAACATAGTGCAACTAAAATCAGAAAAGTAATACTATGAGTTTACCTTCTTCAAGGCCATCATCTTCCATAACAAGGGGAGTATCAAGATATTCATCATCGTCAGAGCAATCATCAGTGAGAAACCCAGGAATGCATGAGATTTCTGCTTCTTTTACAGGAAATGCCTTGACAGCACTATCATGATTTGTGCATGATGCATCTAATAAAGTATCCACACTTGAAGTTCCTGAGCTGTACGAATAATTATTCACATCCAATGGTAAACCAAATTCCCCCCTAGTTGGTTCAAACACATCAGACATTTTGCCTCCTGAGTACTGGGCAGAGGAATCCCCAGAAGGAACTGCCACTGCTGAATCTTTACATAACTTTGATAAAGGGCGACGCCTATTTTTCTTCCTTGAATTTTCGTAAGCTTGGCCAATATTGGAGCGTTTCCTTTTTGTCGACGAATGAGACTGTTGATCACCTTTTATCCCATTGGTACCAGACAAGCTATAACCAAAGCTTGCACTTTCAAGAAGTGGTAAATCCCGGTGTCCATTTAGGGCGTATGCACTCTGTTTGGGATTCTTCTTTGATCCAATCTCCCTAAGGTCCCTCATACGTCCAGATCCTTGAACTGTGTCATCCTCAAAATCATTTGATCCCTTATGTTTCCTCTTTGATGATGAAGCATACCTAGTGCTTGAAGAGGACACATTTTGTGACCGTTTATACAATGTTAAGGCCTGAGACATATCTTTAGTTGACTCCTCTTCAATGTCATATAGATCCCTTGCAGTGCGCGACGATCTTTTATTGAGCTCATTTATGTTTTTAGACTTTTCACAGTAGCTGTTTTGAGATATATAAACTGAATCACTAGTATCATGATCCATAGTACCATCTTCATTTGGAAAGCGAGCCCTTTCAATTTCAAGAGCATGCATAATAGCATCTTCTCGGCGTACATACTTTCCTTCGCTGTACACTCTCTTATGATGGCGAGCTTGAGCCTTCGCTTTTTCTATACACTCCTCATACTCTCCACATCGGAATGGCTTCACACGCTTAGATTTCTCAAGATTATACCAGTCACTGTCGCAAAGTACAAGACATTCGTAAGATTAATATAATATAAAGTTCAGAGTGCAGGAAATACACCACATAACAATGAATGTAAAAAAAATATATAATTAAATGTAATTAATAGAAACAAAACATCTCTTCCAAAGCAACACACTAAGAATAGGCACAATGCCAAACAAAGATAACAACATTAGTTTATGGACATGTTGAACAGTTAGAAAAACAATCCGCTTAAACACAGCACTATTACAAGTGAAAAGTGAAAACATCTATAAAACCCAAAATCGTCGATCCACCATATCCATGAACCTTAGCTCTGAAGTCCAAACAAAATTCATAACATTCAGGGGAAAAGTAGCAAACTTAGCAATTTAGCATACCATATCTGTAAGATATAAAACTCGCTTCAAGGCAACATAAGAATTCAATATAAAAGTATACCTCCTAACGTTCAAAACAAGCATGGCACAGGTTTTCTTTGGTGTATCCTGATAAAAGCTATAAGATTGTAATAATCTAATTAATATGTCTAATACCATGCCCAATTTCCATTGTGTTCACAACATGGGGGAAACAGGGGCAAAGCAAACAATTCCAATGAAGGTTATATAGTGCCACCATATAGTTAATAACAACATCAATGCTAACTGTAAAATCACCAGCCAAAAGCAAAGTAGCAGCCTTGCTGATTTTTGAGTAGCTAACAAAAATTTAGAAAGCCACCCAGGAAGAGCACAAGATGATCTCTTGCAGCCCTATCTTTATCTAAATCAAGGAGCACATCACAGAGCGTTCTCTGCCCAAATTCAGACTGAACACAAACAGAGGCAGGCCTAATGGCCATCAGAACAAGAATATGGATAACCCGAAATCCGGAACAACTCGAATCTAAGCATGCAGGGAACTAAAGAAGGAAACTTGAGCAAAACTAATCAGAAAGACCGGGGATTAGAGTAGCAAAGGAGGGGATATGTACGGGGTACGGACATGTTGCCGTCGGGGCGGCCGAGGAGCTTGATGGGCGTGCCGGAGGAGCGCGGCGGGACGACGCAGTTCTCCGGGAGCTCGCCGGGGCCGAGGATCCGGCCGGGCCACCAGGATCCGTTGCGGCGGCGCACCCACACCAGCGCCCCGACCTCCGCGTCCGCTCCCGTCACGCCGCCCGGCGACTCGCCGTCCGCTCCCGCACAGCTCCCCATCCCCTTCTCCTTCACAAACCCACCACCATCAATCAACCT
>CM002476.1:15017084-15031765 GCA_000325765.3 Leersia perrieri | reverse complement strand
CCCTTCCTCTTCCTCTTCCTCTTCCTCTTCCTTGTCCGAGAACAAAAAAAAAAGAACTAAAAAAAAAAGAGGATTCCGGATGAATCGGGAGACGGCGCGGGATTCTCTCGCCGGGCGCGAGCGGCGGCGTCGGCGGCGGCGGCGGCTGCTGCTGCTCCGCTGATTGGGGAAGTGAGGAGGAAGTGGAAAAGGGCAGAGACCAGAGTGGAGAGGAAGGGGAGGTGGAGGTAAGCCTGCTAATGGGCCGGCCGGCCAACCCATGGGAGGTGGAGGAGGAGGAGGAAGGTAGAAGGGGTTTGGGGGTGCGCGTGCTGCATTAGTTGGGCCGATTCCTCTGTTGGGCCCAAAGCCCATCTTGGGTCAGCTTCTCTGCGTCGTCGGTTGAGAGATGAAGACGATCCTAGCCGTCCGTTTAGGTACGGAAGTCCTCGCGGAACCTAGGATTTTCTTGTGTGGCATAACGATGGGTTTGATGTACAGATTGTTTGTCCCAAAAAAATGGTGACCTATGAGCTTTTAATGCCAACGATAATATCAAAGCAAGAGTAACATCTAAGTTTGTTGTTTTGTTTTTTGGAGCTTAACTATAAAGATATGGTCTAAATCTTAGTAACGGAAGGTGTTGACCAGATATGCGTGGTTTTCGTGAGTATCAGGAGAGGTGATGTAGTGAAGTCAAATATAGTTACAACTAAAGCTCAACAACGGCCTAGATAGAATACAAGTATAAGCTAAAAGAGTTGGAAAACTAACATAACAACTCAAAAACAAGGTAAGCGACAAATTTGTAAAATGCCACGTTACCTTAGACCTTCCGTTTTCAAAAGGGAGTGTGCCTCGCATCATCACCACTCATTTGACCGGTCTCATCCTTTGTCTCTGATGCCTCGCCGAAAAGGGGGACGATTTCGCTTTCTGTTATAGTAACCTTTTAAGTTCTTTCAAATAAAGTCGCACATAACATAGGATTTTCTTCGTTGACATTCACCATCGAGAAGGTTTTGTTAGAGTTTTTCTCGATACTTTTTTTATGACTAATTAATTTGCAAGGCTGTCAAAAGAGAAATACCCGTTTGTCAGTTGTCAGCAAATTGCCATCTTCGACGTTAGGTTTCCATGGATAAAATAGTAAACTAAGGATTAACATTGTTGGTGTATAAACTCCTCTAACGTTGATCAACATGTACCTCTTTTTGGTTTGGCTCAAGGAACGCATGAGAAAAAATAGTAGGAAGGAAAACAAGGTTGATATCAGGGAGCTCATCTCAAGGATGATAAGAATGTTTTAGGCAGATTATGAATGCACATGGAGACATAATACCCTACTTTGGTATGTGTGTAGTGTGCTCTGGGGATTCGTTACAAGCCTCCCGAAGAGGAAAACTAGCTAATATTGGTGTAATTAATTTGTGGTCGACATGGTCCTTCCTTATAGCTTAAGGGGATACCACAGTGCCCATTAAGGCTATTAAAATATTTTCTCCTTGCCTTCTTCTTGTCGCTTGGCAACTTTGTTGTCCGCTCCTGCACAGCTCCCATCCCCTTCTTCACAACCCCGCCACCATCAATCAACCTCAAGCCCTTCCTCCTCCTCTTTCTCTTTTCACCGATCAAGACAACAACCCTACCTTTTATTTTGTCCAAGAACTCAAAAAAGAAGATTACAATTGAATTGGGAGACAACGTGGGTTCTCGCCGAATGCGAGCTCTAGTGTTGGTGGCTCTACTACTACTCCTCCGCTGCTTTTGCGAAGGGAGGACGAAGTGAAAAAGGGCAAAGACCAGAAAGGAGGAAGGGGAGGTGGAGACAGAGGATGAAGAAGGTAGAAGGGGTTTGAGGCTGCACATGCTGCATTAATTGGGCTGATTCCTCTGTTGGGCCCCAAGGCCAACTCAGGTTAGCTTGGAGTTGGGGTAGCTTTGCTTCCGTCTACTTCAGTTGAGAGACAGAGATGATCCTAGCCGTCCGTTTAGGTATGGAAGTCCTCTAGGAATCTTGGGATCTTCATGTGTGGCATGACGGAGGGTTTAATTCACGCATTGTTCGTTCCAAACTAGTGACTATTTTATTTTTTGTCAGCGCATCCCCCAGTAGAGATAACTATAACCCCAAATTGAAAGCCCCATGGTATTTCCTTAATTTACCATCATATTTAAGAATGTGTTTTTAGTGTCAACAAAATATCAAGCAACAATAACATCTAATTATGTCGTATTAAATTTTTGGGGCTTGACTATAAAGAGATAGGCTCCAATATCTTTGTAACGGAAGGTGTTGACCAGATGAGCATGGTTTTGTGGATAAGAGGAGATGTGATGCAGTGAAGTCAAAGATAGTTACGGGTAAAGCTTAACAAAAGGCCATGATAGAATACATGTTGCGTCAAAAGTATAGACATAAAACTAAGTACATGTTACAAATCAAAAGTATATAGAAAACTAAGGTAATAACCCTATAGGTAAGTAGATAAAGACAAGGTAAACATCAAATCCGTAAAGTGTCGTGTTAGATTAGGCCTTCCACTTCCAAATGTGAGTTGGTCTCCTTTGGCTGACCCGGCCAATAAAAATGTGAGTCCTCTTCGCATTGTCACCATTCATTTGAACACTCTCATCTTTTGTCTCGCTTTCTAGTTTAGTAACCTTGTAAGTTCTTCTGAATAAAGTCACAAAAAACCTTTTCTTCGCTAACATTCATCATCGAGTAGGTTTGGTTAGAGTTTTTCTGGATACTTTTTAATGACTAATCCGTTTGCAAGTTTGTTGATAAAGAAAGACTTGTTTGTCAGTTGCCAGCAAATTGCCATATTTGACGTTAAGTTTTCAGGGTACACCTGTAAACTAAGCATTAACATGTCATGGTGTCCACATAAAGAATGACCCTTATTTGGATTTAGAGCCTAATGACTAATACATTTTTGTATTCGATACATAGCATCTATAATATCTAGGTTTGTTGCTATCACTAATCTTCACAATGACATTAAATTAAGACTTTTACAATTGTTTATTTATGCTCCGTAAACATAATATAAACTATAATGTATGCTAGTAATGTTTTAAGACAAAGCTTAAAATTAGAATCGAGATGCTAACCACTCAATTGTCACACTTTTTCGGTCGTACCGCGACAATCAAATTAAGTAAATATATCACTAAACTAGTCAAGTATAAAATGTTTAAACTGGAAATCAAGTTTCTAAGTAGAGGTCCATCTGAATTGTACTACCGGTTTCATCCGTAATCCAACTCTAGACATCAACAGAACCACATCAGTAGTACATCACACACTAGTCCGGCTTTAGCAGGAGTCGAACAAGAGCTCGTTGTTATTTGGGCTTGGGCCCATTACGTGGCCCACCCAGTCCATCCACAGCGTAGCGTCCTCCCTACCTCCTTCCCGTCTTCCGGCGACGCACGCCGCCGTCCTCTCTACACCTGACCTAATCCCCGCCGCCGCCGCCGCGTGCGGGCGCCTCGTCTCGTCGTCCTCCAGAGCAGAGCAGGAGGGCCTCACCGATCATGGCTGGTACGAACCCCAAACCCGACCCCCCCTCCTCCGCGCGCTTACGCCTTTTTCTCGCTGCGTCCCTCACCGCGTCGTCTGTGTATGTGTCCCTGCTTATGGCGGCTATGGCGCGGCGGGCGAGAAGACTGCGAGCAGGAGCAGGAGATGGAGGTGGAGGCCCTGCAGGCCATCCTCATGGACGACATCACGGGTTCACTTCTTCGCTTCCCTGCCACTAGTTCTTCGCTTGCTCTAATTGAGGTTTGCTTTTACTTGCGGAATTTAACTGGGGGATTTTTTGATGCAGAGATCGACCCCAGCGAGAGCGGGCTCAGCACCGCGGCACGGTGCTTCCAGATCGTGCTGTCTCCTCAGGTATGTGCTGGGGATCCTCGCATATCACTCCTTGGATTCTTCATTCAGTTATGACCTCGATGGCAGTAGAAACTCTTTGAATTGATGAGGCAGTTGATAGTTTCCTCTGCATCCAGTAGTGGTTTGATGAAATTGATAATCTTTCCTGCTCTATGTGCTAGGAGGACGATTTCGATGAGTCAGCTTATGTGCCGGGTAAAGACTAGTTTATGAAAATCAGATTGTACTGAAAGCCGAAGATATTTCATTTAAGATTTATTGTACTTGTCTTATCTATCCTTGATTTGCAGTTCAATTGGCTCTGATTTTTGCGCACACCGAAAAATATCCAGATGAGCCGCCACTTTTGAATGTCAAAAGGTTGGATTTATAAACTGGATGGTCCCATGTGGTTCGAAGCTGGCATAGCGCACATAAATTCATGTTATTTCTTATGCAAAATGTCTGCTCGTTGTCTTTCTAAGTCAGTTGAATTGCAAAACTTTGATGCAGTGTACGAGGAATCAAATCAGAAGACCTTGCATCCTTGAAAGAAAAGCTTGACCAAGAGGTATGCAAGTATTGAGCTTCAAGTTTCTTTGTAATTTAACCGTCAACTGTGTTCCAAACAACTTATGCTAGTGCATCTGAAGTTTTAATAAATCAGAATGAGCCAATAAACGTGGGCAGTTGTTTTATTATAGATATTTACTACTGCATGACTACTTTTATCGTCAACTTCTACCTCTTGCACTGTCATATCTTTCTAGGACTTGTAAAATTCTCATTGTGACTTCATGAGTATTCATTCGATGCTATGTCCAATTGACTATTGAGTATGTTTTGCTATATATGACCAAACAATGGGAGCCTTTTATTGTCTATGAGGTATATTCATTACCAGCCACCTGATATGTCTTGTCGTGTTGTGTTTAATGTTCCCATAATTTAGGCAACTGAGAATCTCGGCATGGCTATGGTCTATACCCTTGTCACATCGGCTAAAGATTGGCTAAGTGAGAAATATGGACAGAATGCTGGAGATGACGAACCTGAAGAAACTGTGGCAGAAGAAGAGGAGGTACAACTAACTTTTTCTCTTTGGCAAGTATTAGGGTTAATTTGTGACCATTTGTGATAAGAGGGTGGAATGAAGCTGTGTCCAGGCTTTACATACTGATTCATTTGCACAGAATTAATTATTTTCCAACTGGGAGTATCTATCTATTTCATGCATACTGGAGCTAGTCTAGGATGCATTTATCAGAATGGTGATTATGCTGTCCTACAGACTACTGTGCCACTTGCATGATCAAATTCCAGTGTTACTATCATTTGCTACACTATATAATCTAGATCATATAACTATTTGTATTCTGCCCCTATTTGGCATATATCGTTCTCATTCAATGTACTTTGTAATGGGAACATTTATAGGTCATTGTGCCCCATGGTGAAGCTGTTACTGTAGAGAGCTTTGTGGCTTGGAGGGACCGTTTTGAAGCTGAATTGGCACTACAGCGTGCCAAGTAAGATTATTATTATTTTAAATAGCTTTCTCTTGATGTCATGATGGAGTTATCTTGTTCACAAATGGGAGGTTTTCCTATTGATAGCATTTGATCACCGTATTTAAAGTGAATAAATTTTGAGTTATTCATGTGCAGGCTTATGCCAGAGTCAGCACTTTCAGCTCCAAAGGAAAAGAAACTCTCAGGGAGACAGTACTTTGAAAGTGGAAGGCATACGATGGTATTTCCTATATTAGATGTTTCTTTTTTCCTTTGCCTACGAGCATGCATAATTTTTGCCTAAGAGCATGCATAACCAACATTATTATTTTGTGCATTCTTTTTTTATGTAAAAGGTCTTTGAATGTTTGCACAAGCATGCCTAAGCCTCACATTGTCTTTACAGAAAGGAGCAAGTACAACTGCCGATGAAGAGGAGGAAGAAGAGGAAGACATCGACTTTGATGAAGACTTCGAAGGTAAATTACTGACATGTCTTTCTTGCCTACGGCAATTTTTAAAGTTTGGTCGTGTAACGTCCCTTCCAAAACCTGGTGTCCATAATCTTTACAGATGACGAAGAGGACATGCTTGAGCATTATTTAGCAGAACAGTCCGGCAAGTCGTCAGCTTAGGCTTCCAAGACCACAGAAGAGGACACATTTTGGGCAAAATATATTTTAGGGAAGCACAATGTGGTATATATATTACAGGTGAAGCCCACTAATATGTGCGTTCTCCTATCAGGTTGCCTCCTGGTGAATACCTTTGAGAGGCTATCAAAGGCAAGGTTGCTAACTTGCTATGGCCTCCCTCATCGATCTGATTTGAGTGATATTAGAGATGAACATATCGCGGCTGCGTAATGTACTTCGTTATGTAATCAGTTCTTTTTTGGTCAGTTTGTGCTGAATTACCTAGTGTTTTTGTTGTGAATGCTGCATCCTTAAACAAGTCTACATATTTGACCGCTCAGCTCAAACAATATATTTTTTGTTCCAAAGCTCGGTTTGCTTTTATCTTGGGGTGATGGTAATTTGGTTTTGTTTGATAAAGCTTGTGAGCCAACCAGAATTCTGCTGGTCCATTGATGGGGCTGAGATTTTTGTATGATTTATACAACTTATATCACTTTAACTCAGATGATAGCATCTAAATACAAAAGAATTGCTTCAATTTTCTCCTTCCATTGGCGTTGATGTTGCTAAGAATTGGGACAAGACATCGTTCAAAAAAGAAAAAAGAATGGATAATACACCGCTGATATACAACAACACTGGTGATGTACAACAACATCGGTGATCTATAACAACATCGGTGATCTACAACAAAAGGACTATACTCTTCTACTACGGCCTCAAGGTTTCCTACCAGAAGTTCAAAACAAAAAAAAGGTTTCCAACCAGGGGAAAGTTTTCAACACTACACTCGTTTGAGGGGGAGGTATGAGCAAAAATATGTTCTCCACCTGGAATGGTTGAAGCAACCACCGCTTAACAGTGAGATATGACTGCAAGTCTGCAACAATTGCAATTTCTGCTTGTTGAGCAGTCTACTAGACACACCCTTGATCAGTCATGGCTTGTGCAATATTAAGGAAAGCACATATATTTGCACCATGCACCAATGACCTGTAAAGAGAGAGATCAGCTTCTGGACTGAAAGCAGGCGAAAGCAAAGGAAATCGTCGGAGGACAAGAAAACTAACTCTGGGTTCTCTTTCAAGATTCCATAATCTTGAGCAGCTTTGATCGATCTATCATATGTCTGTTTCACAGCATCCTGTTTGGTTTTAAAAAAGACTTCAGCAGGTCTTGAAGTTAGGAAATATGAGTAGCTTGGCAACATGCAGGAGCAGAAGACTACACCTGTATTTTGTTCTCAAAATCCTCCACTGACCACTGCATCAAACTGAACTCAGGATTCAGTTCAAGTTCTCCAACTGCTACCTGTCATACATGAGAAACAACAGGCATCAAAACAGGGACCATGACCATACTCCTGGAATATACAAAAATTGAAATTAGAAAGAAGTGAGCCCAACAATTTTAACAACGGGAAACAAGGCACACAATTCTTCTAGGACCATAAACCTTTTGACAACAGAACGATTGATAAAACCATTATGGTAGTGCATTACCCCACCAGAAGCAGTAGCTTTTGCTGGAGCAACAACAACTTTTGCTGTTCGTAGAATATCAACTGCTTGGGCAGTGCAAGGCATATTTGAACCTTCAGTTGGAAAAAGAAATCAATAGATGATACAGAACAGGGTAGCAATAAAAAAGACAGATTCAAACTCCTTACATTCTATAAGAACACGACAGCCAGAGTTAATAATTGCAAGAGCCTCGGCCTGATCAATCTCATTTTGTGTTGCACAAGGGAATGCAACGTCACACTTCTCACTCCATGGCTTTGCATCATCTATATATTTGGCGTTCGGATATGATTTCAAGTACTCCCTGTTTGATTAAATGAATTGTATGTCAGAAATCTAAACCTTTAATGAACTAAGGATAAGATAAATCATCTACCCACTTGAGGCTCTTTTGCTGAGCCTTGATGTTCCTTAGAACTGAATATTTGATGTAATCAAACCCTTCCACATCTAACAGATAGCCCTTTGAATCTGCAACGATTTATGACAGTCAGGTTTTTGTTGATTAGAATTGCCACAGTAAAGTAGACCAAATTATTCTTTTTAGAGAAGAGAAAACAAATCTTAAACAAAACCAAGGGTAATTTTCTTATAGGAAAAAGAGCAGAAACCATTATTAATGTTGTTAAACAACTAAGGCTATTAGAGTTCTGGAAAAAAAAACCTGCATGAGCTAGGTTAATTCGAAAGCAGTAATGAGATATGAATCATGTGTCTTGGGGACAGGCAAACCCATAAGGTTTAGTCATGATAAATGTACCAAATTAAAAGGTCCTCCTCGCCAACAGCATTGTTTGGTGAAATCATGTAGTAGTAAACTAGGTCATGCTGATGCCAATAATACTACCTTATGCTATTTCCTAGAAAGATAATCCAGATTAAGGTTACAATCCATATACCTGAGACAGTAACAGGAATAGCTTCACATGACAGAAGCTTTTCCAACACATGCATCGCTATCTTTCCAGAACCACTTATCACACATCTGTACAAACCATACACATTAGGAAGTGCCAAATGGTTAAAAAAGTATATACAAATAAACCAAATAGACTATGTTAAAACCTTAATCCTTTGAGTTCCTTGTTCATATCAGCAAGCACCACACGCACGAAAAATACCTGCAACAGGTTACAAAGAACACTTTTCAACAGGAACAATTGTCTAATTAACATATGCAGCAAAAACATGAACTTGTGAAAGAATGATAGCAAACAACACACGATATAAAATGGTTTCAGCTCACAGGAAATGTTAAAATACCACTTTACCAGTCCATATCCAGTAGCTTCTGTTCGGAAACTAGAACCAGACCAGAAGATTTTAGGACCTGTAAAATTCCCCTGCATAAGCATGGCAATGAAATCTAAAGAATAAGAGGAAAAACTGATGAAGCAAAGATGTGAAACAGAAAGCAAACCAATAGCCTTTAAGTAGACAGAGTGGACTAGGAGAATGAAGAGAAATGCTCAGCATACAGGACAAATGTACCAAGCAATAATGAAATGTTGAGGAAAACCTTAATCCTTGTGATATGAGATGAATTTGACTACATTCAGATTTCATAAAACAAATGCTTGATTAGGCAACCATGACAATATGGCACTACCCAGTAGAACATCATGATAAAGTCACGAAAAGAAACTTTTAGATAATGTTATAATGCTCTAACTAGGGAATGACAGCCACTATTTTCTGTTCGGTTAGTAGTTCTTACTTTTTTTTTTGTCAGAGCCAGAGTACCCAAAATAAAAGGCAACTGCAGAGGATGACAACAATTATTTTGAATAACATGTATTGTGGAACAACCATAGTACCTGAAAATGACCAGAAAGGCGTCTGTACTGCCCAAAAAGATAACCCATTTCTCTTGGACCCACACCAACATCTTCCGCAGGAAAATCCTGCAGTAAAAGCAGTTTGATTCAGTTCTAGTAGTATCGAAAAAATGGACTAACCTCAAGTAAAATGATATAATTGCTGACAGGAATACCTGATCAGGCCCCAAATATCTATACAGCTCATCCATAAAACTTTGACAAAAACGCATTATCTGACATAGAACAATATCAGAACTATGTGCAGTAAAATATTATTTTCCAAAGGAAACAAAATGAAACACAAATACCTCACTTTCACTTTTACCCTTGGGATCAAAATCACTCCCTCCAGCAGCACCTCCAAGTTTATATTGTGACAAAGCGTTTTTCAAAGTCTGTATCAAATGAAATAAGTTTAGAATGCTTTATAAAAGCTTCATGCAGGTTTCTAGTTTCCACATCCATTTAAAAGACTCATTATAGAACTAATAACGACTTCCCAAATCAACATATAGCACTGCAAACATCCTATTTTTTATGTAACTTTGCTTGATTATGTGCTATTGGAGATGTACTATTTTGGAAGCAGAAATTTAGTGTTGGCGAGCACTCCTCACATACAGAATAAAGAACTCATGTAAATATGTGCAAATCCCCCAAGTGTCAAGAGAAAAAGAAAATGGAAGGCTATCCTGAGCAAAATCATAATCCACTGGATTAAGAATCCAATGTGGAAAAACGAGAAGTAGAAAACTTATATTACAACATTTGCTGAGGTTCAGGTACTTGCATAGTTCATTTATTGAGTCGTATTTCAATACATGGTAGCCAACATGAGATTCATTTAATCAGATAGTGTAATATGGAGAGAAAAAACCTGCAGTTACATACGAAAAGCACAAAATGGCATATATGATGAAAAGACAGGTAATAGAAGCAAACTATTTGCATGAAAATACAATTGAGCCAAGTAATGTATTACCTGCTCAAAAGCTAGAAATTTTGCTACGCTCAAAGTCATGGAAGGGTGAAAACGAAGACCACCTCTGCATGGACCTAACGCTTGACTGAACTGCACACGGAAACCTCGATTTACATGTGTTTCGCCTCTGTCATCAACCCATGGAACTCTGAAGATAAAGCATCGCTCAGGTTCCAATAAACGCTCCAAAATTTGGACATGCCTGAAACATCACCATCCGAAATCATATTATACTCGAGTGTTAGGCACATTTTTTCTCAAGGAGGGGAGGAGGGAGAGTTACTGGGAGTTCTTCATCAAAACTGGTTCCAAGGAATGAACCACTTCTTGGATAGACTGTATAAACTCAGCTTCATGAGGGTCTCTCTTCAGGATAGATTCAAGTATAGAAGCTGCTGTTTTTGACAAAGCTGAAAAAAGTAGATGCCACAGTTCAGACAAAACCCTGAAATTTAAGGTATGTATTTTTAAATATGATTAAAGGTCTTTCAATTTAATAGAAAACGGATTGGATCAGCTGTTTTGGGATGTGGGTAATCTGATAAAGGAGTAAGGAAATGCAAAGCACCAACAATTACTAATAGTTTAGTGGAGAACTGGAAATTGCTTCAATTTATCATTTGCGCTAGAGTATGTTCCTTTTCTTGCACGGGGCACAGACACTTTACCTCTGAACTGTCAGGATGGGCTGAAGTAACAAATAAATAAGTTATAGATAATGTAACAACATATGCCCACTAAACTACATATCAAAAGTCATGTTGTACATTTCACACAGCTCAATTCCACAATTAAAATCAGTAAGACGACATTACACGAAACAACTAAACACCATAGCACTAGTTCTAAGCACAGCTTCTGTACATATTCCCTAATCCTTATAGAAGTCTACAGGAAAACCTGCAGCATAATCACAGGACTTAAGCAACAACACCAACCTTTAACATAGACCGGCCTCTCGATCTCAAGCAACTGCGCATCCTCCTTTGACGCCGTCTGCAACCGAAGCGCCTCCTTGTGCAGCAAGCTATTATTGTGCTCCTCCAGCGCGCTCATTTGCATGTTCCTGCTCCCCTCATTCCCGTAGGGGTTCCGGCGGTGCTTCCGCCCGTACTCCTTGCAGACAGTGCAGAAGATCCTGCTGGTGTTATCGTGCACGGCGACGTATGCCCACTTGTAGGTGTCCGCCCACTCCTCCCGCCATTTCTTCACCACCTTCTTCTTCTTCTTGGTGTGCCCCGGCAGCCTCAGCAAGCCCTCGTGCTCCTCCACCTGCGGCGGCGTCGGCTGCGGCTGCCCATCGGCGGTGGGCTGCGGCTGCGAGCAAGTGATGAGGAGGCTCTTGTGGTCGTCCGCGGCGGGGTCGACGCCGACGAGAGCCGCCGCGCTGGAGGAGAAGGAGGGGTCGTCGTCGCCCGGGCCGATCTCGAGGTCGATCTCCTCGCCGAGGCCGCGCACCACCAGGTGGTGCTGGTTTTGCTGGTGCTGACGCTGCGCCTGCCGCAGCAGGTTGAGCTCGTCCATGGGCGCCGAACACTGCAGAGCTCACCGGCGCGAGCGCCGCCGCGCCATTGAGGGGTAACGCCTCGCCTGGACACTCGATTTCTCCGTCGGCGGCGCGAATCCCGCCCCGGCAGGCGCGGCCGAAATGGGGGATTTAGGGTTTGGGGGAATCGGGCAAGCGCGCACCTCAGTACTTCACCCCACCGCCCCGCACGGCGACCGCGCCTCCGCCGGCTACCCTGGGGATCTTCAATCGAGCAAGGCTTCGATCTATGCGAACGGAGAACGGCGGGAGGAGGCGTCTACGGCGGCGGCGGCGGCTGGCGACGGCGAGGGGAATCTGCCGCGGCGGCCGGAGCTCGAGGGGGCTAGTGCGCTTCCGACAAGACAGAAACGAACGGTCAGGAAGCGGACAAGACAGCGGGGTGCAGGTAATCGGAGCCGTTGATTTCACACGGACGGTTGAGATCGCTCTGAGCGGTACCGACGATCCATGGAGCCTTCGTTTACTTTGGATTGTCGTCATCGTTTGCAACCATAGAGACGTGTCGGGTCCGTTGCTTTTTTGTTTGACAGCTCACTTGCGCCATCCGACATTCTAAGGACGAAACTTCGCTTGGACCTGCTGTGCCTTGGAGTCTCGATGCCTGTAGAGGACCTTTTTTTTTCTCATCGAATTTAGTGGCTCTTATCATTTCCCTCCCTCTCTATTAAAACGAAGTATTCTAATTAATAGATAAAGCAAAATTAGAATAATTAATTAGAAGTTTGCAAAAATATACTACTATGCACTAGCATTCAAACTCAGATTAAAAATGGAAAATCTAATAAATGCTGTTGACAAGAGCATGATTTAAAAAATATCATTGGCAAGTGTTAGAAATGACATTATACAAGGAGCTAGTTCTAAGAAAAATGACATCACCATTAGGGTTTTGTTCATTCACACTATTAAATACACTGTTTATCCTATAAAATGAACAATATATTTTAACGGTGTGGATGAAGGAAACCCTAACGGCGATGATATTTGTAGAACAAAGTCACCTATACAATGTTATCTTTTAAAAACTTGCATTGGTCAATAGATGCCTGTCAATAATATTTCTTAGATTTTCTCTTAAAAACAATATAATGAAAAATTGCATTTAAAAATGAACTGAAAATTACCGGTGTCTCTTGTCCGATCGAAGGTGCGCAGTTGGCAACCGTGCAAGAGGGTTCGAGTGCTTCGTGTGAAAGGCAACAATAATACTTTTCAACACCAAATGTTTGAAGTTTCCATGGAGAACAGCAGCCACATCATCATTCAATTGATCAATTCACTACTCCACTCCAAGATCCACAACTATATATGCAACCCCCTTATTCCCGTCTCCTGAACAAAGGCAAAAGCAGAAGCAAATAGTATACGCACCGATCACCGATCGATGTATGAAGTTGCGAGAGGAGATTCTAGTTTAGAAAGAGGTTGGGATTCTGAGAGGAGAAATCACTTTTATGTAATATAAATTCTACGTGATGGCTGAACTTGGTCTTGGTCGGAGCCAAGTTTGATATCTCCCAACCCTCGACAGTATAATATCGTGTTTATAAAATTTATAACTTTTCTTTAAATCTTAATAAAATTTGGTCGGCCTCCTTCGGCCGACCCGGCAAAAATCACCGATCGATGGCTTCCACCGGAGCCGGAGCAGGAGGCGGCGGCGAGCAGCTGACGGTGCTGGGCGCATGGGGGAGCCCGTTCCTGGTCCGCGTCCGCCTCGCCCTCAACCTCAAGCGACTCAGCTACGACTACGTGGAGGTGAACCTCGCCGAGAAGGAGACCAATCCCCTCCTCGCCGCCGCCAACCCCGTCCACATGAAGATCCCCGTCCTCCTCCACGCCGGCAAGCCCATCTGCGAGTCGATGCTCATCGTCGAGTACCTCGACGACGCCTTCCCCTCCTCGGATCCCATCATCCTCCCCCCCGCCGCCGCCGACCCCTACGCCCGCGCCGTCGCCCGATTCTGGGCCGCCTTCGTCGATGGCGAGCTGCTCACGGCATGGATGGGGATCTACGACGGCGGGAGGTCGGCGGAGGAGCGGGCCGCGTCGCTGGCGCGGGCGCGCGCGGCGCTGGATAGGCTGGAGGGGGAGCTCGGTGAGGGAAGGCGGTGGTTCGGAGGGGAACGCGTGGGGCTCGTCGACGTCGCGCTGGGTGGGTTCGTGCCGGCGATGGTGGCGTCGGAGGCGGCGACCGGGGTGGGGATCGTCGACGCGGCGAGGACGCCGATGCTGGCGGCGTGGGTGGAGCGGTTCTGCGCGCTGGACGAGGCCAAGGCAGCCATGCCGCCGATCGAGCGGCTCGTCGAGGTGGGGAAGAAGAGGTTCGCCGACCTGCAGGCTGCGGCGGCGAGCGAATGAGGTGGCCGGCGTCGGATGTGTGTTGCTGCCCTGTTTGGTTGAAGAAGAAGAGCAGTCTACATGTACAATAAATGTACTGTTTGTCTCAAGAAATTGCTATGCAAATCATATTGTTAGACTACACAATTTAATTTCGGTATCATTGTACGTAATTTTTTGGGAATTCTGGCCTGGCCCGCCCCCACGTCGCTCCCCACGCGGGCGACACGGGCGGCGATTGACTCGCCCGCCACCGCCATCCTCTTCCTCCTCCCTCACCCTCACCGTCGCTAGAGCGGGTTGCTGGCAAAGCCATACAACGCGCGAGGACAGCAGCGGTGAGGCCCACAAGCGGCGGCACCCTCCCTCTCCCGGCACGATGTCGAGGCGCGGGTGCTGGCTGACGGCGCCAACGGCGGCCGTTCGAGGTGCGCACGGGGCTGCTTCGAGGCATGG
>CM002476.1:14971015-15014249 GCA_000325765.3 Leersia perrieri | reverse complement strand
GTTGCTTTCTATCTCGTTCTTGTTTGTGTTCTTCGATTCGCAAACAGGGATTAGCCTTCTCGGCGAGGCCATCTGTGTTCCGGCACGGGTGGTAACCAGAGGAGACGTGGTGCTGCGATTGCGGGGCTCAAGAAGCCGGATCGACGTGTGTTGTGACTCCGCCCAAATCGTTGGTTATCAGAACCTTTCGGAAGATCGGGAACCCTAGTCTACATCACCTTATATTTTGGAATGGATGTAGTAATATTTTACGAGAAAAATGATCACATTTTTCAATCTAATGTGAAATTAGCTGGTAAAACTTACTGGATTTAAGAGCATACGTATGAAGCCATAGTGTCATCTGCAGGAGTGATTTTATTATAAAGAGATCACTGGCTTGATGCCGATCGAGGGCCGGTGACATGATCGATCGACGATGGCGCGTACGTGGAGTGGATCAACTATTTGGGGTAGCCATCGTCTTAAGAAGACAACAAATAACGGATCCCCACCAAAGAATGTAAACAAGATTACGCAACGAAACAAATAACGGAGCAACCAATTAAAGACACCTAAACAAATATGCTAATTCAGTTGCATACACAAGTTAGTGTATAAATACGCTCCTCAATATTCTTTGATGGTGATTATACTTTGGTTACACTTGAGCCAGCATTGATATGCGGAGGTACACAATCCTCTTTTCCTACCATTGCGACCAAAGATCCAGCTGTTCAGAACAATTGGGACATGTGGAAGCCCCATGTACAGGCTTACTAGCCAGCCTAGTTATCCTGATTAGTTAAAATCAACATTACGAGCAAAAAAAGTTTGCATTAGCCCCCTAAACTATTGAGGGAGTTTAAATACCCACTCGAACTAAAAAAAAGGCATCTCTCACCCTAAAATTTTAATACCAGAAATAAAATCCCCTCAAGCTTTTGTTTTTGGGGGATTTGACTGGATTAATAATTTAAACAAAAAGCACCGATGTGGTAATGTAGGACTCACATGTCACTCTCCTCTTCCCTCTTTCTGTCTCTCACGGTGAAAACAACGCATCGAGGCACACCGGCGTACTCTAGCGACCGTCCCCTCCGTCCATGGCAACAGCGATCGACACGCTCATCGAGGACCTCCCTTTCCCATGGAGACGATGTTGTCGAGCGCCGCACGGAGAAGAGGGGCAGTGGTGGCGGCCGAGTGAAGGGGAGCTGGGTGGGAAGTGGGGCAGGGCAACCCACGAGGAACAGGGGCAAAGACGATGTGCAGGGAAGAGGGAAGGAGGCGACGTGGGAAAGAGGGCCCCTACTGTGGGCTTCATCAGCCCATGTCACTACACCTTCCAAATCTAGAATCAGGTGGCGGCAGCCACTGGGCTCGTGGTGGTGGCTTCTTCATCCTTCCATCAGGGCCAGGGAGCACGAGGATGGGTAGTGAAGACGGGGACAACGGTGATGGCAACTTTGAATTCTCACCTGCATGAGTGGTTCCGGTGACCTCTGCCTCTCCTCAACGGTCGATCCCCATTCCCATCCTATCAAGCTCTCCCACTCCCTGTCGACATTGAGCTCTTCCCCGCGTGCATGGCCCAACGAGCACCTCTGCTTCGCCTCTCCCTCTTCCATGGAGGCCGGCGGCCAGCGAGCTAGCCTCCCCATCCCCAACGGAGGCACCTTTGCCCTCTCTCCTGTGCCTAATATCATGGATGAGGTGGAGTTGTAGAGGGGGCTAGTGGTGGCAGAGGGCATTGGTGTCACCGATGGGTGTTGGAGGTCAAGCATCCTCATCCTCGAACCAGCCACGTGTTGCCGCTGCCGCTTGCTTCCTGGCCACTGTCGCACGGAGGGAAATGGTCAGAGAAAATGGGGGAGAGGAAGAGAGAAGCTGACCAGTGGACCTCATCATTTTTAATTTTTTTTGGCTAATCGTGTTGCCATGTGTTTCAACTCAATCAAAACCGCTTCACAGCAGTATTCATGGGGGTATATATTGTCTGGTATGAAAAGTAGGGGTAGAAAAATGTCTAGTTTTTGAGTTTGAGGGGGGTAATTTGAACTCCCTCAATAATTCAGGGGTAATTCAGATCTTTTTCCTTTATTTTTTGATTAAATAAACCTTATCATTGGTGTTAAATTTTTAGCACACTTAGCCTTACCTAATCTTTACGGTTGAAAGTGACAACTGAGTAAACAAGCCCATGGACATATCTAGCGTCGGTGCAGGGGCCCCCGTACCCAGCTAGATCCCCATAGAAAATAAGAGGGAGGGAGGGGAAGAAGAAAGGAGAGAAAGAAGAGTAGGGGAGGCTGGAGGAAGAAAAACATAACCACCACCTCTCTACATTAAGTCTAGGTCCGCCTCTGAACAATCCCTCCATCGAACCTTAAAGTTAACTATCATTACATTAAACTTAGTCAAATATATACTCAGACACCATATCCACGAAAAATAAAAGACAGCTATACACATGCATATTTGACTGGGGAGGGGGAACATGAAAATGAGCTAAGATATTCACTAGCATAGGAGGACTAGAACGTATTAACCTAACAAGAGAAATTGTGCCATAATTTTGACAAGTTTAACTATACGTATCTAAATTTTGTTGCACCGGCATACTCCAACAATTTCAAATTATAGGGTTCAGATATACGCACCTGCCAAGTTGTTATTCACGAATCACAATGCAGCAAATTAATTTACTCAGATAAAATGACAATATAGATTAATCCGGTTTTGATATATACAATATAATCTTATGCCGGTTAATTCCAGATTAATTTGCCAGAATGTTTAAACTCTCCCTGTTGTCAATCGTGTATATCATGCTGCCAAATTGTGCATTGCAAAGTGAGCATAGTTCAATTGGTTAGGCTTCTTTGTGAAAACCTATGCAACTGGCTTCAAATTATAGATTTAACATGGATGCTCACATCTACGACTAATATTTTTTTACGGATAGGCAATGTGTCCCACAACAACGAGGCGTCTATGATGATTTGTCGATAATATGTCGGTTCAGTCTTAGGAGATACTTATAGGGATATGATATGCGACGTGTGTTTATAGGGATGAGTATGTGTACGTTTATGAACATGTGCATCTGTACTATATTTCTTAAAAGAAATCATGCATTATTGGACAAAACCAGCACTATAATATCTGAATGACCTAAGCAAAAAACACAACTGACGCCTGTCATGACCGTGATCGATCGACATTAGGATCAGTAGCCCATCCACAAACTGGTCAAGATTCCGGACGGAGGTCCGACTGATCTTACGTAGGGATGAAAATGGTCGAAAAAGAATCAAATCATTTTCATGTCCATATTATTTCTTGGGAATAGATCGAATTGGAAACCGTAAGCCAGAAACGAAAATGATATCGGAAATATCAGAATCAGAAATGAAAAAAATTGATGGAAACATATCAGTAGCGGCCAATAGCTAGCTGCCAAACCAGTAATTCAAATCGAAAACAACCAACTATAACATCACACATTAACTAGCAGTCTATAGCAATAGCCCCACGCCCTTGCGCTACCATCATCAATACAAAGTCTACATGAATGGAAGTTAGATGGCTAGATTATGACTCGAAGTTGTTAGTGTCTGTGCTGCCATAGTCCTACTATTCGTATAATACGTGTTGCTTGTCCTTTTGTCCTTATTCTTAGGTTGTGAGCTTGTGTTTTATGTGCGGAATAGTTAAAATTTGGGCTACTGGAATGTCCATGGGCCTTGTAAAAACAATAATTTGCATATTTATAAACAATAATTACACAATAGTACTCCCTTCATATTTCTATAGATGTAGTTTAGGACAAGAAATTTAGCTTAATTTCTATGTAAATTAGCTGTCCTAAATGTCAAGTATTAGTGTCCGGAGGGAGTACCATTTACCGACAAAACGGTTGGCTAATTAACAACCAAACCATTTTCTTTTCTTTTTTTTCCACCAAAACCATTTTCTCTTGCTCCGGTCCGTCAATTTAAAAAACGATAGAAGATAAATTAGGACCACTTTCACTCACATACGTATACCTAGCTTGATGATAGGTATAGCCTGATGCTGAAATGCAGACAGTCTATTATTCACTATTGATTTTTTTTCTTCACCGCGTGGCCTCCGCGTCCGTCGGATCGTCATCTTGACGATATATTGATGATTAATCTTACGTGGCTAATGTTGATTGCGTGAGCTAGCTATCTCTTGTGCGCAAGCAATATCAACTAGAGTATATATACTACTGTGTTGACTGGTCAGTTGGGCAACACTCATGTAATAGAAAGAAGTTTTTATATTTCCACATCGACTCGATCGATCTCACGAGCTCACGAGGAAAAACGAACGAATGAGGTAGCTCCGTAAGTTTCAGCTACACGGAAAGGATGCTCAGTAAACTGTATGGTACAGTTATCGTTGATATATAGGCCCTTGGATCAGTCGAGCCCATATGGTCAAAATTTTATGATTACAGTAAACAGCTTAAAACTAAAACTCAAAATTTTCAAAGAGAACCACACACGAAAATGCACATATTTTCATAGGCGGTTTTCTTAAGAACCCACGTGTAAAGCGGTCTCATGCATCTTAGATAGAAAAAATATTGGTCCGCTTGCAAAAATAAATGTCTACAGTTGTTTTTGTAGCAGTGGTAATTCGGTAATATGACATACTTTCAAGTATTTATAGGATTTTGAAGAAGATTAATGGTCAAAGATTGAGGGAGCTAGGGAGTATATCCTGGAGAGAAAATTTCTGGCCTTATGTGTGTTGTGATGCAAAATATATTGGAGAGCTCGTCTTGTCCAAGCGACGAAAGATGGATCGATAGCTCTATGCGCCTCTCTGCCTCCCTAAGCTCCGAAACGACGACGTTCCTTCTGCTTCTGCAGGGAGATCGATCGATCACCTGTCCAGCTGTCGATCTGTCACTGGACTCTGGTCACATGCACTGCATGGACGATTGATCTCGATATCGAATTATCGATCGTACTGATCGATGCATGGATCGATCTCTGGGAGCATATCACGCACATGCAGATTCTGAACAAAGCCCCAGCCTCCAGCTTAGCTGACACCAACTCTCACGCAGGGCCGCTTTGTATATACCGAATAATTAATTCCTTAATCGGAATGTTCAAAAAAAAATCCTTAATCAGCAAAGGAACAAATCGTCGAGATGCGCAGCAAGCAAAAGGGCATGACGGCGCATGCATGTTGTTCGTCCATATGCAAATATGTCTGATATTTTAATCGATCTGGCTGGGATTCTTGACGCTGAAATGCGACCATCCATACATGCATGTCGTATTAGCTACTTCGTTCTATGAATACTGACCTATTTAATTCGGCATAGTCCAATTACGTGGCACCCAAGCTATTCAAGCTTAGGCCTCCTCTAACAATAACAATAGAAACAACTTGCTGCACTTTAAAAAAACAACATCTCTAATAATATAACTTTTGACATATAGCTAATAATATAAATGATCCGACACTTCATTCTCACATAACATTAAACCCTTAAAGCTCGTGCAAGAGACTATCTGATTAAGACATAGTTTTTATCTCTTTTTTACTACCTCTGTTTTATAACGTAAGGATTTTAAATTTTTTTATTTGTAATGTTTGATCATTCGTCTTATTCAAAACATTTTAGAAATATCATATATTTTGTTTGTGGCTTACTTTATTATCAAAAATACTTTAAACATAACTTATTAGTTTTTATATTTATATAAAATTTTTGAATAAGATAAATACTTAAACGTTACAAGCAAAAAAGTCAAAACCCTTACATTGTGAAACGGAGGGAGTATTAAAATATTACATGAGATATCTTATAGATAGCCATTGGAGTTAACCTTATTTGTCATTTCGACAAGCCAAAACTAAGCAAGTATCGTAAAAACACAATATTCGGTCATATATATTTAACATAGACATAACTTAATTTGACCATTTCTATTTATAACGATTAAAAAATTGAAGATGATTCCTTATTCATTCCTCCTTGGTGGGTTACCGTTCCTTGGTACATCGTCTGTGTTAGCATTGGACACTCTACTCAACTCTACTAACTTTATCTTTACCTACTTAAAACATTGGTATGGTTTCCGTCGTCCGTTGCATCAGTTTGTCGTATGATGCGGTATGATTTCGTCGTCTTTCACACTTTTTACATTTTTTCCGATTCTTCTCTCCGTAATATTCTCAGGATGCATCCTTTCCATGGGTTTGCGCTCCTACGAGCGTAACGAGTGATGTGGACTAGGGTTTCTGATCTTCTGAAGGTCCTGATAAAAGGTCGATTTGGGCAGAGTCGTGATATACGTCGATCCGGCTTCTTGAGCCTCGCAATCACAGCACCACGTCTCCTCTGGTTACCACCCGTGCCGAAACACAGATGGCCTCATCGAGAAGGCTAATCCCTGTTTGTGAATCGAAGAACACAAACAAGAACAAGAAAGATAGCAATCAAAATTGCAGATAAATGATTAAGCTCATGAGTTGGGGTCTTTCAAACCGATCTAGCGGCGAAACTGTTCTTGACAGAAATAATCTAGGCAAAACCTAACCCTAACCTAGGCGACCGCTACTGTTATATAAAGGTTAGAGTCATGCAAGACCCCCTGGACACGTCCCTAATGGACTCAAACCCTACAGACAATGGCATTTTTGACAAAATCACTTGTATGATGGTATTTTTGGGAACTTGCATTTATCAATGGCATTTATGAGACTTGAGCATTCGCCAATGCATTTCATAGATTCTCTCTTTTACTTATGCTAGTAGGACGTAGCACTACTAGAGAAATGATATTTGCTAGGTTGGCCAAAATCCAAATTATTCCTTGTTCAACTAACATCCGGGACTAACGTGTAGTGGGGCTGTATGATCTTTAGTCCCGGTTCTATTTATGTTAGATGATGTCAGGGCGCCAGGGATTTTTAGTCCCAGTTGATAACACTAACTAGGACTAAAAATAGATCTTTAGTCCCGATTGATATCACCAACCGGGGCTAAATATCTCCCTCCCGTCCTTATCTTTTCGCTTGAGAGGCGCCTAGTCCCGTCCTTATCTTTTTCTCTAGCTCGCTCGCTCTCCTCTCCTTTCTTGTCTGCTGCCCCCCTCTCTCTCTAGGTCGGCGACCGTCGCTAGGCCCACGCCGACGGTGGGAGAAGCGGCACCTATGCCCTGGCTGCGGGGGAGGGAGGGCGACCTCGCCCTCCCCTCTGCCAGATCCGACAGGAGGGGAGGCGGCGGCGGCCGGGCGACGACGCCGGTGGCGGATCGGAAGAATTTATTTTTTTAGGATTTATGCTGAATTTGTTTATGAGAATTTATGGTGTATTTGGTTTGAGAATTTGTGATGTATTAGATCTGTGATGTGAATATATGTGATGTAATTTTTTGAGAATTTATGGTGTATTGACATGTGATTTGTTGATGATTTTGATTTGGGGATTTCATGATTTGGGGATCATTTTGGGATGTAGTGATTAAAAACAATAAAAGAAAAAAAACTACCAGCCAGCACACCAGCACCTGCCCAAGAATCTTTCTTTCCAGTTGGTAAAGATAGATTAATTTGTCATGGAGGCTAAAATTAGATAAACACCAACCGGGGACCTTAATATAGATTTTTAATCGTGGTTATTTCATAGCACCGATTTGCTACCCGGGACTAAAGGGGTTTGTAAATCGGGGTAACAAGAATTCACCAGTAGTGTAGCCATATAATATTAGATTTAATTGGTTAATTTTCCATTTAAATCAATTTAATCAAATAAATTTCAAGGTTTATTATGCTGGGAGTTACAATATTTTTATTCTTCATGTGTAATCAAGATAAAGTTAAAACTATTTGTAAGAATTAATCTATAGATTAATTGAGAAATTGCAATGACTTCTTATTGATGGGAAATTTATGATGATATAGTGATAAATGACTAATGGTGATTGATGAAAAATCAAGCTCCTTCTCCTTTCATAAGTCATATCATATTCTTTTTCTTCTATAAAAGAGAATGATTCTTATCTCCCATAAAAGAATAGAAAGATATATGCTTCTGTGTTATGTTTTTTGATCTTCAGTTCCAAGCACTTACGCGCACAAGAAACAAGTAGACCTCCGAACTAGTTTGTCGGAGTGTGAACTCGTCGAGCAGGGATCAAAAGTGGGGATTGACGAGATTGGAAGTTGCGAAGACATTCCAAAAACCACTAATCCATGGGTGTAGATATGTACAGGATGTTTCCAGTCAAGACTATTCACCTCTGTGCAAACGACACCATCTGTCAGCCTTTAAGCAGATTGATTGGTCGGTTTGGTAAAAGGAGCGACATATGCAGCCACAAATCCACACGCTGGAACAGCACGGAGCATCCATGGATCAATAGATCATGGGACATGCACATCGAAGAAGAATTATTGAATGACTCTGAGATCAATCGTACGCCTAGCTGTTTGGGTCCAAATGTCACGGAGATAACGGAAGAAAATGGGCTTCTCCTGATATAATTTGCAAGAAAGAGCGAGGAAAAAAATAAAAAAAATGATAATTAAAGAAGTACCATCATTTTCCTTTGATTGGAGTGGGTTAACTTTTTTATTTTTGTGATAGAGTAAGGATTTGACACTTTTAGATCGATTCACAATATTTCACATTCACATTTAGTATTATATTTTATTTTAGAATGGAGGAGTGCTCTAGGCTCTAACCATCTGTCCAAATTAATGGACGTCCGATCTATGCCAGCTTAGTTTTTTTTTTTTTAGACCTATGCCGGCTTAGCTTATTTTGGTAGGTAAATACATGGAAATGCCTTCTCTTGGTCTGTACCGGCTTAGATTTTTTTTTTCTTTTGTTGTTGATCACTTCCATCTGTACCGGTTGTAAATACCGGCAAGACAAGGGGTCATCTGTGCTGTATATGTTGTACCGGTGGAAAAAACGGTATAGATGAGGTTTTCTGGCACGGTCCTTTTTTAGTGGCATTTTGTTGTGTTAGTTAATCTGACATCAATAACTTAAGTTGAACTTGCACCTGCAGATTTTATCAAAACGAAACGCCAAATAATAGTCACCTGGATCGAGTAGCAGTGCATGCAAGCACAAATGATTTAATTAAATTTGCAAACTACCCCGAACTGTTTGCTACTTCTAGTTCTATTTAAATACAATATATGTCGCGCCCGTAATCAATATTGCATAAACAAACAAAGCAACAAGTAAGGCCACGACGTATATAACTCACTTGTAAGGCGATCCATGCACCTGCTTTTAGGCCATACAAAAGAATGAACGGTCGCCACATATATCTAGCTAGTCTATCTATATAGTAGTATATACGTTCATGAAAATGGCCATCCACTCGGCCACTCCTATATATATACACGTACCTGTGTACTGCGTGATGCCACGCAGCCTCAGCTCATTGGTACCATATTCCTGCGTATGTACTTGCCAATAGATTGTCGCATGTGCAGAAATCTATTGGGGTCCATCACGGACTCATGGTCAATCGACGTCCGGTCCTATCCACTTGCCACTTATCCCATTTTTCTTGACGCCTTGCTCACTTCGGGCGCCCGACCTCCACCATCAAACCCAAGGGATGAAGCTTGATTAAAAGAGTAACATGTGTCTAAAATTTAGATTTAAGGGAGTAATAAAATTAATGAACTTTATAGGTGAAATATTTTTATTTTGGATGCCTGGGAACACCCTTCCTCCTATGTTACTCGGTCCCATCCTTCTCTCCCCCATAAGAGCAATATTGTGATGAAGAAAACGGGCAATAAGCTACTTCTTCCTTCAACAATTGTTTGATGTTGGTTAGCTTATTTTAGGGTGACTAATGTCTAACAAATAAAAACATGGAAGGGAGTATAATTGACAGCTTCTTATATCGGGTAATATGCATTGTGGTGGGCGAGAGTAGCAGTGGTGTCACTTACACCTATGACGTTTGCTCTGATTGAACTACTCCTATCTGCTTTTATTTTACACCAAGCTACAGCATCATGCATGCTTGGTTTCATGACACCACAACTTGAGTTGATTTGGGCTTTGGAGGACGAGGATCTGTGCAGAGGACGACTGCGGCGACGCTTCTCGTGTGCAGAGGGAGCGGTGATGAACGGGTGTAATTCCCGGCAGCAGCGACAGAGATGCACACGTTCGTGTGGAGCGGAGCGAGCCGTGGCTGTCTCTACCAAGTTTCATTTTTCTTTTCTTTCAAAAAAGGAAGGGGTGCAGCAGCCTCATGACATGGAGGAGCAAGGGGAGCGTATATACAGTCTTAATTTGGGCCTCGTTGAGACTGACACCTGACCTGAAAGCACTCATTCCCCAGAAACAAACGCGTTAGGGACTGTGTTAGAATAGGTGTTAAATATACTAGTCTTATTTACTAGGTTATGAATTAGAGTTGAAGTTGTATTAGATATAGGGGGTAGAGTATGCGTCGGCTCTGTAACCCACCAACCCTTATTATATATAGAGGGGGGAGCTGATAAGACCATGGCTACACCAAATATTTTACTTATGAGTGATCCCATAAATTCATGGAGAAAATTAAATAAATATTATGTCGTACACGATGCCAATTTTTGTGCAGCAAGAAAATAAATGCATATGTGTTTGGTGAAAATCAAAATGTGCACAAGAAAGAGGAGCGTGTACAACAAACAAAGTGGAGAAAAGGCAGCCACACGATGGCTGTGCAGCATGCATGTGTCATCTAGCATGTACGATGCCAATTTTTATTTAATTTTCTCCATGGATTTATGGGATCTACAACTGAAATATTTGGCATAGCCATGGTTTTATCAGGAACTGCAATGTAAACATGATGACGACGATATAACAATTTTCGGCAGGAAGAGGACGGCGGCGAGGCCGTAAAATCGTAGCGGCTATGTGTGCTATATTGATTGAGAAGAAGCACACATAAATTAGATCCCTGGGGAGTAGGTTTGTCTGAACCTAACAAATATCGTGCAATCCTGTGTTGTCATCTGGCGTGTCTAATCGGATCAATGGTTGAAGCGACCAAAGCGATCTTGGGGAGGTTAGTCGTGGTTCCGCTATATCGACTAACTTTTATAACAGCTGAATAGCACTGAGCATACTACCAGTGGACAGAGTCTCGTTAGGCCATGTTCACCAAACCACGCTCAACCGTGGTTCTAGCTTGCCACGTCATTGGTGAGATGCCGTGGAGTTAGCAGACCGGGGTTTCAGCATACCATGCATGGCTCCTGCATGCTACCATGGTTTCGAGCGAGAATTGGAAAAAGCGAGAGCGACCTCCCCCTCCTTTCCTCCTCGTGTGTAGACGAGAAGAAGCAATCAGCCGGATTGAAGAGGCATACCAGGAGCTCGTCGCTATCCTGATTCACCACAACCATGAGCTCGTGGTCGTCCGGATTTGCCACCGCCACGAGCACGTCGTCGTCCCAAGCCCCGAAGCTTGATGGCGTAGCTTGCCGACTCCTAAGTGAGTCGTTGATTGGATCGGCCATCGTCATCAATGAGTGCCACCACCGTTGATCCGTGCATCTGTCGACGTCTATGCGTGCTGCCGCCGCTGATCCATGTCCGCCACCGTCGATCTGCGCACCCGCCGCCGTTGCGAGCTGGACTCACCAAGCCGTTGGTGGGGAACATGGGGCTGGCGAAGGGAATGCAGAGAGGCGGTGGCGGCGGGCGGAGTGGAGAGAGGCGATGCCGAAGGACGGGAAGAGCGGCACCAATATGTGAGACATCAGTACCTTCGCCAGATGGGGAATGGAGAAAGTGGGGGAGGGTTGATTTTATATTAAATTAAGGATTTACGGGTGTCTAGCACAAAATTATAGAGACATTTGTGTATTTTAAGGAAAGGACTAAAACAGTTAACAATAGGTACTGATTTACGAAATTAAAAGCAAATATGAAACCCCTTTATATTATGAGATATAGGGGTGTGGTCTTAGGCTCTTAGCCTATATAATATTTGATTATATTTCCTTTCGTGACTCTGATTGTACATGATCTCATGTCATTATATTATTCAGTTATTATTACTCGAAGAGCTGATAAGAGTACTTGGCTACACATGTCATGCGATTAACGATATGCTATACTCTACAAGGTTCAAAATAGCATATTGCGGGATCGTTGCAGATCGGGATCGGTGTAGCGGATTACAGATTGTTGCCGGCGCTACAATCCAAAATCTAAATAAAAAATAGCACTCAAGATACTACTCTCTCCGTTTCATATTATAAGGGATTTAGAAATTTTTGTTTGTAACATTTGACCTTTCGTCTTATTAAAAAAATTTAAAAATATTATTTATTTTTTTATGATTTACTTTATTACCAAAAGTACTATAAGCATGACTTTTTATTTTTATATTTACACTAAATTTTTTGAATAAAACAAATAGTTAAATGTTACAAACAAAAATCTTAAATCTCTAATATATGGGACAGAGGGAGTAGTAAATTCTATTTACTCTCGCCGTCCTTAAATGTTTAACACCGTTGAATTTTTTACACATGTTTGACCATTCATTTTATTCAATAAATTTTATGAAATATATAAAACTATATGATGTGCGTAGAAGTTTATTTAACAATGCATGAAATGATATAAAAAATAATAATTTCGTAAAATTTTTGAATAAAACGAACGGTTAAACATGTATAAAAAAGTTAACGACGTCAAAACATCTAAGTATGGAGGGAGTATATCATTAGTTTAAGTCATGAATTTATTTATTGAAATCATATATCGTAAATTAATGCTTAATTTACTTAAACTTATCATTTACACAATATTTAGTCATAGCGCCAAGTTAAAAAAAATTAAAAAATCTTTTAATATTATGTACCAAATAGCGGGCGCTATTGCGGCCATAATTTTGTACATGGTGGCCACAAAGTTTCCTCAATTTTTAAAGCGCAACGGTAGCAGAAGCACCCACTATCGCAGTTGCGGCCGCAACAAACACAATCAATTTAGTACCTTCATACTCTGTGACCTCCTTGATCAACATGTTAATTTATCTACCCCAATCCGGGCATCCGGCAAGAATCACGCACGCTCTCCATCGCGTTATGGAAGGTCACCGTTCGAGACACCGATGGACTGACCGGAACAGGACCACGATGCACGTCGACGGATCGGGATACCGCACGCATATATCGGGCGATCCGTTCGTCCTTCTTTTCGCCACCGATAGGAAGAGTCGGCACGTAAATCCACTCTTTCTGCTGGTGGACACATGCCGGCCATCTCCTTCTACCTTTCACTACTGAAGTAGCACGTCACACACAACATTGTTTATAGTAGTACATGCAGGTACGCTCCAATACAATTAAATCTGTATACTACACGGCCCCACGAGGCCACGCAGACATGCAGGAGATGCCCCCTCCTCCATCATTCGAGCCGTTTTCCCCCAGACCGTACAGTGTGCGTACGAACGTACGACAACGTCTTCTCTTTCAGTCCATTGAAAGGTCAGCCATCACGGTCAATCAACGTCGATTGCCTATTGCTACAGGCTTTCCGTTCTCTTTTCTCATTAATTTGACATCTTATTAAGAAAAAAAGCTAAATTTTTCTTTAAAAAACAAAAAGCTGCATTTTTCATCCATAGACGTCAATTTGACGATGGCCTTATACGGCGGAATAGACCGTCCCTGAAAAAACTAACTTCTAGCAATGAAAAAACTAACTTCTAGCAATAAATTTAGACATATATTTGTCTAGATTTATATAGCTAGAAGTTGATTTACTTTAAGACAGAAAGTTTGGCGATAACTTATACTCATATATATGTAGGAAAAAATATACAGACACGAATATATTATATCTTTTTTGGTCAGTGACATTCTTTTCTGGGTAGACCAAGAAAGTTGCGTTCATTCTTTTTTGTTTCAATCTGTTGCTTGCCACTGTATATGTATACATTGTACCTTTTATTTATTTAAAAACATCGAGCAAACATATTTATTTAAATTTTTTGTCTCTTAGTAAACCGGCCAAAGCGATAATCAGTGATAGGGCAAACACATTTGGAGGCACGCCTGTATGCGTGAGTGTGGTGTGCGCACATTTTTCTTCCATGTATATCACAGCTCGGCAAGGGATATCATGTATTATTGTGTATATGATAATTGTGTATTCCGGAGACCTTTGCATATACAGAGAAAGGCCCATCGCGTATTACACGAATAGAAAAGGCTCGGATCGCTTTCTACACTGAAAAATACAACCCGGGTAGCATAAGATAGATTTATTTTTTATCCTGCTATACTTACTACTCGGGATCACTGAAACCAAGTAGGTCACGATTGTCTTCAAAGGGGTAAAATTTTAGAGAACCTTGGAGGGCTTAGGACACGTTCAATCTCACATACTCGACTAGCCCTATATAAACACATATGTCATATGCGCTTCATATACTAATCAAAGTATATAGACTAGCCTTCAGCAAAGTCGCATTATACTCGGTGACTCATCTAATTTATCGATTAAGAAAAAATAGACCTATAGACCAACTGGAGTAAGGTTATTGCCTTGACGTAGGCCCGGACCAGTATAAAAATCTCTTCTCCTTTGTGTTTGTTGCTTAGTCTTGGTATCAGTGAATCCCCTAGATATTACGAATCACGTATCCGATTTGTCAGTCTATGGCAATATAATTGAATAAAAATAATATGTTGATCGGAAAAAATTAATACATCAAACAGCATGCGGAACATCCTCCATGGTCACAATATTCGTCCCATTCTTTTTCTACTGTGTCTTCTCTTTTTACCCAGGTGCTCTTTGGCTACTCCTATTTTGTACAAAATTGTTCCTTGTTTGAACTACAAAGGTAGTTGTATTGATAGAGAGGATAGAGTAATGTACACATGACTACTTAAGCAATGACATGGGGCATCCTTCATTCGAAGGACCGATGCCCTTCTAGTGACACTCTGGTTGCAGATGATTGTGATGCTTTGGGTTAACATTACTCCGTGGTAGCATCTAACTGATTCAAGGTAGGACTTGAGACAATGTGTCTCTTGGAGGTTTGAGTGAGTACTTACCAGGTTGAATATAATACATTGTTGTTCTTGGTATAGTCAATGTGGGGTTGGGGGTTGGGGGGAGGGGGCTTTAACGCTTATTTTAGGGGTAGTTTTTCCTACTTGTGGTAGGCCAACCCCTTTTTCTCTAACATGAACTACTTATGAATTTGAGTGCCAAAGTGAGGTGGAGGAAAGAAGAATCTAGAGCTATTCAGTTGTATAGATAAAGTAAGAAAAACAATTAATAAGCAATGAGCACAATGGTATAGTGTGGGATCATCATGTTGGATATGTTTGACGGACACATTGGTTGGTGCTAAGTAGAAATAATGTGCCAAGGAAATAAGGTATCACTTATCATTAGAGGTGATAGTGAATAGGAGTGCAGAAAGTGTGGGAATTAATGTAGGTGCCTAGTGCTGAAATCATAGAAGAAGCTGTGTGCCAACGAGGCAAAGGCCAGCGGTGGATGGAGACATGACATCTACGTTGAACATCTATCACATATGGTTTCTATTGTTAATGTGTCATGTCGCAATGTTAGACAAAAATAACAATTCATATCAATCCACTTAGGAAAATGTCACTTCACTAACTAGTTTTAAATTTGGGTGCCAAATTAAGCTGTTTAAAACCTGGTATTAAGCTGTGAATTAACAATTCACATCTGTCCTATTGCGCGATTAAGATGTTGATATGAACTTGGTAGAATTTGAGATTTGCCATTTGCATTTATCTATATATGTTACATTGAGCATGCATGCTAACAGGTGCATGCGTGTGGATTGACGCGTACCCACGTTCATAGCTAAATATCCACCACAACTTAGAATTACTAGAAATTAATGAGCCTTTGAGATTTGTTCCAATCCAATTACAGTAGTGACATATATGCATTTTTCAACTCTGATATTTAATACAGTAGAACGAGAATCCGATGCACCGAGACCACCAGAATAGATAACGCAAAGAGAGCAAACACCCAAATATTACAAAACCTGCAACATTCATGCGGCGCAGCGCAGGTGGACGGATATATGGAGCAAAACCGACCGCGGCTTGGACGCGGACGAACGGACGCTTGCATGCCGCTTCTGCTGCGGCGCGAAGCTTCGAGGAAGCTTCGTTGCGCGGTCGCAGTCCCCACGCAACGCAATCAAACCGTCATGAAATCAATCTCCGGCCGTACGCGATGGCCGTTTTCCCTTTTCCCTCTCCTCCTCATCCTACACATATCCATCGGTCTATCAATTTTTTCGTCTCTTTCTGCTGGTCTGCTGGAGGAGGGGTACAGTTGTGTTCATTAGTAGTATTAAATTATTAATGCACGTATCAAATATATTGATACATGCATTAAATATCCGTGAATAGATGTTAAGAACAAACTAAACACATACTCGAATGAATTAAGCTGTTTGGTGTACATATAGTATTCTCTTAACAAAAATGTTACTATGATCATGTTAATGTGATGGAGGATTAATTTGGTCCAATAATTCAGGACACGAATAATGGCATATCTATGCCTTTTCTCCTCTTCCTCCATGTTCTCCTCCTTATATATGGGCTCGCCACCACTGCTGCTTCTCCTCATCACTGGAAAAAAAAAAGTACCAAAATCACCACGAGCATCACCATAGCTAGGTAGCTCGCTCCTCAGCACCAATCCATCAAAATTCGCACAATCTGGCTGCCGCGTTGTGATTTCCAGTAGATCGGAAGCACGCACGCCGGACGGCGCCCGGAGAGATTATGGAGGCGGCGGCGATGGAGGCGGGGGCGGGGAGGAAGCTGGCGGCTCGGCACCCGCACGGGCGGAGCAGGACGGCGCACAACATGTCGTCGTCGTCGCTGCGGAAGAAGTCGGACGCGGCGCTGGTGCGGAAGGTGCCCGTGGAGCCCCTCCGCCCGCTGCTTGCCAACCTCCAGGAGGTCTTCCTCGCCACCAAGCTCGCCGTCCTCTTCCCCGCCGTCCCCCTCGCCATCGCCGCCCAGTGCTTCCGCTTCGGCCAGGTACTATACTACTCAATCATTCATTCTCTTTGGTATAATACTAATCATTCTGTTTGGTGTTCGTTGCGATTTCATCCTTTTTTTATTTATTACCTCTCGCTGGTGAAAGCGGCGGTGACCAGGTGTCAGGCCACTGCGCTTTTTTTAAATTAACCACGCCTCGCTTTTAGCTGCTGCTAACGGCCAGTCGCCACATGGGCCACTGCACACATGCACGAGGGATGTGGTCGCATAGTTGCAGGTGTAGGCTCTGTGTTTTACAGGTTGTAGGCTAGGCCCCCCTCTTCTTTTTCTGCACTTATCTCTCTCTTCGACACGTACTACTAGTAAGTACTTGCTGTTGCTGCTTGTGTATGATCATTTGGAAATTGTAGTGTTAAAAGTGTTCATGCCGCTTAAGGTAGGTTCTACTTTGTGATTATGGAATACTTCCTGGATCGCATTGGAAAATTGATAGTAGCAGTAGTTTTTCTGTTAATCTTGTATACAAATAGGGATTCCAGTTCACTGCTGTTTTAAAATCCCAAAAAGTTTACAAAATTACAAGTTACAAATATCAGTTCAGTTTCCTTAAAATTATCTTTTCTCGGAAGAGGACTTCTTGGTGAAGAAATAAGCATGCCCGCCTAGGCAAGTGTAGTCCCTAGCGTTATGTTATGCTATATAGTCCGAAAATACGATGTGTCCTCGTTTTCTATAAAATTGATTTAAAAAGTTTTGATTAACAATTAAATTAATAATATAAATGCTTAATGCTAAGCATGTGCCATCGTTATATTTGGATTCGAATGTTATTTCATTTAATATAATAAATTTTATAATTTCAATAATATTTTATAGAAGAAATTAATGGTCAAATAAAATATTGAAGACTTTATAATTGTAATACGCCTTATAAGCCAGCCAGGACAGAGAGGAGAGTATTCATAGTAGCACATTATGCATTACGAGATCTGTTACACTGTTAGCTTGTGATTTCCTCCCTGTGAGTCTGTGACAGAATATTCCACCAAAACATACGTGTACTGATTGATGGTGGAGCCTTTATACTTTCCACTTGTTAGTTTGCCTACCGCGGACACAATATTCTGCCGTGGAGCCCTGAACTTTGAAGAAACATCTGTCACCTTGCAGCAAAACTGATCTTTGTCATCTTGCCATGGCACTCTTCCTCTTAATCCGCCAAATTAGCAGCGTCATGCCGTTTGCTGCTGCTGAGTAGACGACAGAATCTTACCGGTACAACGGCTGAGACGATGACGAAGCCAACCCCATTTTCTTGTCTTCCGTTTGAATGGACTTCTTGCCCATCGGATAATTTCCGTTGTGTTTTGGAGCTTGGTGACTCGGGGTTTTGCTTGCGTGTCATGCTAATAGATTTAGTTTTGTCCAGAAATGAGTTTGATATCTGCAGCATGCATGCACTGTAAAGGTTGGAGTGTTGGACTGTACTGGTTAAGGTCAATAGTCTTGTCACATTTCCTTGTCTCCTAATTAGTTGGAGAAACATGTTTTATTCCTTCCGGTTGTCATTTATTTATCTATTTATGATGCAGGCGTTTTAATTGTTGATGCAATGCTAGTAAACTAGTGATACAAGTCAATAAAGATAATGTGCCGTCTTCGGGTCAAAAAAAAAAGATAATGTGCCGTCTTACTTTATTTGTTTTAATATGGCGTCGTCTTACTTAACTAATGTACATAAATCCATATGTGCGTTGACATTGGCCAAAAATTCTTACCTTGACAGGTGTGGGTATTCGCTCTTAGTCTACTCGGCCTCATCCCTCTCGCCGAGAGAGTCAGCTTCCTCACAGAGTAAGTCTGTTCTTGCCTCTACTCGTTACACAATGTCGTTCTGCTGCTGTTTATGTAATTTGAAGGCTGAATATTTGCGTTTTTCCTGCTGTTTTTCAGGCAGATTGCACTTTACACCGGCCCCACTGGTAAGTCGCAATGATTGACCCCAAATTAAATTCATAACACGAATTTCACTGAAATAGTTTGCTTTAGCCTACATATTCATAATGTAATAATCTTTCTTATTTAAATAAATTAACCTAGTGATTGTTTCGTTGGAGAAGTGGGCTAATTTTCAGAATGAAAAATTCTCTCATATTTTTGCTAGAGTAGTTTTCTCATATTTCTTATCTAAATAAGCTGCGTAGAAGAAGTAAACTTTGTTTTCCAAAAGGAGAAAATTTCCTCATTATTCCCTTATGAAAGTAATACATTTCGTACAGTAGATAAAGCTTCAATTCCAGACAGAGAAATTGTCCCATTTTTTGCTAGAGAAACTAAACAAGACTTTGTAGAGGAAGCAATCTTTTTTCTTTACAAAGAGAGAAACCGTCTCATTTTTCTCTACAAGAGAGACCAGACCAGTATTAATTAGACACTAGTTTTTGACAAGTGCAGTGGGCGGGCTGCTGAACGCGACGTGCGGGAACGCGACGGAGCTGATCATCGCGCTGTTCGCGCTGGTCAAGGGGAAGATGGAGGTGGTCAAGTGCTCGCTGCTGGGCTCCGTGCTCTCCAACCTCCTCCTCGTGCTGGGCACCTCCCTCTTCTGCGGCGGCGTCGTCAACCTCGGCGCCCACCAGCCCTACGACCGCAAGCAGTCCGACGTCAGCACCGGCCTCCTCCTCCTCGGCGTCCTCTGCCACTCCATGCCCCTCCTCCTCCGCTACGCCGTCGCCGCCGGCGAGCACTCCGTCCTCCCAGTCTCCGCCGGTGACTCCACGCTGGCGCTCTCCCGCGCCTGCAGCTTCGTCATGCTGGCGTCCTACGTGGCGTACCTCTTCTTCCAGCTCAAGACGCACCGCCAGCTGTTCGAGCCGCAGGACGTCGTTGACGGCGACGGCGGCGGCGGCGATGGCGCCGGAGAAGCCGACGAGGAGCCGGCGCTCGGGTTCGCCAGCGCGGCGTTCTGGCTCGTCGCCATGACCGTCGTCATCTCCGTGCTGTCGGAGTACGTCGTCGGCACCATCGAGCCCACCTCGGAGTCGTGGGGGCTCTCCGTCAGCTTTATCAGCGTTATCTTGCTCCCCATCGTCGGGAACGCCGCCGAGCACGCCGGCGCCATCATCTTCGCACTCAAGAACAAGCTGGTAAAATAAAATAAATAGACAAATATGGATATATCCATCTTAATTTGCTTGCTGTTATAACTTATAACATTATAACATCATCTGGTGTTTGATGCAGGACATCACTCTTGGGGTTGCTCTGGGATCGGCCACGCAGATATCCATGTTTGTGGTGAGTGCTGCTGGAGTACTAATTTATCAAGTGCACAGCATGTAGTATTTCTGCTCATATCCGGTTGAACTGATTGCCAAATCACTATTGATGCAGGTGCCACTGAGTGTCCTCGTAGCCTGGATCATGGGTGTTCAAATGGATCTTGACTTCAAGCTGTTAGAGACCGGCTCTTTGTTCATTGCGGTGCTCGTGACGGCCTTCACCCTGCAGGTATCCTGACTCATGCATATTGCTTTCATAAATGAAATTTAGTCACCGGAAATTACCGTTCAGGGTAGATAACAGGAGTCCATTTAAGTAACATGTTGCAAATTGAATTCTAATTTTGCATGTATCGACCCTTGAGAAAGGAAAAGTAAGATAGTGAGTGATCTTGATGTGCAGGATGGAGCATCACATTACCTGAAGGGGGTCCTCCTCCTCTTATGCTACATTGTCATCGGCGCATGTTTTTTCGTTGCGAGACAACCTGCAGGTATGCTTGCCTTGCTAAAAAAAGTGACATGAACATACGCTTCATCATAAGTCATTCAGAATAATCTTTCGCGTGATAGGTCATGCAAACAGCAACGGATCCCTGTTGGATGTACCAACCAGCTCCATGAGTGTTCAGGTCGCATGATAGGTAAGCTAGAATTATCATGTTCGATCAGTCATCATGTAACGGAGAGAGTAGCTAATACGAAGACATGTGATTGTTAAGTACAGAACATTGGTCTTTAATTTTGAACGAAAGGGTCTTTTGAAGAAAATGATAGAAGATGACTTAAAAATAAATAAATAAATAGCTTCTGGTTCCGTTGTATCTCTATGTGTAGACCAGTATATTTTTGTCAGGATTTTTTTCAGCATCTGGTGTGATTGAGTAGCTAACTTGTCATATTGTGAATGCTCAAGTATGCCCGCATGTGCCACAACATATCATCAAATAATATTATGTACTCATTCCTGCCGAGATGCACCAATCCCTTTCGATGCACCTTTTGGAACAGAGTATCTGTTTTTCCCCTAAGAAAGCGGGGCTGTACTGTAGTGCAATAGTACTTACTTTCAGCTAACCACTTCTACTCCCCAGTTACCTTCTTATGAGAACATGGAGGTTTCTGTCCTTCAAATGAGCAAAGAGTATCAATATTTCCATCTCCGAAGTGTGTATCTGATGCATGGGAATTTTTTCAGATCAGGAGGCCTGCCTGAACAAAACAACATGGATGACAGCAAGCAATGTACCTCCAAGCTGTCAAGACTCAAGACGCTTGGGAGGATTGTGTGCGAGCAAGGAAGATAGTCATAATCAGAGTTTCCTGAAGGAATGAGTTGGCCGTTGCGCGAAATGCACCTCAAGGTGCTACTAATAGTTATCGCTTATATAGGTGTTTAGGATAAGCATGCAATGAGGATATCAATATATATATTTGTGCCGAGTCCTGTATCCAGTGTACATGAGCGTCATTGTTCCATCAGTGCATATCGTTCTAAGAAAGATTTTGCGGTACAAATCTAAGCTCCCCTAACAGGTTGATGTATTTATCATTGCACCTCTACTTCTCTTTTTCATCATAAAACTTGGACATTTTTCACCAAGACAGGAAATCTGACAATGAAGTAGCAACGGCCTAGACTTCAGGCAATGCAACATAAAGGAAGAAATGGGAAACCAAAGGGACACCTAAGTAAATCCACCATTTCTATTAATTGAGAATGAAAGTCCTGTTTCGTGCCATCTCCTTTCATCAGGGCAAAATCTCTCTTGTTCACTTCGTTCCATGTTGTCATTAAATGTGTACATCGTTAAATAGAAGTGTTTTTCTTTCAAACAAATACTGTTTCCAGTCACAAATATGTGACATTTTGGATAGCAAAATGGTCACCAACACACTTGTTTGGTTATTAGTTACTGGTAACAATCTATGAAAAAACAGAACTGCTTTTGAAGAAAAATACAGCCTTACCATTTTCAAAGTTGAATTTGAAAAATTCAAAGAGGTATTGATGCACAATATTTAATTTAGTAGTACTACAAAACCTCTATTATTTGTGTCTGGAGGGTGTATTGTTTATGTGCTATTCCCTCTGTTTATTTTTGTATGGTGCTGGTGAGCTTATTTTCAAGGAGAGACTATTTCTTTTTCAGATATTTTTTTCATGTTCTCTACTGGGTGTTAAATGTGCCAAATTTGTTAGGACAAGAATAGAACAAGTTCTTTGTTACCTTGGGCATCAAGGGCTTGTTCAGTTTTATTGCTAAAATCAACCTTACAATTTATTGGTAAAGCTAAATTTTGGCAACGTCTAAATTTTGGCAAGTTGTAAATGTAAAGATAATATTTGGTTTATAACCTTACCAAATATTGTTATAATTTTATGAGGAGAAGTTTCTAGAATTTTGCCAAATTCTATAGGCAATACCAATATTTGGTAGCAAACCAAATGAAACCAATATTTATAAATGAGTAAATTGCGCTCACGGTACAACTTGACTGGTGGGTGTGAGCTAGTATATGAACTTGAAAAATAAACATTCCAGTAAAACAACTTGACAAGTAGGTGCATTCTAGTACAAGAATTTAATAATTTAGCATTTCGGTGCAACAATTTGGCAATGTATATGTTGTTTTGGTTAACTATAAATATTCTTCATGGTGGCAGTATGTCATCACTAATCAATTCTACAGATTTTAACTTACAAATTTATATTTAATATATAAGAATTACGTTGCTCATTTAATTTGCACCATCGTTTGGATTTTTTTTCTCTGACTTTTTTTCAAATCTCAACCAAAGGCAAAATTTTATACGTAAAAATACGTTTGCTTATAAAAACTATGAAAAAAACAATTATTTTAAAACTGAATGTGTAATAATATGTTCAAAGTAATCGTGTTGTTCAATAACACACTTGCTCTCATATTATTGTACCAAAAACACACCTAGATTCTAAGTTGTTCTATGTATATATGTATATGTTTAGTTATTAAGTTATTAGACTGAACTACACCTATCAGCCAAGTTACTGCATTAGCACGTTCATTTCTCAAGTTCATGTACCAAATTGCACCCACCTGCCAAGTTGTTGTATCATGAGCGCAATTTACTCTTTATGAATTCTAAACTTGCCAAACAATGAAATAGTTCAAAGTGACAACTATCTAAACAACTCCTAAGATGTCAAAATCCATGTTTGAAAACGTTTGCCTAAAAAAATGAGCATGTGCAACAAGCAATCTTCTGGATTTGTGTTATGAGATGACCCAGTGATCAAAGTTCCTAGTTTTCTAAATAAATGGAACCGTCGCAAAATCTGTTTTTTCTCAAACTTTAGTGGTGTCGTCGAAGAACACTCCGGGTGATACCCGACGATTTGGATGTGAACAATAAAATAGTAGTATTGTATTTATTCTAAAATATTATCCCCAATTATAAATATGGCTCTATTTATAGGCTTACAGGTCACATGGTTTCTCCCCTTTACATTAGTGGTTAATTGGATCCTATCACTTAAATGTGTGTTTAGAATAATATCATTACTATTCATCTCGTCCGAATGATTCTATTTAAAGTTTTTAGGTGGCCTGTGACGATCGCAGTAGCATCAAGTGCAGTCTGGCAGAACCAGTGGTGATGAACTGGGTGGAGGCCAGTCCTCGAGGATGGTGATGAAGATCCAAAGCCCATCGGGGGAGGTGTGGTGGAGGAGAACATGGTGCTGGTCCTCATGATTGTTCAGTCTTTTTCCAACGCCCTGTCCTTGGCTTCATATTCCTCAAATAGATCATGGCCGCTCCTCACTGCCCTGCCCATCCTCATGCTGCAGAGAACAAAGGGAGGAACATAGTCATAGTCTTCTGGCATCTCGGTCCCCTCTAGCCCTATCCATCTTAATGCCCCCCTATGCTTGTGGTTGGCCTTGTGGCACCAATCGGCACTGGCTTCAGTGTCCTAGCCATGACTGACTTCCCCTTCGCATCTTCTTGTCAACGTTATTGTCGTAGCCCTGCTATTCATCTCTACCGCCGGCCCTGCATTGGCAAGCTCCCCTGACCATGTCATTGCCATCGTTGACTCCTCCATAATCGACCAGGAGGATCACCCACACGTTGTCTCCACCACCTCTCGAGGGGGCGGGCCCTATGCGCTATACCACAACTCGTTGGGTTGCTAGTCTCAATTTATTCCACCGTCGCTGCCCTACAGCCCGAGTCTGTTTGCATATCCATGTCGGGCCACCGTTGCCTCCCCAAGCTCCTCTAGCATTGCACCAACATGGCCGTCCCACCACATCACCAAGTGAAGAGGGATGAGAGGAAAGAGAGGGGAAAAAGGGGGAAGGAAGAATGGGGGAAATTTGGTCCAAAAAATTATAAATTGCATCAAACCGGTTTGTAGTGGCATACCTAGAATCAGAAAGACTACAAAACGGGTGTCCATAAGTGGACGGACTTGTCTTCAACCCTCATCTCCTCTGCCATCTCTCTCCTTGTTGCCTCCCCTTTCTCTCCCCAACCATTGTCCTTGTATGAATCGCTCTGGGGTGGTGGCACTGATAATGATAGGATGGGTCACGACGAATCGATAGCTTCAGTGAGGTGCGACGGCTTTGATGAGGTGGTACTGATGAAACACTTCGCCTCGGTGCAGTTGTGGCTCGATGAGGATGGAGGCGGCTTTGTCTTTGGCGAGGGTGGCGGCATCAGCAAAGGCGACAGTTTCGGTGTGACCTCATCGGTGTACCAAGGTACCCCCCGATGAGATACTATGTTTGGTACCCTTGGGTTACCAGGTCGGTTCCTAAGGTACCAGGTCTGCTAGGTACTAGATGCGGAGGCACCGACGAAATAGTGGTTCATGCGAGGCATGGTGGGTGATGAAAAGCGAGGCAGGGACGCTGACTCCGGCAAAGATCAAGCTATCGGACTTGGTACAGTGGTACCAGTACCAGTGGTAATAGACCTAGTACTTTTACATACCTGACCTAGTACCTTTGCCCTTTGCCACTCGTAGTCCCCTCTAGTAAGTAGCTCTCCCGGTTAGACGCATTGGCCGCCTCGGGGCAGTGCCATATTGTTCGATTGCTCCGTTGATCCTTACTTCCCTTCTCTGTCTCTTGCAGAGTTGCAGTCATGGTGATGGGTTGTGGCGATGTCATTTGGTGAGGAGTAGCATGGCCTCGACAACAAAGAAGAGGAGTGGATCGCATGGGATCAGTGGCAGGCTGAGAGGGGAGTGGGGATCATTGTGGTGTGGATGATGAATCCATCAAATGAACGGACGCTCATACACTATTCGTTATCATCTCGCATACAGGTAAAACTGCAATTGCATGGCTACAAATAAATGAAGATAACATGGCTACCTTATAATAATGATACCTAAAGAGGTACAATATTGTTTTCTTTAACTATGCCCACTACTGGGTTCGTCATGTGCCTTCAAGTTGAGCCCATGGGTCTGGCCTCTTGAGGCCATCCCCCTTAATCAGGCTTGACCCTACTGATTTCAATGTTAGGGAGCTTCGACAACCTCTTCGTTGGCTTCGCCAGTTCTCTCGTGAGTGCTTCACTAGCTTTGCCTTGACTTTCTCTTCGGTGCCCTTGGCTTCACTAGCTTTGTGGTCTAGGTGGCCCAGTCATCTTTGCTGCTTCACTACCTTGACACCTTCCATCCTTCTAGCCCTTTGCCGGGAGATGGTGAAGGGGCATTGAGAGTTGTCTTTCACAATAGTTTTTTGATATCCCAAATGCATGATTCATAAAAGAGAATGTGATGTTTTCAAATGAAAAGGCATGACAATGCTTCAAATGAAGTGGGATGTTCTAATCATAACTTCAATAAGTAGATATACAGGGTCTCTCAACTTCAAGTTTTTTAGCTCCTCTGCCTCCCTCCCTGCAATCCCACCCGCCTCTCCCGTGCCCACCATCTGCAAGCGCTGCAGCTACTTTCGCTTCGACACCGCCTTTTCTACTAATACCACGTCTTACACTACGCGCCTCCTATGTTAGCGTTCCTTGTCCACACATTCAACAATCTTAGCCACCATGACTGCTTTGTCTGCACCACTGTCCTCCCGATCTCCCTATTAGCCTGCAACGGCCTAATCACCCTCAATTGCCTCCATGGTCATGTCCTCCTCGATGCTTCCCCTCTGAGCAAAAGCGACCTCCCTAGGTGGCACCACATGACTTGAACAGCTATGGTCAATGCTCCCTCCCCCCTCCCCCCATGCAGTGCCACAATGCTCTAGGCATGACCATGTTGACTGCCTCAAGGGCCATTTCCTACATGAATTTTAATGGTATTTGCACACTCTATAGGTTCGTTTAAGTACTCACAAATAGCCATGGAAAACATAGGAATTGACTTAGAGTTATTCAATCATAAATGCTTTTAGGTCCATCACCTATGTGTGAAGTCCTAAATTACAAGAGTCCACTCATGTACTTTATTTTACTCAAGCTTATTCTAAAACCTATTATTCAATAACAAGAAAGATGTAGATCCTTTTCAGTTTTAGGTAACCAAAAACATGGTTCACACTACCTTTGCTCCAAAGTTTTGAGAATAAGTTTTAATTTATACCTATTTTTAGACATGAGGTGCAACTAAAGGACTTTCTGCACACAAAAGTTTTGAAAACACACATTTTCGCTGCACACTCGTTGACATTAATTCTAGGGTGTACATTCCAAATGTTGTATAGAAAGGAGTGTAAGAAGGAACATATAGACCCACTGATAACAAGCAATGTGTAGACTTATGCGTCATAGTTGCAAGGTCAAAACTAAGGAGGACGCGGATTACTTTGCAGAATCAGCTATGGTTGGTGTATCCGCACATGCATGATTATGTAGTAGTTCCCCATCTATTCTTTGATCCAAGATCGAGCGACAACACCACATTAGTGGTTCTCACATGATGGCCGACCTTGTATTATTCCCATCTTTGGTATAACTTTTGTATGATTGGTCTTTTCAGTTGTTCTTTCCAACATTAGTAGAAAACATTTGTTATATTGTAATTGATTAAATAAATCCACAGTTGCTTTTACCACTAACTAATCTGTGTTTTCATATTCCACAAAAGTACACAAGTAGGCTTAATATATAAATATGGATAGATTGGATAGCTACAATGACGCAGAAGTCTATACCATTGCTCGTTGTCGGTGGGGGTCTTCATATTCCTTCTTACACTACTTTCTACAGAAGGCTCGGAATATAGTCCCATGGCTGGCACTGGCACTACCACCGCCACCGCCACAAGGGTGGCGAAGAGAATGTCCACCAAAATGGTCTTGTTTGTGTTGTGGAATGAAGATGACTTTTCTTACACTATGAGAATATATACTTCCTCCGTTCAAGAAAAAATGAACCTAGACATGAACAAGACATTTCTCTGTATAATGTATTTGGACATTAAACCTGTCCACATATAGTGTACCACGAAACATCCTATCCTTGAGACAACTATATATAGAAGGGGACAAGAGAGCTTCATGGGCCATCACTGGGCTAATTATAGGCATAGATATTCTATTTTATTTCTAGTGATCCAATCCTTCTTTATTATGACCATATAGTGATTTGGTTTTTATTGCATGTATGCCTGCCTTCGAATAGTGTTAAATTAGCCATTAGCCACCTTTTCTAACCATATATTACTATTACCCTTCTAGCCATAATGACCATAACCTTTTAACTATGGGCTTATTTACGGTACCCAATACTAGTGTATACTAGTCAATTATACTAGTGAGTGAATGAACGGTCGAGATTAAATTATACTAGTGGTCAATATACTATAGTATACACCTATAGTAGCAATAGCATATATCATTTATATAGAAAGGACGGTCCTAAGTGACCTCATTATGCAGGAAGCTAAATATCGTGAATTTCGAATTTAAAATCCATGGTGTGGTGGATAAATTCTTAAGTTTATAGATCAATTAATATAATAACCACATAAATTAACAAATATACTCCATCTATACTAGTCCTCACCTATACTTAGGGTTGGGTACCCTTCAACTTCAACTATAATATAATCCTACATGCAATAAGGACACTTTGAAGAACTTTCTGCCTTGCCACTATAACGCGTGGGTCTGTTTTCATCTAAAAACTGGGATGTAGATCATCTGAACCCAAAGATAGGCTCTATGGATTAGTTAAAAAAAATCGAAGCCAACGGCGGAGGCACCAAAGCATTGGAATCCTCAATCCTACACACGGCTTGCTATTTAGTCAACCCGTGGTGTTGTATCCTTTTCTTCTGCTATATTAATATGTGCGAAAGAAAGCTTTTGTCTTCTTTAGAAAAAATGTAGTTCAGTCTTAGAGTTGCCAGAGTTCGTGGCTGTCAAAGAAAGTGCCATGCCTCCATCAAATGCAAATCTAATTATTGGTGTATATTTTCAGTGATGGTTCAGTTGGGCTCATGTCAACCTTTTTAATCTACACGGGCGACAAGATATATTATGCTAGTTGTATTAATTGATCTGTTTCGTTCCCTCCCATTCTTTATAATTTTGCAAACATTACCCGACAGTGGTACTCCTAATCCTTCAGGCACCACTAGAACAGAACACAAATACATAATGCATTTCAAATATGAGCAGTGCTACGTAGTTCTGAAACGAAAGGTTGTCCATCAAAACCTTCAGCTGTCTGTTCCCTACACCTTCTGAACTTTCAGTATTCAGTTAAAGAAATCTCTACATATGTACAATTAAATAGTTGACCATGAAAGGAACATATGCAGATGTTTGTACCAAGTAGTTGATCAGGATCCTTCCTCAAAAGTAGTTCATCTATAAAGGCACATACGCCCTAGATCTATATATACTAAGCAAGCTACTCAACTAATTATTATAACATGCAGCATCATTAAATCGGCAGCCATCACTAAATCTAACTAAGTATAGATTGGGTACACCATTGACTAAATCAGTACAGAAAGAAAAACGACTATCAATGCACCTGCACTGCTGCACCTGATCAACCACCACGATCAACGCCGTCTCGTGTGTCATTCTGCCTGGAGGGCGGAGGCCCTTGATTTTCTTTCGCGTCCAGTACTCGGCATAAAAAACTGATTAGCCATGGGAACCAAGATCACGTTCGCCAGCAATAACAAGTTGGGAAATAATCTTTGATCTGTTGGTTTCTACATATGTATAGAAAATAGAACATCACAGGGTTTTTTTTTTTCCATTTATGTTGTGGAGAAATGGACATATACATTGGGTGCACCATTGACGTAGCCAAAAAAAAAAAAAAGGTCCTACATGTCACTCTTTTTTCTTTTCATAAAACACACAGAGCAGGTAAGTTATCGCATCAGTTAGTTCAATTGTCAAGTTGTCTGGCATCAGCCAGACAAGTTTTTTACCCATTGGTGCAATTTACTCATTGTTTTATTGTCTGGCATCTCCCTTGAGCAAATACCTGATGTTCACTGTTTTCCCTTTGTCACAAATGTATATAAATCATCAAGAACAGAAGAACTTTTTTTCTTTTAAAAAAATGCTTATATAAACAGGTAGTAGTATTACTATTTCTTTTTCATACATCGTTTCATGTTCTAGCAGGACTAGGCTACTCACTTTCGCTAGTAAAGTCACACGGTGACTTTAGACTCACTCCATCGACCACCCATGTTGCCTGTCAGCATGCTGCCTCGGTTGCTCGCCGCTGTCCCTGTCCCGTCTTAAGCAGCCTGCGGATGCCGCGCTCAGTCCCAATTAAGCTGAGCTCCGTTGTGCTGCTGGGATGGACGCCTGGATTGTAGAAGCTCTCATAGTCTCATGTATGGCACGATGGTCTCCAAGAACCCCTCTTTGCATTACCTTTCTTGACAGACATTGATATAAGCTCAATTGCGAAGATCCCATCATTTGTTCCTAGAAACACCATGTCCGGATCCTCCACAAATGCAATTGATAATACCTCAATGACCCTCAATTTCTCCCACTTTGTAACAATGACATCCCTCCTTGACCATACAGACAGCCAGGTTGTATGTAATTCTCCACGCAGGCATGAGGACAATGACATTATTATTCATGAAATTCAAACAATGCCATTGATACGAATTGCAGTTAGCCCAATAGGCCTAAAAGTGCGCCGAGATTTAACATTTAAGTAAAACTTGGACTGTTGTCCAAGACAGGAAATTTAACAATGGAGTCACAATAGCCAAGGTTTCACGCAACGCAACAAAAACAAGATTGGCACAGCCAAAAGAGGCGCCTATGAATTGAGACTGAAAACACCTGTTTTGTTGGCTATCGTCTCCTTTTATCAAGACGGAACCTCTCCTGCTCATTTCATTCCGTGTAAATAGATATCGATCGTTAGGAACAGAAGAGTTTTTTTCCTTGAAAAATGAATGCTCTTATTTCTTTTGTTAGATACCGTTTCTTGTTCTTGCCTGGGTGTTAGTTTGACTACTAGTTTTTTTAGGTTCAGAATAGAACGAGTTCTACCTTGAGCATTAAGATGTAAGAATCCATGTTTGAAGGGGCTTACCTTGCCTGAACAAAACGAGCATGCTAGATAGCAAGCAATCTTCTGGCTTCATGTTGGGACACCCTAATGATGATACCAGAGCCTGAATGGTAACCCTTGTTGCACAAAATGCACTTCAGAATCGACTTCATAGCCATACGAGGAGAGACGACTCCTAAGTCACACTGGCAAGCAGAAAAATGAACTGCGCAGCAGACGGTATTAGGAACAAAAACATTAGGACTTGAGACCAAAACACTTGGACATATTATGCCAATCTTTTATCTTCTTAGCATTGGTATTTTGTTGTACTCCCTAGATGTTAATTTATATACCTGCTATGAGTAATAGTTACAAAAACATGGGTGAGACACCATGCATATACATCATTCTGATCCTATCTAACTGAACCAGCAATGTCCCTGCCAGAATTTTTGGGGTAAAAGAAGAAACGAGACAAGAAGTGTCAACTAAATCTTTGTTCAATTGTAGAACTGGAAGCAATATTGTGGCTTATGAGTTGGATCTGACATCAGAAACAAAGTTAAATTATTTTAAGTTTGGTTTTACCACTCTAACTGAAGAACAGGAGGGCGGTGGTGGCGACGAAGAGATCGCGGTGGTTGGGGTCAAGGTTGTGGAGGAACCCTAGAAGGGGAGGTGTCCGGTGGAAGGCGCGGTAGCGGCAGAGGAAGGCGGCGGAGGAGAGGAGGCGGCGCCAGCGCTTGCAGACGGCGGAGGCGCGGGCGAGGCAGGTGGGATCCTCCGGTGGGAGGCGAAGGAGGATCTCATCGACGAGGTCGTCATCAGCTCCGGCACCGGTGGCGGCGGCGGCGGCTGCGGCGGCGGATCCATCTTCTCCGGCAAGGCGGATGGGTTGGGCGCCTAGGGTCGGGTTTGGGTTCTTTAATTTGGGTGAAATCGTGAAAATAGTAGTAGCAAGAAATTACTAGTGATTGATTCCTCCCGTTCCAATCCGTGTCAGAAAAAGGGTCAATTTTGTATGATGCCAAAACTTGGTGATGGATGCAATTCAATGCATGTTTATGTTTATAAACTTGTCTGCTGCGCGCGACTAAGACCAAAATAACATAATATGGCTAACTTTTCTAATTTAAATGTTAAACATGATGCTATTTAAGCATTTAAGTTACAGAATGCAGCATAATCCTCCACACCTCTCCCACCTCAGCTCCTGACCCGTGTCTCCCCACCCGCGCTATCGCATCCCGCGCCCGCGTCTCTTTAGCCCTGACCGTGTCGCGGCTCCAAGGCGACGATGGTGACAGCGAGCAGCACGGCTTCAACGGCGACGGCCAGAACCCGAGGACGGCCAGATCTAGGCCGCCGTTGTCGGATCTGGTAGTAACCGTCGCCAGATCTGGCCGTTGCCGTCGTCGTCGCCGTCGAATCCGCCGCCTCGACGGCGGGCGATGGGGGCGGCGTGGCCGGGGAGGGAGGGGGCGTTCGGATCTGCAGCGGCGGCCGACAACGACAGCTGGAGAGGTAGAAGATGACAGATACCACCTCTATACCTAGATGGCACCTGAGGTAATACCAGATCTGGTGCCCCGGGTACCAAAAAATCTGGTACCCGCGGTACCGGACGTCCGTTCCCTAGTTTCCCTCTTAAAGAAAAACATCAGCAAATGATACAAGTGAATGAATAAAGAAGGATAAAATAAATACGTGTATATTATTATCTAAAAGTATACAGTGTCTAATATAAACTCATATATGCATGTTACGCCTCAATAAGCATCTGACTAACAAATATGTTTTGTTATGCTATTTTGGTCTTGGTCGCACGTATCAGACAAATTCGTGTACCAAAATGATTATTTACGAGTTCATATACTTAATTGTATTCACTGACAAGTTTGTGTGTACCTCCAATATAACTTTTTTATATCCTAAATAGTAAATGTGATGTTTTGGTTTGTACGCAATTAGTTGGTAATAGCCATGCTCAATTTGACAATGATTTAGTCACAGATCTTAAAAATTACTTAAATGAATCACTCATCTTGTGTTTTGGGTGTAATGTATGAGATATATTCACTTATTAAGGGTTTGTTTGGTTGCAACCCTGAGCACCAAGCCTGAGTAAAAAAGGTCCCTGGCTAGGCATATGTGCATTGCCTGATCAGGCAGCCAGTGACAGAATGTGTTTGGTTTGACTCAGCCTGAGAGCAGGTTTGCCTGAGCTTGATGGCGTAGCACAAATCACAGCAGCAGCACTGCAGCACAGAGAAGAGATTAACCACAAATCCATCTTGCTGAAGAAAAAGGTTCAGCGAATTGTCACATATACGCACATGTAAACTTTCCATAGCCAGATCGATTAATCGCATACACATAATAAGAAGGAAAAAAAAAGAAAAGAGAAGAAAACAAAAAGAAAATGAGTCACAAATCCAGTATCTGACAAATTAAACACAACGATTAATTTCTCCCAGCCGCATGCATCTTCATGGATGGAGCAAATGGATGGGCAGACCTGGTTGTTTCTTCGCTCGACGGCAGATCCAGAAGGCAGCAGAGGCTGCTTCGTGCGGTCAGGACTCCACAGGAACAACGGATCTGGCGCCGCCTTCGCTCGATGCTGGATCTGGCGATGCTTACGCGCGGCGGCGGTGGGGGCTTATGTGCAAATAGCAATGGGTGCTAGTATCCGGGGCGGGGATTCACGACGAGGGTAGCGGCGGCGGCTTCTTCATGCGAACGCCGAACAACAAGTTGGATGGTGCTTTGCGAACCTCGTTAATTGCTAATCCTTTATCGTCGCTGCGCCTAGACGTCAGCCGACCAATTTTGGTCGCCTGACTTAGGCTAATCGGTTTGCTAGGAGGATCAGGCCAGGCGCGAGGAAACACTGTCAGGGTAGCTACCAAACAACATGCAGTCCGACTCAGGCTATTCTCAGGCCAATAGGCCCTAATTCCTTGCACAAACATGGCCACATATTATGATACGACCCACAATAAGCAAACGATCAATATTATCATCAAAAAATTCAATATGAAAAATTGTATTAAATTATTAATTAATGTGTGATTATGTAAACTAAAAGCATAGGTGTTGCAAATGAAAACATGAGGTTAACTTTCATTTTCATTGTTTACATGTCCATGCTGGTCATGAGCAACATGTTAAGTCGGTATGGCATTCAACTTGAAAGAAAATACTTCACGTGATATCATAAAAATCATTTTTTTTATGAGATTACACTCCCAAAACAAGTTTTGTGACTCATTTGAGCAAATCACAAGATGTGTGACTAAATTGTACCCACACACAGGTTATAGCACTGCTGGCGCATTTTACTCTTTCATAATATTTTACAACTTTCTTCATTGTGGTTTAGAATTTGGCTTCTAATTGGCATCCATCCAAATACAATCTTTTGTAATGCTACCCAACCAAAACAACAGCCTAAGATCATCGTAGTAGGAAATTATTTTGGATCTTTTTGTTTACTGTCCTATGAAAATATTGGCAATGCCAAAACTTGTCTAACTTTTGACAGTACTAATATAATATTTTGATAGACCCAAAATAATTTCCTACTATCTACTACGATCTTAGGTTGATATTTTTTTTGGTAGAGTCGTGAAAATAGTAAGTTGGTGATTCCTCTCATTTTGGAGATTAACAATATGAGAAAAACTATATAACCCACTCCCTTTTGAACAGAGTTCCCATATCTTCCAGATAAAGATGTCTCCTCATCTACGTCTGCCCCGTGTGCCGCCAGCCGTGCCGATGTTGCTTGATGTGGCACCGTCGTTGCTGTGCCTGGTGGCGGCGACTCCTCCCGCACCAGACAGCCATGCCCAACGCCTCTACTGCACAACCGCTGTTGTTGACCCGGCCGGCCATGCCTCTTCCCCACGCCCAACGCCAGACGCTGGTGCTATATTTTGCGCCTCCTCCCACACAGCTGGCAACACCCGACGCCCCCTTGTTGCTATCAACGCTGCTGTCGTGCCACTACCGTTGCCGCTTTGGCTGACCACGCCCGACGTCATAGATGATCAGCACAATGAAAGTGGTGAAGAAGACCATGAAGAGGAGGCAACGAGGACGATCAGGGTCTCACGGGTGAAGAAGGTGTGGCCGAAGAGCACGATGGGTTGGTTCGAGAAGAGGACGAGGTGGAGGAAGCACCATGTAACTTTTGTGTGCAATCTAAATGATACAACTCTAGTAACCAGAACATTATGCTATATACCCTACATAGATACCGGATCTGATACCCGAGGTTACAGATATCAAGAAACTCTTTTTTTTTTTTGCTAACTTCAACATGTCCGTTGGTAGATGCTAGTCCATTCTGTAGCCGCGCTCTTACATTATTAATAGGGAAAGTTAACGTTAAATGTGTTTAAAATATAGTAGCAAAGTGCATGTGCGTTGCCACTGGGAAAGTAAATCATAATGAACATTTTGCATCGGGTAAAACATATCTTGTTTCACTGTGTACCAGGTTTAGTACATACTTTCACTTTATATCGGGCTGCATCAAAATAACTTTCATTTTACACCGGTTGTATAATATAATTAAAAAAATCTTGTAAAATATATGAATGGAACATATAAAACATTTTAAATTTAACTTAGGTTTCATGAAGATTAATTCATAACTTAAAAAGCTCATGAAGATTCTATATGTAATAATTTATATACATGTTAACCCGCTGTAAAGTGAAATTTTTATTGATGTATCCTAGTGCAAAGTAGAAGTATACGCTAAACTCGATGCAAAGTGAAACAAGCTACATGTTACCCGTTGTAAATTGCAATTTACTATTAAATTATTAGGGTTCAATTTTTGTTGCCCAAATATCTGAGAGCATTGGATTTTCACAAATATGATTGGATAAACTGTAATAAAACTAGAATTTCCTAAAAATAATATGTGCGTACATAGTGGCATATTTCTTCACTAAAAAATTATAGCACAACCACGTGATTTGTTATTACTTGAACCGAAGTTTCTGAGTGTATATATCAGAGAGACGAGAGCCCTCGATGTCACGTGAAAGCGGAGCCCTATATTTACGTCGTATGAGGCAATATGGGTTTCACTTAGGATCCTTTCGGCCGTGATAAGAGCAGTAATGGAAGATTCACTGCAACCACCAACATCTTTATTTATAGCTGTCGATGCGTGTGCTCGACACACGAGGATCCGGTACCCCTTTTTGGTTCGGCACAGGGGTGCGGAATGCCAAGGCCTGGGTTAAGGAGAAGAAGAAGGTGGGCAAGGGAGAAACCCACTAAACACGCAAGGCGCAAAGAGTTTATAACAGGTTCGGGCCGCTGGGAAGCGTAATATCCTACTCCTGTTCTTGTTGTTGATATGGTGGATGAAGAATTACAAGGAGGAGTTCTCTTCCAGGTGACGCTAGAGCTGATGACTGAAGCGAATACACTCTAAGTTATCAATGGTTTGTAAGCAATTTCTTCCTCCTCCCTATGAAACACCAGAGCCTCCTTTTATAGTTCAAGGGGACACCACAGTAGTCCTGGGTTTTTCCAACCTCTCTGCTAACATTGTGGAGTGGCTCACACTTTGTCTTGTCAGGGGTCATGCCCCTCTTCTGTTCATGTCGCCACGTCGCGATAGCTGGTGAAGAAAAACGGGCGACGTGACCTCCATGCTGCTGATGAAGTGTGAGGCCATCCTACCTAATCTTTCATAGGGCCTACCTGTCAGCGGGCCACCAATGGTGATAGGGGTGTCATCATACACTCAAGCGTTTCTGCCTCTCTCCCACGCAGCCGTCCGTCGCATTAAATGCGACGGTGACCGGGCGTGATGAGGGGCGTGCGCTGCTAACTGCGCGGTCAGCCCACGGTCACAGGCTGGAGACTTTTTCCACCTCTCCCGTGCAAAAAGGCGATGATGATGACGCTCTGACAGACGCGCCTCACTTCACATTAAATGTGACGGGGCAGTGCTTGAGAACTATTCCCGCGTTGAGTAGGGCAGTTGGCAGCCGGGCTAGCCCCCGACGGGAGGGGTGCGGGGTGGCGTGGCTAGGGTCCGGGTATTCCCGAACCCCTTCCTTAGAGGGATAACGGTTTCCGGGCAGCCCCCAGGCCTCACCCCCTCGGGGTGGCCGCGTGGCCGCCCACGGCCCAAACCTTCCAGGGTGATTTGGGCATTTTGTCATCAGGTGGCGCTTACGCAAATACGCCCTTCCAACCACGTGTCGCATCCTTAGCATACCCTCGGTCCCATATCGCCGACAATAGCTGTATAGATTTTTTTTCAGGGATATAGCTATATAGATACTCCCTCCGTTTTGGGAAAGAAAATTGCTATTGAATTTTTTTACGGGAGGAGTAGAGGATTTTCTATTTGTGTTGCAGCAAAGGGCAGTCTAACGTCCCACGCTATAAAATCACTCAATCAATCCGCAAACGCAGGTAGTAAGAAGTTCTGAACAAAAACAAACCATATATAACATTATTTTATCAAGGAAGAGTACGTTCCCCCCAATTATTCAACAGTACCGCTTGTCAAATTCGACATCGTCCATAGACATTTTATATCAAATTTTAAAGCTGATGGGAGCTATATGGCAGTTATTCTTGCATGCTGATTCTGTCGGGAAGCATTTTTGTCTGCAGCAGTAACAATTAGGTTCACATGGTCCTATTATTTGCCTTCCGCATAGAGGTATGGTTGGCCCATGCCCTTGGCCTGTAAAGAAAAAGATTATCTGATCAAAATGACGCTTAATATCGCTATATGGTCAGATTATGTTGTTTTAGGTAAAGTTCTGATCTAGGAGCAGCTTAGATAAAAAGAAATGAATAGGAATCCCCTATATACAAACTACCGTGAAAAAACATATGATGCGTTCATTTCGGAACTATGAAAAACAAAGTTACAAAAAAGAGAACATATACGGTACTTACTGTAAGCATGAGCGGCGAAGAATCCAAGCAGGGCCAACAGAAGAACTACTGCATGGCTGGCTTGTTTCACAAAGTTCGCCATATAGGCTGTTTTCAATCATAAGACAATACTGAGCTGCTGACGAGTGAATGTTTGCTCCTCTTCTCTGGAGTATATATGCACATACCACAAAACGCTCTATTTGTCAAAGTTTAATTACATAAATATCCGCAGAATAAATTTATAGCAAAGGAATAAATTAGGATGTCCATTCTTCAGCAATTAATGCACATATATGGGAAGTGATTATTTTCATGGTTGGATAGGAATAGGATAAGGTCTTGTTTAGTTCCAAAAACTTTTTTTTAAAAACATCACATCGAATCTTTCGAAATCTGTATAGAGCATTAAATATAGATTAAAAATAATACCAAATGCAAAGTTCGTCTGAAAATTGCGAAACAAATCTTTTGAGTCTAATTAGTCTATGATTAACTATAAGTGCTACAGTAACCTATATGTGCTAACGATGGATTAATTAGCTTAATAAATTCATCTCGTAGATTTCAATCGAGTTATGAAATTAGTTTTTTCATTCGTGTCCAAAAACCCCTTCCGACATCTGGTCAAAACGTCTTATGTGACGCCAAAAAATTTTCTTTTCCCCAACTAAACACACCCTAGGTATCTTTTCCCTATCTTAGAAATGTGAATTGTGTATATAGTGAATAATAACCACAGAAATTTCCTTCTATTTTGGCTTCGTTTGGTATTGTATTCCATTTGGTCGAATAGCTTTTTTAGGGATTCGGTAATTGGGCTAATTGTATTTTTCTTAATTGTGTTGCCGGTGGGTATATATTTACTTTTTTTACAATAAAGTAACACACATTCAAATATTCATTTCTGAGCAGCCACATGAACAATGTTTTTTATATTTGCATTATTAAAAACTCTTTAGTAAAGAAATAGAACTCTAATCCTCAACCCATATAAGGGACTGCCTATATGATATGCGATTGCAAATCCAACACAAACCATGCAATTTTGGACCATTGAACCCGGTTTAAAATTCATGCGCATGATAACCTTATGATTTTCTCTCCCCCCCTCTCTTGTCCCTCTAGCCCGCAAGGACACGAGATGTCGCCACCCGCTCACATACTCAGCTACTTCCGCACCACCTACTGGCCAACCTCCTCTCCATCTACTCCTCAGGTCGGCAATGGCGTTGTGTCCCCACCTTGTAGTTTTTGTCGGCTACCCGCTACCAAAGACGCATGCGCCACTCCCACCTCCTAACCATTTGTTCTGTTGACTTTGTCATGAATACCAGCCCATCCCCTATTTCCAACCCTCGCTGCTCGCCCATTCCGAGTCCCATCGCCAGGCCACCGCCTTCCACAAGCATCTCTCTAAGCCCAGGGAACACCTCCCACGCCCCACCCTAAACCACTCCCACACCTCTCACCCTGACCACATCCACAACCCAAACCCCTAAATCATTTGTGTAGGATCAAATCAGAAGAACCAAGCCAACCAAAAGGGTCAATGGTTGGAAACATCCCAAAACCAAATCTTTTAACAGAACAAAAAGATACCACTTAATTTTGATAAAGAAAGATTGGATCCTAGAAGCCGCTAGTCGGACCATGATCCCATCGGTCTGACCGCTGCCTTTGCTACTTTGACCGCGGGTACACACGAGAACACAACACAAAAACTCCAATTGATGTAGATCAGCTTTATTGCTTTAATGTGTGATTAAAAAGTGTAGCAAAAATACTCCTCTCTCTATTTTTGAACTCAAATTAAAACCTAGGTTAAACCCTAATTTTTCTCTCTTTCTTTTTCTCCAAAAATCGATATGTGAGAGGCACACCCCTCATATATTTATACCCCTATGTAGCTGTGCAAAACCATAAAATTCTACTTATAGAAGGACTCATACTTTCTTAAGAAACCTACCCGTACAAGTATGCAACTCTTTGCTTTCCAATGTAACCCCAAGTTGTGTAAACTTGGATTCCGAATTTGACTTCTACCATATGAATTCTTCACTTCCACATGTACTTTAATCTAACTTTAGCAATCAGATGGGGTATCGAACTGAATAGACGGTACACAGTTTTCTCAACCTATGTTGTATTCTTCCCTAACCTCTGCTTTTCTTCATACTAACCTCAAATGGGTTGCAGCAACTGGATAGTGGCACAGAGCTCTTAGTTATGGCATCACAGTGGGGGCATCACATAACCAAATGTTGTGAACATTATATTTTCAAGACTTTTAGAAAAAATATAGAAACATAACAGTCAACAACATAGCAGCCATATAAGCTCAAGACAATACTTCTTGTAATTAGATGTTACTCCTTCCGTAGCGTATTTCAATTATACACGGTCTTTAATACTTTATTTTGACAATAGTTTCTTTCGCAAGATATTATCAAAAATTATATAAAACATTTCAAATACGAATCTAATGATGCCACATGCATAATACTAAATATACATGACACACTAAGTCTGTCTTATATTTTATATTTTAGGATGGTGGGAGTAGATAGAGTTGATTGGGTGTCGCGCCTCCTCTGGTTCCTATTTCCCAAGAAAAAAAGCTCAATTTAGTAAAGACAAATTTGAAATGGATATACGTGAATTGCAGAACCCCCAACTCAAATCCATTTGTGCCAAATATCATCTTGAATTCGTCATCCTTTCTTGGCAGAAATCGATCCTGAAAGGGACGAAAAAGTGCAAGCGATAAATGAAGCTCTTTACATGTTGAGTATAAATTTGTCAAACGCCATCTGCTGACCTTCATGTCAAACCAACCTACCAAGCTATATGTGTAATGTTCAGCACGTCAGAAGAAGTAACAATTCCGTAACAAATATTTGTGTGCTACTAACCTCAAAATCAGGAGATCAACCTGAGATCGGATTCACTCATGAATCCACGTTCCAAATCAGGACCCACACAATCCATCTATATTTTTTTAAAAAATAATTCAACAAAAATTTCAATTGCCAATTACCTATGAACTTGCAGTTGGGTTTTACTCAACCGAAACAACTTTGGGCACCACGGTCGCCGGATGCTTGCATGTTTCCTTTGGTGTGGTTGGGAACCTGGGATGACGCGAGGGCGAGGCTGAGCACGGCCTTGAACCCCCACGCAGAGTCAAGATGGGGATGGCCCGCGTTTTAGATGACGACGGTAGGGGTGTAAACGGAGCGGATATTGATCCGAATCCGTCTGATCTGAAAATATGGTAATTACTTATAGAAAACCGATGGACGTGGCATCGGATGCGGAGCCGATATGGTATTGTCAGTATCCGGTGGATGCGGATTATCTAACTTTTTTATCAGATTATCCGCAAGTTAATTTCGCGGGTAATCTGATATTTTTAACTTATAGACCACCTAATCCAATTTTCATAAACTCATAAAAACTCCAATCCATGCATTAAACCTTTCTAAGGCTCATTTCACTTCTCCAAGGTGTCCAATTGACTCTTCTTCTCCTAAATCTTGACCCCAAATTGATAATGTATGATATTTCTATTAAGTTCTTTGTCGATTTTATTATTATATTGTTACATGTTGTATTAATGACTTAAAATTATATGGATAGCATATACATGTCGCATCTGATCATTGATCCGCTTCCGAGCCGACTTCGCACCGGATCCGCAACACATCTGACATCCGAAACAATCCTAATCCGCATTTGCAAAGATCCGCATCCTCTTCAAATCCGCTTAAAAAATATAGTTTGATATGGTATTGCTACTATCCGTCTGAATCCGATCCGTTAACACCCCTAGACGATGAGGACATAAAAGAAATGGTAGTTTTTGAGGAGGAGACGGCAGTATGACGTGGATGGGAGGTGAGTTGGGGGAGTGCCATGGAGGACATGGCGAGAAGTGATCTGGCGCAAGAAGCCAGCGATATTTCGACAGAAAAATAGTTTATCTGTTTCGATTGTATGCGGTTCGAGAATGCGACACGGTGGAATCCTGGAATAGATCTCGGTCATCGGATCTGGCAAATTCACAATCACCATTATATTTTTTTTATTAAGAAGTGTAGATTGCGGCTGACTCCGCTTGGACTTAATTAGGGGTTAAGTTTGGGTGTAAAATTGTGAAAATGGTAGTAAGAAATCCTATATCCTATATATCTGTAAAGTTGATCTCAACTAACTGCAATTAAAGCTATTTTTCTCTTCTCTTATTAAGCCACATCACCTCTATAAATTTCATCCACTATATCAAATTTCAATGCTTCAGATTGCTGCAAAGTAATTTTGTTGTTAGCCATTAAATTCAACTTAACCATTTCATCTACAGAATAAACATTATGGACCACTGACTGTTTCATTCATCTTCCAATTAAGTATTAAGAACTTTTAGCGCCATGGTGGTTTTATTTAAGATAATTTTATTTTAGCGAATTGCTCATATTAAATTTATAGAGATCGCCACAACTAACATACGGACGGCGCCGGGGCGTCATCTAGTATCAATTGTGATTCCTCCCGTTCATTTGCATAATTCCTACAGCGAATGAACATTAAGTGCGTTTAAGATATACAGAGGATTGTTTATTTGTATTGTAGTGCATGTCAAGTTGGCAACCTGTCTGACCTCTCATAAAGTCCCACGTATAGATGGGTCAATTAAAAGGTTAAAACGACTCGATCAAACAGCATTCGCATAGTAACAAGTTCAGAACAAACCATATAACATTAATTTATTGCAAGGAAGCATGATTTCTCCCAAATCATTCAACGATGTCTCCGGTAAAATTTCCATATATAGACAGTTCATATCAATTTTGAGGCTCATGATGGGAATTATGGCAGTATAGCCTGCAATCTAAGTCTGACTGGAAGCATTTTCCGTCGTTGCAGCAGTAACAATTAGGTTCACATGGTCCAATTAATTGCCTTTCGCATGGAAATATGTCTACTTCTGGCACATACCCTTGGCCTGTAAAGAAAAAGATTGTCAGATCAAAATGACGCTTAATATCACTATATGGTCAGGTTATGTTGTTTTCGGTAAAGTTCAGATCTAGGAGCACTGAAGATAAAAAGAAATGAATAGGAGTATCCTACATACAAACTAGCCGTGAAAAAACAGATGATGCGTTCGTTTTCAGAACTACGAAGAACAAAGTTACAAAAGAGAGAACATATACGGTAGTCGGTACTTACTGTAAGCATGAGCGGCATAAAATCCGAGCAGGGCCAACAGAAGAACTACTGCATGGCTGGCTTGTTTCACGAAGTTCGCCATATAGGCTGTTTTCAATCTTAAGACAATACTTTTTTTTTTTCGAGTGAATGGTGTGCTCCTCTTCTTTGGAGTATATATGCACATGTCACAGAACGCTCTATTTGTCAAAGTTTAATTACATAAATATCTGTACAATAAATTT
>CM002476.1:14908455-14970915 GCA_000325765.3 Leersia perrieri | reverse complement strand
TCATCCTGACTTCTCGGCAGCCTCTTGAGGGAAACAAGTTTGGGCGACGCGCGAGGATGAGTGGGTGACCCATGGCGTCCAGGCATCAGCAGTGTCCGGAATGAAGCTGGCCAGACAGAATACCATATTCCTATGCCGAGATCAAAGCTGGCTCGACCCGGAGGGAGGTTTGCTCGAGATCTCGGATCTTAGGTGGTATTCGGGACACGGTCCATGTCACGGACACTTGTCCTCAGCACACAAAGCCGGTCTAATCCAAGCATCTTGGTACGTGCCACAACTAGCCCTCGTTTGCCACCGAGGACAGAAATAAACATCCTTATGGCAGCATGCGAACTCGCAAACAATAATAGGGGAAAATATTCCCAAGCAATAATTGAAAATATAGATGCGAGATTCCCAAGCAATAATTAAAGATTCCCTCTCCCGTTGCCACGTCGCGATGGTCGGGGAGAAAACGGGCGGAGAGGTCACCGAAGATTTGATGCTTGGGGATGTCATCCTACCCAACCGGTAGCGGGGCCCGTTTGTCAGCGTCCCACTGACTAGCCTAGGCAGGGAGTAGGAGAGTAGAGTACTCATGCCCCTCTGCCACACATCCGTCCGTTGCATTAAATGCGACGGAGACGGGGCGGAGAGGTGTGCTGTCCTGCGGCGACAGCGTTGTTAGCGCACTGTCACCGAGGAAAGACTTTGGTTGCCCACCCTCCTTCCTCGAATCAAGAGAAAGAAGGTGAATAGGTGATGATGAGGGCCTGTCACCCGCGCCTCACATCGCAGTAAATGCGAGGGGGCAGGAGTCAGACCTTTCTAATCGCATTAAATGCGGTAGTTGGTCGTTGGGGCGTGCCATGATCATACACGTGCGCACCGCGCGCGAGTCCCTCGAGCCGCGGAGGATAGCCCAACCTTCTCCTGCGGCGTGTGGCCTCCCCGCAAGCCCCCGGGCACGCCCTCCTTAGGGGCGTGCCACATGGCCTCGGGTGGCCCGAACCCCTTCTGCGGGACGTGGCCTCCCTACAGGCCTCCGGGCACGCCCTCCTCAGGGGCGTGCCACGTGGCCTCGNTAAAATCCGAGCAGGGCCAACAGAAGAACTACTGCATGGCTGGCTTGTTTCACGAAGTTCGCCATATAGGCTGTTTTCAATCTTAAGACAATACTGAGTTGCTGACGAGTGGATGGTGTGCTCCTCTTCTTTGGAGTATATATGCACATGTCACAGAACGCTCTATTTGTCAAAGTTTAATTACATAAATATCTGTACAATAAATTTATAGCAAAGGAATAAATTAGGATGGCAATTCTTCAGCGATCAATTCGCATATATGGGAAGTGATTATTTTCAAGGTTGGATTGGATAAGTATTTTTTTCCCTATCTTAGAAATGTGAATTGTGTATACAGTGAATAATAACCACAGAAATTTCCTTCTATTTTGGCTCCGTATGGTATTGTATTCCATATTTCCATTTGGTCGAACAGCTTTTAGGGATTCGGGTATTAGGCTAATTGTTTTTTATTAATCGTGTTGCGGGTGGGTATATATTTACTTTTTGCAATAAAGTAACACACATTCAAATATTTATTTCCGAGCACCCATATAAACAATGTTTTTTTATATTTGCATTATTAAAAAGTCTTCAGTAAAGAAATAGACCTCTAATCCTTAACCCATATATGGGACTGCCTATACAACATGTGACCACAAATCCAGCACAAACCATGCGAATTTTGGACCATTAAATCCAGTTAAAAATTCATGTTTACAGTAAACTTATAATTTTCTCCCCCTTTTCTTCTCCCTCCAACCCGCAAGGACACTAGATGTCGCCACCCGCTCACATACTCAGTTACTACCGCACCACCTCCCGATCGGCCTCCTCTCCTTATTTGGGCCTAATGGGTTGTGCATCAAGTTGAGTCTATTAGGACATGTCTTAGAGTTAGAGAACGACTTCTTTACCCCTTTGGTCGTCCTATACCCCTTTATATAACTTTAGCCGCCACAAAAAACATTTGGGTTTGTTTATGTAAGTTTTGCTTTCTCTATTTCCTTGTACATGTGTGTGTTGGATCAACCACTCGGATACTTGTTTACGTAACCCCACCATAAGATTAATCTTTGTGCTTCGTATTCATCTTGCAGTTAAGTTGTTTGTTTATTTGTTCTTGTTACTTCTTTGATTGCTTGCAGGACGAGTGCCCCTCGTGGCCGGCTCACGCACCACAAGATTCGTGGTGACCATTGGAGATAGTGTATCGGTTAATTACAAAGGGGCAACATCCTTGAATAGCTGTAGTCGAGCCGTGAACATCATCCCCACATCAATTGAGTTATCACTCTCATCAAAAGATCGGGCACCAAAACCCTCCCAAGTACACATCACCAGGGAACATTTGCCTCGTCGTTATGATCTTGTCTAGACCCTCAATTGACGGTAAAGAACGCGATTAGGTACGATGGTCGGAATAACAGGGCAACACGACTGGTGTTCCCTGGCGATGTCGCTCTGATGGGCTCAAATCAAATTGGTGGGTACTAGGGGGTTCAGAGGTGTAGGGACAGGCTGCGATACTACTGCTCGTCCAGGGGTGGCCTGGTTGCGAAGAGCTGTCACGTGTGGCGGTGGACTTTGGCCAGGGCACGACGTCGGGGCATGGCGTGGCGTTCTTGGTGGAAGCACGGCTTGGAAAGGCCGGCTGATGGCCTCCTCGTGGCATCTTCACAGCCCCAGGACACATGCTGGTGGAGCGGCATGGACGGAGGTGGAGTGGGTCCATGGTGAGGGTGGCGTGAAGCCGTTGGGGTCGTACGTGTGGGTGTGCTCGCGTGTGTGCGGCGGTGCACCAATAGCCGGTGGGGTGCGTGAACAACAACACATGCAAGGTGAAGAGAGGAAGGGATGGCTACGGCGGCGGCGTGTTCTCACCTAAACGGCAGCCGGGTGTCCCACACTGCGCGGGGACCAGCAGGGCTGGCGACGGTGTATGGCTCGGCGAAGAGGTACCCCACGACGGCAACAGTTTGATCATGTGGACGGTGACATAAACTGTGGTCTCCCGCGTGCTGGGCTTGAGGGCGGATGGTTTTTTTTCTGGATTCCGTGAGCACGCTTCCCGAATTACTAAACGATATAGCAAAAAATTTCTATACAAAAGTTTCTTTAAAAATTCAGATATATCCATTTGTCACATATATAATAATTAAAACTTAATTAATTAGACACTAATGATCCTCCTCGTTTCTTGTGTAGCAAATAAGTCTCCCTCTGCAACTCAATAAATACTTAGCGGCTATTATAAGGTTTGCACCACACTCTCACAAAGATGGTAGTTGTCGATGCGTGTGCTCGACACGCGAGGATCCGGGGACCCCCTTTTCGGTTCGGCTCAGGGGTGCGGAATGCCAAGCCCTGAGTTAGGGGGAAGAAGAAGGTGGGCATGAAGGAAAATCCTGCTACCCACACAAGACATAGAGATTTATACATGTTCGGGCCGCCAGGGAAGCGTAATACCCTACTCCTGTTCTTGCACCATGTGGTGAAGGATGAATTACAAGGAGTTTTCTCCCGGGTGGTGCTGGTTACTGAGGCGATATAAGGATTTCTATGATCCAACCAGCCTCCCCTTTTCTACGAAGGACTAGGGCCTCCTTTTATAGTTCAAGAGGACACCACAGTGGTCCTCTACTGTTTTTTTATGTGTGAGGGATGTTCTCCCACTTGGAGCGGGCATGCCTACCCTGTCTTGTCGCCTGTGCTTCCATGCCTCCCTCTCCCGTTCCCACATTGCGGTGGTCGGGGAGAAAACGGGCGGAGAGGTCACCGAAGATTTGATGCTTGGGGATGTCATCCTACCCAACCGGTAGCGGGGCCCGCTTATCAGCGTCCCACTGACTAGCCTAGGCAGGGAGTAGGAGAGTAGAGTACTCATGCCCCTCTGCCACACATCCGTCCGACGGAGACGGGGCGGAGAGGTGTGCTGTCCCGCGGCGACAGCGCTGTTAGCGCACTGTCACCGAGGGAAGACTTTGGTCGCCCACCCCCTTTCCCTCAAATCAAGAGAAAGGAGGTGAATAGGTGATAATGAGGGCATGTCACCCGCGCCTCACATCGCAGTAAATGCGAGGGGGCAGGCGCCAGACCTCTCTAATCGCATTAAATGTGGTAGTTGGCTGTTGGGGTGTGCCATGATCATACACGTGCACATCGCGTGTGAGTCCCTCGAGTCGCGGAGGATAGCCCAACCTTCTCCTGCGGCGTGTGGCCTCCCCGCAAGCCCCCGGGCGCGCCCTCCTCAGGGGCGTGCCACGTGGCCTCGAGTAGCCCGAACCCCGGGCGCACCCTCCTCAGGGGCATGCCACGTGGCCTCGGGTGGCCGGAACCCCTTCTGCGGGGCGTGGCCTCCCCGCAGGCCTCCGGGCGCGCCCTCCTCAGGGGCGTGCCACGTGGCCTCGGGTGGCCGGAACCCCTTCTGCGGGGTGTGGCCTCCCCGCAAGCCTCCGGGCGCGCCCTCCTCAGGGGCGTGCCACGTGGCCTCGGGTGGCCGGAACCCCTTCTGCGGGGTGTGGCCTCCCCGTAGGCCTCCGGGCGCGCCCTCCTCAGTGACGTGCCACGTGGCCTCGAGTGGCCGGAACCCCTTCTGCGGGGTGTGGCCTCCTTGCCGGACCCCGAGCCCGACCCCTCCGAGGGCGCGCCGCGTGGGTCCGAGTGGTCGTAGTCCTGGTGCACAGGTCCGGGGTGGATCGGGCTGTCGCGATTGCCTAGCCCCTTATGTTTGGGCGAGGCATCGGGCAGCCTCAACTCCTCCCTCGGACGCGGACCTCTAGGTGCCAAACTAAGTTTAGCCTCCTGTGGATACCCCTATATCCATATCACCGACGGTAAATCGCTCATTTCGTAATATAAACATTTTTAGTCATGGAGTAGAAATTTTTATATTTGCGGACAGATGGACTAGTTTTCAATGGTTTTTTATTGCTCTCAACCATTGAACCTGCTGACTCGGTTGATAAGAAGTTAGGCAGAGCCCCCACCAATTAGAAAATTTTATTTGTGTATAATTCTCTCATCTAATTTTAATGTCTTTATGTGTTCCATCTAAACGATTGTTCATAATATTTAATTTTCCATATTTTATAATTATCTGTTTTACGTATCATGATAACAAAACTTATTTTTCTCTACTTTATTTTTACCTCCATCCTTAAATATAGAAGATTTATTTAAAATTAGAAAGAAGAAAAAAAGAACTACATTGCTATTTGTTAATGTAAGGCTAGACTTGCTCGCTCGAGGGTGGTTGAGAGGCAGAGAGTGAGAGAAATATTAATGACGTAGAAGTGATTAATGGGATATATCTTTCCCGTAAATCTATACTCTATTAAAAAAACAATAATGATGGCAGTGAATTTGCCACCACCAACCATCACTGCAATTTTACAGTTTAGTCTTTATTTTTTATATTAAAAATCAGTTAAATATAGATGAATATTCACATATAAATTCAAATTAAGTTGACTATTTTAATAAGAAAATTTGACAACACGTATCATAAAAATATTTATTTTAGCAAATATTAATATATATTTTATTTATTACAAAACAAGGGTATTTAACTAGTTTTAATAACACCCTCACCACCAAGGGAATATTACTAGTAGTAGTATATGTTAATACTCCTGTAAAAACGCCTTCGCGAGAATATCCAAAACAGCACGCATGTAAGAGCCTTCTAGTAGGCTTCTACTGCAAGCCTCCCAACTCAGAACTCCCAAGTCTCCCAGTCCCAGGCTCCCAGTCCATCTCAACTCTCAACTGTCGTACACAGATACACTGCACACTAGTACTGGCGAAGTAGAGATTCGAATTTCCTCCCAAAAACCGTCTTTCGATCGATCATCTCTCTACCTAGCGAGTAGCGAGGGACCGACCGATCGATCGATCATGGAGCAGTGGGAGGAGGATGGGGATGGGGAGGCGACGGCTGGCTCCGGCGGCGGCGGCGCGCTGCCCTACACGGTGGGGGACGAGGTCGAGGTCCGCATGGACGACGACGACGGCTTCCACGGCATCTTCTACGAGGCCACCGTCTCCACGCGCCGTCTCCCCGTCGGATGCCCTACGCGGTGGGGGACGAGGTCGAGGTCCGCATGGACGACGACGGCTTCCACGGCGCCTTCTACAAGGCCAATGTCTCCGCGCTCATGTACTCCACGCTATACCTGCCACTGGTTATGTGGTTATGGGTAATCCATACCTATACCCATATCCATATTGTTTGGGGAGGATATGGATAAGAAAAAATTATCCATTTCGGTTTTCGGTAGAAGAGGGTAATACCCATGATTATCCGTTTTATCTATATTATTTTTATATTTTTGTGTAGTGTTAAACTCGGACCTTAAAATTTTAAAACTTGTGTTCACACTATAAAATTTTGTCAAATTCAATTGAATTTTGTAGGGATGATGTATTGTATAGAGGAGCAACTTTGTACAAAATTTGAGCAAAATTTAAATATGGGACTCATATATGCATTACCCATTTTACCCTTTACCCATTGAATAATACCGTTTTACCTATCCCCAATGGATATGGGTAATTATCAATGGGTATGGGTAAAATTGGATACAAGATTATAAGTATGGGTATACCCATACCCTCCCACCAGTGACAGGTTTACTCTATGCTCGTCGACGACCGCGGCGGCGGTAGCCTACTCTGCGAGTCCGTCACTCTAGGCAACCTGCGGCCGAGGCCTCCTCCACCGCCGCCGGCGGTGACGGAGGGCGAGAGGGGGGTGCCATGGTGCGAGCGTGAGTGCAAGGGCGGGCATGAGCTGGAGCTCAACGTGTTCGATATGGTTTGGTCTGGTCTTTGGTGTGTTCATGCATCAGTGACCGGTCAAGGTTTCGGTTGGCCTGGTGGCTCACAAGTCACATCACGTAGGAGAGGGCAAGTATGTTCAGAGGGGAGACAGCACTTTCACTGCTCCAAGACCCCTGAGTCCTCCTCTCCCCCACCCCCTCCCTCTATTGCTGACAGTGATGGCAAACACTGTGGTGGTGACGCCGTCATTCCTCCTCCTACTACCCTCGTCGTGTTCCTCTTTCTCGTCCCCTCATGGCAATAGTCGACGATGACATAGCGTGGGGGGGTTCATGGGAAGGGGTTGTGCCCTGGTGTCGCGACGATGAGGGGTTCAACCGGCATCGAGGCTCCATCATTGCAAGATCCATGCCCTTGCTGCCCTAGATCAGGGCGGAGCTCGAGCCACCGATGACGCTGGCCTAGATCCCAACGATGTTCCATCCATGCAGGGGCAGCTATTGCCAAGCTCATTGGTGGCATGAAGCCGAGGAACAGGAGAACAACAAGGAGGGTTGGAGGTGGAGCAAGGGCCAACGTGGGGGGAATATATGCCGGGGTTGGAGCTGGATCGGCCACCTGGCTTCGTTTTTCTATATCCTCTCGGGCTAGGTGCGGTGGCTCTTGACCCTTGTCTAATATGGGAGTTCTTTGGGTTAAGGCCTTTTTTTAGTTCTTGTCACATCGGATGTTTGGATGTCAATTAGGAGTATTAAATATAGACTGATAATAAAACTAATTGCATAAATAAATGCTAGTTCGTGAGACGATTTTTTAAGTCTAATTAATCCACGATTAGCAAATGTTTACTGTAGCATCATATTCGCTAATCATGAACTAATTAGACTCAATAGATTCGTATCGCAAAATAGTCTAAAATATGGGATGAGTTTTATTAATAGTCTATATTTAATACTTTTAATTACTGCCCATACATCTAATGTGACATGTACTTAAAAAAAGTCCCTGAAAACAAACAACCCTAACCTCCTTCATCTCTCTCCTTGTCCTCCCTCCTTCCTCCCATGACATTTGGGTGGCAGCATCCAGCATATGCATATGAGCCGCGATGTTTGAGAGGTTGGAGATAGTTGGAGGGTCAGCAACCATATTTAGAGGAGGTCTAACTCCCTCTATTTGGGAGGACTTGCGTTGGAGTAGATTTTGGGTGATCACCAAACAAAACATTGGGGATTGGACGCAATTCCCCTAATATGGTTAGATTACACGTTTATTTTGGAGTTGAAGTCCTTTTCAAAAAATCATTTTACAAATAGACCCCTAAAAAACTCATTTCAGAAAATGGACCTGAAAAATCAAATTAATTTATTTTTCATGTTTAAAATAGCTAATAGTCAATTAGTTATATATAAATAATATTTTTTGTTTTATGTGTGCCAACAAATACATTCGAACGCAGACTGAGAAAAGGAGGTAGAAAAAACGTTGCTTGATGTTTCTACCTGCAAGATCATGAAACCGCCCACAGGCCACATGTGCCTCGTTGCCTCTCGCCGTTGATTGAGATGTGGCATGCATTGTGTGTGGCTAACTGGTCCATGAGCATCTAGTATATAATCCATCTTATGCGTTCATATGAATCCGAACGAAACCATGGTTCGCAACCTGTAATGGGCTCATCTGTGGAATCCACAGAGTAAAAGCCAATATTTGAATCACATATTGTCTCTGTTTCCCATGATGTGCTGCTCGCTGCTACAGGAAACAAATGATTACTTTAATTTGTTTGTTTGGTTCGACCATACTTTAGTAGTTAATTTTTACCATGACATACAAGGTTTGGCTAAGTCGTTTATTTCATGCACAAATGGATTTCGGGCTCACACTTGAGATGCTCTTAGTACTCGATTATTAACTATTTTAAACTTTAAAAATCAATAAATTTGATTTTTTAAAACAATTTTTGTCTAGATTTTTTTTCCAAAAAACATACAGTTTGGTAGTTCGGAAAGCATGCACGTGGAAAAAGAGGGAAAAACACTGTGTTGAGTTGCCAAGTTGCCATTACTTTTTCTTAGACAAACAAATGCAGCCTTAAGGATGGATATATATATATATAACAGAGAAAAAAGTTTTGTTGTCACAAATATATAAAACAAATAGTTACAAAATATGAAAAGAATTAAAAATTATGAACAGTCGTTTAGATGGAACACATAAAAACATCAAAGTAGATGAGTGAAATATAAACAATAAAATTTTCTAATTGGTTCAGGCTGTCGCTAACTTCTTTTCAATGTCCCTAGCATGTTAAATGGTTAAGCGCAATAAGAAACAACTAAAGTACTACTACTCCCTTTTCCATAACTATAAAAATTTCTAATGGATGTTTGCCTAGAAATGTTTATGTTTATGGAAGGAGGGATCACCGCCGTCTCTGTGAAAGTTTGTTTCAAGTCTCGTAGTAGCCGCTGAGTATTTATTGGGTTGTAGAGGGAGACAGATCATTGATTAGAAGTGGCTGTTTGGATTCCCCTAAAATATTTTAGTCCATGTTTATAACTACTCGTTCTTCTGTTTAGCCCATAACACGAAAACTTTGAATATTAGCTATTTAAAATTTTACATTTTGATTGATTTGATTTTTTTTAAAATAAGTTTTGTATAGAAAACTTAAAAACACTACCGTTTGAGAGTTTAGAAAGGGTGTTCATGATAAACGGGGAGAAACAATCTCAAAATAGCCGAACCTGAACAACCCCGAACAACTGAATTTCACTTTCAAACATAACACACGGATTATTCCAATGCGCATAGTTGAACGGTCCAGGCATGGCGCACTATCAGGCGTAGGTGTTGGCGACGTCGGCGAGGTGCCCGGCGAGCTCCACCGGCGCGGAGAACATGGCCATGTGGTCGGCGGCGGCGATCTCCCTCACCTCCGCCACGGGGCAGCCGGCGATCAACCGCCGCTGGTATCCCTCCGGAATGACCTCGTCCTGCCCGCACACCACGTACCCCTTGCGCACCGCGCCGTACCGTTCCTCGCTGAACGGCGGCCGGCGGCGCATGTCGTCCACGTAGAAGGAGCTCGCCCGGACCAGGCTCCTCGCCAGCGTGAAGTCCTCCTCCGGGCTCAGCTGGTAGAGCTTCCGTCGCATGAACTCCGGCCCGAACATCACAGACGGCGGCGCGTCGTCGTCGTCCATCGCGCAGTCCATCCAGTCCGTCAACGGAACAAACTTAATTCCACGGAGACGAACAAGATAGCGTCAGATCGATCGATCGAGCAGGGGAATCGAGTGAGTGAGAACTGAGAAGCGTATGTGTGTGTTACCTTGTCGATGACGTGGGGTTGGTGGTGTCGGGCATGAAGGCGGTGACGAACACGGCGGCGGCGACCTTGTCGGGGAACGCCTCCGCGGCGGGCGCGACGCTCAGGCCGCCGTAGCTGTGGCCGACGAGCACGGCGCGCTCGCCGTCGCGGACGGCGTCGAGAAGCGGGCGCGAGTAGTCGTCGAAGGTGGGGGCGTCGCGCAGCGGGCGCGGGTCGGGGCCCGACGCGGTGGCCCGCGGCGCGCAGCAGCGTGGCCACCCTGTACCAGCACCAACTGCCGTGGCCCGTGCCGTGCACCAGGATGATGCGGCTTGCAGTCGCAGTCGCCGCCGCGGGGCCCGTCGTCATCGACGAAATGATATCTAGCTAGCTTGGCCGGCCGGCGCGCCGCGGTGGTCACTCGATATATCGAGCTATGATACAGACTGATGCGTGTACGGGATCGATGTGCATCACACACGGAACGGGAGGCAGGCAGTGAGGCTCAGTGGCTGTGGTGCACGGTGAGTCGTCACAACAATCGGCAGATTTTGGAAATGGTGAGCTGCACGTATACGTGCACGCCTCCCCTAGTGACGTAGCAGTAGAATACAAAATGAAGCCTTAGAGCATCTCCGGTGTGAGCCTAAAATCGATTTGTACATAAAATAACTGAATTTTACATAACGTGACAGCCAAACCTTGTATGTGAGGGTAAAAATCGACTACTAGAGTATAGTCGAACCAAACAGATTAAAGAAGTCATTTGTTTCATGTACAAAGCTTATGCAGCAAGCAGCGCAGCACATCATGGAAACAGAGACAACATGTGATGTAATTCAAATATTGGTTTTTTACTTTGTGGGTCCCACGGATGAGTTTTCTCATTACAGGTTGCCAACCATGGTTTCGTTCGGAATCATCTGAATGCATAAAATTGATTATACGCTAGAGATGCTCTAATGGCTTTTTTTTACGTGCATTACTATTCCAATTTATCGATTCTCCCTACACAGACAAACTAACGAAACCTAAATATAAAAGATTTATTTAAAGCTTTAGAAAGAAGAATGAAAAAGAACCACATTGCTTGTTGTTAATGTAAGGGCTTATTTAGTTCCAAAAACTTTTAGATTTATGTGTCATATCAGATTTTTGACCGGATGTCAGAAAGCTATTTTGGATACTAACTTAAAAACTACATAGGGTGTCAGGAAAGTACGAGACGAATCTATTAAGCCTAATTAAGCCGTCATTAGCACACATGGATTACTGTATCACTTATGGCTAATTATGAATTAATTAGGCTTAAAAGATTCGTCTTGCAATTTCCATACCAACTGTATAATTAGTTTTATTTTTCATCTATATTTAACACTTCATATATTTATCGAAAGATTCGATGTGATGTTTCTTAGAAATTTTTTTTAACTAAACAGGGCCTATGGCTCGGAGGTAAGGGGTGTGTTTAGATTAAAAAATTTTGGTCAAAAAATATAACATTAATATTTAGACACATATTTGAAGTATTAAATATTGACTAATAACAAAATAAATTATATATTCCGACTGTACGAGACGAATCTTTTGAGTCTAATTATGTTATGATTAGCCATAAGTGCTACAATAACCAACATGTGCTAATGATGGATTAATTAGACTCAAAAGATTTGTCTCATAGTGAATTTATTTTATTATAAGTCTTTATTTAATACTTCAAATATGTTTTCAAATATTATTGTGATACGGCAGAAATATGAAGTAGAAGTGATTGATGCGATATGTCAAATTTTAAAATACCCAACATTTGGGAACCAGGTTCAAGGGAATACCAGTACTCCAAAACCGCACTCATGTGAGAGCCTTCTACTGCAAGACTCCCAAGTCTTCAGTTCTCTCGTCTCAACTCTCAACGGTCATACACAGATACTACAACACGGCACACTAGTAGTACTAGCGAAGTAGAGATTCGAATTTCCTCCCAAAAACCCTCTTTCGATCGATCATCTCTCCACCTAGCGAGTATCGACCGACCGACCGATCGATAGATCATGGATCAGTGGGAGGAGGATGGGGATGGGGACGCGACGGCGAGCTCCGGCGGCGGCGGCGCGCTGCCGTACGCGGTGGGGGACGAGGTCGAGGTTCGCATGGATGACGACGACGGCTTCCACGGCGCCTTCTACGAGGCCACCGTCTCCGCGCTCCTCCCCGACGGATGCTACGAGGTCATGTACTCCACGCTTGTCGACGACGGCGACGGCGGCCCGCTCCGCGAGTCTGTCGCTCCGGGCAACCTGCGGCCTCCGCCTCCGCCTCCGCCTCCTCCGCCGCCGCCGGCGGTGACGGAGGGCGGGCACGAGCTGGAGCTGAACGTGTTCGACATGGTGGAGGCGTACCACAGGGAGGGGTGGTGGCCGGGGGTGGTGTCGGCGGCGTGGCCGGCGCGGCGCGGGCGGGAGGCGAGGTACGCCGTGTCGTTCCCGTCGTGCCGGGACAAGGCGGAGTTCCCGGCCTCGCTCGTCCGGCGGCGGCGGGCGTTCGTGCGCGGCCGCTGGATGGACGCGCGGGAAGTGGTGAGTCCATCTTCACTCCGTATTTTTCCCTTTTGTGCTGCTGCTGGTTGTATGGACAGGAGAAATCCTCTTCGGCTCTTCAGTGCATTTGTTCGTCGTGCTGGACTGTTTAGGCGATTTGTCCATCAAACCTGAAATTTGGCATGGGATTTGCTCAATTTGGGAAAGATGGAATGTTCATCGTTTTAATCGGTGGTGATTTCTCATTCGGTGTCCATTGCAAAATCCACATGGTAGTATGATACAATGTAGTAGTAGTTGTTTAATCCACTTAGTTAAATAAGCCCTCAAACTCAAAGCCTAGGACCCAGAATATTGTAAGAGGAACTTTTAGTTCAAGCAAAAAAAGCTGACTTGAGCTGGTAACCTCAACCACAACAAACAATGTATTTGTGTGCTGTTCTAACACTAGGCGAAACTAGATCCATGGTTTGTAAGTTCAGAATCTTATATATCGAGATAAAACCTATTAATGAAAAATTCCATGCTAGCTCGATCTAATTACTGTGTACTGATTTGCACATAAAGTTCTAGCTATCAGGATTGAGCTTCTATTTACAAAGAAATAAGCTGTTCAGTGTCGACTGATTGGTATATGAATAACTTCTAGCTATTGGATGCATCCTTGATTACACATTATGATGGATTGGACAATGTGAATTAGTATAAATAAGTTCCAGTGAGAAGGCAGGTACACAAGTGTTGTGCTTCCAAAACAGTAGCAGTTGAAAAAATGGTCGTACAACCAAAAACAATTGTAGTTTAGAATTTTAAAATATTGCCAGATAAAACATTGTGTCAGCTAAGTTAACTGAATGAATCATGTCATGAATTGCCAGATAAATAAAATTGAAGGCTAAATGCGTAGTCAAAAGGAACTTTATTTTTTTTTCCTTTTTTTTCCATGAACACTAGGCAAATGGAACTCTGTGAAACCTGATACCCTTGGTGTAAGCTTCACTGACAGAGAATGAGACACAACAGAATCAATATTTACTAATGTACGTGTACTAAAGTTTGTGCTTTTGTTATTTTGCATATATGCAGGTTCCCAGGTTGCCACAATATGACGAAGGGAGCAATGTGGAAGTCATCCTGAATAAAGGAAAGCACCGTGCAACCTGGGTGACTGCCACTGTCATTAAGATGGTTAGCAGTATAAACTATATTGTTAGGCTTAAAAATATGGAAGGCTCTGTTCACATCGCACATTGCCGCCATATTCGACCACAACCTATCTTTGAGCATGAACTGGAGCCCTCTGCAGAGGTTGAAGTAAATCTGCATGTTGACCAGCAATTGATGCCTTGCTCAGCAAAGGTATTTCTCTAACTACTCACGTTGGGTATTTTGCTCTCTTCTTTCTTGTACTACCCTAGTGTTCATTTTCCTTCTGTGAATAAAAGTTTATAATGTCTTCTTGTCATGCTTGTATGTGTTCTTGGAAAGTGTTGCGTCACTTTAATGGCAATGTGCCGGCTTAATTGCCCTACGCTCTGGACTAATGCTTACTCCTTGTTAACTAGAAAAATGCAAGGAAAAGAATCCACAAAGTTTCTACTAAAAACTCCTTGTCAACGGTGTCCTCGACATCTAGTGAAGACAGTGACCAGTATAGCCCTGTCACCAACAAAACAGCAAGAATAAACACCATGAGAAAAGAAGATCAACACTTCATCCACTCAGTACATCCTAGGCAAGATAATGGTCGATTATTATTGAAGTGTGAGACAGATGTTGAAGCTCCATTAGACAAGCAGGCAATAGGATTGAACAAGCTGGAGAATGAGGACTTAAAAGGGAAGGTGTGCATGCTAGTATCAACGCCACTGCTTAAGCTAGGCTGCACAATGGGTGGTGGTAAACGAAGACATGGCATGAAAAAGGTATCCCTGACTCGTTATCCTTAAATTGTATCTTAAATTGCAAGCTTACATGCATTTGTACAGAAAAACATGCTGGACACTTAGATTCCCAAGTAATAATGGTTTGCTACATAGTTCTCTCCTCAACTGTGTTGCCATTTTGATTTTTTTTTTCCAGGAGTTTGATAGTACAAGCTATGATATTATTGATATTAGCGATGATTCAAGTGGTAGCGCCAGAAAAAAGAGAAGGCGACAGAATTCAATAGAGGAAGAACTCCATTTCCGACATACTTCCTATCCGATTCAAGAATCACAGTTCATGTCAAATATTTCACCACCACAAACTGGAGATCCAAAGTATGAAACACCAATAAAAGTTGAGGTGCATACATCTGTTGTTTTTCATTGAGATGGAAAGACTTATTTTACACATTTACCCATCACACCTCCCCTTGTTAAGTTGGTGTGTCTGCTTTATAGCCTATGCACACATACTTTACATGTTTTAAAGGAATTGATTCAATTTTATATAACATTTAAAAGGATATGCTATGAGTCTTAATATATATTAAGCATATAGTTGTGCATAGTATTATTAAATCATCCTCAAAATTTTAGCTCATTTTCCATTCATTTGTTTGGGTAAGTGTTATAATATGTAGAATTTACTATGCCCAATGTTAATTTACAATATTATGAAATAACACACGTAATTGCAAGTATGAATAGGGAAGAAATAGTATGACACATTACAATTTATTGACTGTGTTTTGACTACAGAAATTGAGCGAGTTTTCTAAAAAATGTTCTAATCTTAGGCTCAAGCTGTGGCGAGAGTGGCTACTTTTTTATTATTATTATTATTATTATTATTATTATTATTATTATTATTATTATTATTATTATTTTACTGTGTTGTGATGTGCTTGCATGGTGCACTGGTGCTTTCTAGAGCCTTCCATTGCCTGTTGAACCACAGGATCTATTTTTTTAACCTTCTTCTAATCCAACGGCTCACATATCTTCTTCTTGTTTTGTCGTCTTCCCAATCTAATGGTCTATGTTTTCTTGCTTATGTGGCTCAATCTAGTTGCATTTTGTGTTTCACTTTGTATTGCCCATCCATGCTAATCATCCTGATTGTTTTTTGTACAGATGGACATGAATAACAATGCAGTCAACATCTTTCCCAAGGAGCAAGCACACAGTTATTTGGAGACTATGAACTGTAAGTCTTGCCACAACTCAAAGGTAGTAGTAGTAAATTTGTATGCATTAATTAATGCTGGTGTTTATTTCATGAATGCAGCGGGGAAATCTTCATTTTTGCATCCTGACACAACAATGAATCTATGCACAATAATGACAGCACCTGATCTTCCGAGTAATTTTGCCAAAAGCTTGTTGTTGGGCCTTGTGAAAAAATGGAGGTTTTCAAGAAGCTGCCACAAGTGCCACACTTCGGCCAGCTCAATGGTTGTCCTCCTGAATTCCGTGAAGGGATGGCTCTAGGGCTAATGGCCTCCTTTGCAAACATAGCAGAGGGCATTCAAAACATGAGGATTCAGGACAAGGAAAACATATTTCAGGAGAAATTGAGGTGCCTCTTAGAGTTGGAGGAGAATGGATTTGATGTTAGGGTCCTGAAGGACCGTCTTGAGAACCTCCTTTGTATTAAAAATCGTCAGGAAAATCTTAAGAAGAGCAAAGCAAGTTTGGATCAGGACATACTTGAGAAAGAAGTAGACAATTGTGCCATAGAGCAAAATTTGAAGATGCTCGGTGTATTGATCAAGGAGCTGGAAGTGAAACTTTTTGACTGTCAAGAGAAGAAGGAATTGCTAGTCGAGCAGAAAGCAGCAAATTGTTCAGAGATATCAAAGCTCCAAGGTGACATGGATCGAGTTGATGAGTCAGTACTTTTGGCTGAGCACGACTTCAACACCACCGCTGCTGCGCCATGGTCAACCCTGTGACGTAAGTACTGCTTTTTGCTTGATCATTTCTGCACTGTAACCAAGCCCATTTGGATGGTTAACTGTTTGTGAACCAATGCATTAGGTGATTGAAGCAGCTAGCTCTGTTTACCTAGACTTAAAATGCTGAACTTAGTTAAATCTGTATGTATAAATGGTTGCCACATGAATTTGCGGGATCATTTCACTCTTGCCCATCTTCAGTCCAGCAAAGTCTTCTACAACTAGAATTACCTGGCCTGGTTATTAGTAGTTTTCTTTAGAAAAATATTATATTCCTATGATTGTTGATGAGAAGTGGACCTCTTTTGGGAATATTCCTGATCTCAACAATGAAAACTAAAAAGTGATCTTAATAATTTAATCTCAGATATTTCCTGGTTTCAGGAGCGAACACTGAACACTGAGCTTGCATGACCCGATGAATCAGGATTCAGGAACTTAATCAGCTTTGTATCATTACTTGAATTTGAGAGATCATCTTACTCTGACTCCATCTAGCTAGAATCAACTGACCTGTTGGTTATTATTTTGGTTTAATTGGAACCATGCCATTATAAATGTGGCAGATTAGAAATATGCCACTACAATGTAACTAATTGGATCCATTCCACTCTGAAACTATCTAATTTTGCAAAGCTGGTGAGATCTGGTCCTGTGAACAATGCCCATGTTAATGTCAGTTTGTCAATTTGCAGTTGCTAAATCAAAATGTTCTGAACTTGCTCTGTGTATATGTAAGTGCATATATGCTTTTAGCTTGGTCTGTGTATATATATAAGTTCATATATGCTTTTCGTACATTCCGAAATGTACATGTTCAGTTGATATATTTTCAACTGGTGCTTTTTAACTGGTATATACAAAATTGGAAGATTTCAGCTGGTATATATGTGTTAAATTTAGATACATGTTCAGCAAAAACTCCAGCTGCATGTTCAATTTAATGGCAGATTTTGGTCAAATTCAGAACTGGTTCTTTTTAACAAAAAAATGGCAGATTTCAACTACATTGACGCATATACATGTAACTCCATTGAACAAAAAAAAATTCAACATAATGTACAGCTCAACAATGTTTGATCAAATTTTGTCTGCTAAATGCGTCCAAATCACATCTGAAAGCACAAAGCTACTAAAATGTATTGTTGTCTTGCTCTGCTGCTGCCAATGCTGTTTGCTCTGCTCCGCTTGTGCTGTTCCTTGCTCTGATAGTCTGATACTGCTACTTCGGGTTGGTTCTTGCTCCGTCGCAGCCAACACCAGCCGCCAGCCGCCTCCATCGCAGCCAACGCCAGCCCACGCCGCTGCAATTAGTTAAATTATAGTGACATGTTTCTGAACTGCCACATTTATATTGATATGGATCCAATTATCTCTATTATTATTCAGTTGAAAAAAATATGGTGCTCCTCTGACTGTTTTCAAGAATGGCGAAAATCTCATTAGGGAATACTAATTCCTTATCTTAACAATGAAAACTGAAAAGTGATCTTATTAATTTACTTTCTCAAATGTTTCTCAGTTTCAGCAGTAGTAATTAATCAGGAGTAAACACTGAACAGCGAATTACATCAGAGCTGATTGCTTACAGAATCTAGAAAAGCCTCTGGAACAGTAACAGTAATAATTAACTAACGGTGACCAATGACTACTGGTGCAAACCTTATAACATATAGGAGCAGTATGTATGCGGTTGTGATCTCTATCGATATATATATTGCTAGCTAGCATTTGTCGTCGGCGTCGGCGACGGCGGTGGGCTGCTGCTCCGGCTTGGCTCTGGCCCACATGGCGCAGACGAGGTATGCGGCGAGGTTGATGACGCTGAGCACGGCGAGCAGCCAGTAGAAGTAGTCGAGTCGGCTGCGATCGATGGTGTCTGCGAGCCAGGTGGTTGCGCCCTTGACGACCGACACGAGCGCGCTGCTGAGGAAGAATCCCAGCGACAGCGTCGTCAGGAACAGCCCCGTGCTCATCGTCTTCATCCCCTTGGGCGACCTCGTGATGAAGAAGTCCAGCTGCCCCGTGTATATGAACGCCTCCCCTGCCCCCACCAGCAGAAACTGCGGCGTCAGCAGGAACACGCTGATCGGCAGCGCCGTATTGCCGTTTGTGTTTGTGTTTCCGGCGGCGAAGGCGACGGCGAGACGCTTCTTCTCGCAGAGCGCGGCGGCGACCATGCCGAGGATGGAGAGTGCGAGGCCGATGCCGATCTTCTCCAGGTTTGTGAACCCCTGCTTCCCCGTGAGCGTCCTGCAGAGCGGGATGAACACGCGGTCGTAGACGGCGAGCGTGATCATGATGGCGCCGACGAAGAACACCGTGAGCGAGGCGGCCGGGATCTCGAACACGCCACCGATGCGCCGGTCCATGGTGGTCGCCTGCTCGACGGAGAAGGTGATCATCTGCGCGTAGATCGTCCAGAACAGTATGGTCGTCGCCCACACCGGCATCAGCCTCGCCACCATCTTCACCTCCTCCACCCTCGACACCGAGCAAATCCTCCACGGATTCGGCGCCGTCGCCATCCGCCCATCACCCGAGGCCACCACCACCTCGTTATCCTCCTCCCCAACCATCACCGCCGCGTTATCCAGCCACGCGAACTGCGGCGTGTGCGGCACGCGCGCGTGCTCGTCGACACGATCCTCGTACAGCGCCGCGGCGTTGACCGGCCGCTTGACCCCGCGCTTCCGCGCCGCGGCCACGAGCACCTGGAGGATGTGCACGATGGGGCTCCCCGAGCTCCGCTTGTAACGATACCTCCTCGTCCCGGACAAAAAAACCGCGATCGCGGCCAGCATCGCGGCGGCGCAGATCCCGTACGCCCAGCTCCGCCCCACGTGGTCCTGCACGTACACCAGCACGGTGACGGCGGCGAGCGTGCCGAGGCTGATGAAAAAAAAGAACCGGTTGAAAAAAAGCCCCATCGCGGCGCGCTCCCGGTCGTCGCGGTCGTCGAACTGGTCGGTCCCGAACCCGGACACGCTCGACTTGAGCCCGCCCGTGCCGAGCGCGATCAGGTAGAGGCACGCGTAGAGCACGCCCATCTGCAGCGAAGACGCGGGCTCGCCTGGTGCGGCGGGGCGGAGCTGGTGGAGGAGGGTTGTTACGGCGAGGAGGGACGTGCCGATGGCCTGGACGAGGGCGAAGACGGCGATGGTGAGGTAGCGGCCGAGGAAGGAGTCGGCGAGGAAGCCGGCGAGGAGGCAGAGGAGGAAGGACGTGCCCATGAAGTCGGTCACGACGTTGGCCGCGGCGGCGCTGGGGAGGTGCATGGTGGACGTCAGGTAGGTGACCAGGTTCACCGCGATGCCCATCGTGGAGAGGCGCTCGCACAGCTCGATCCCCAGCACCAGCGCCGCCGCCACCCACCCTCCCGTCGCCGACCTGTCCGCCGGGCAGCCACGGTAGTCCACCGCGTCACGCACCGCGTTGCCGCCGCCGTCTCCCCATGCCGCCGTCGTCCTCTTCCCCTCCTGCACACACACGAATCAACATGATTTGATCACTAACCCTGCATATATAATGCATGCAACACATGGTCGACTACGTAGTTTGCTACTGCAATCACGATAATTAGTTAGGATACTAATTATTAACCTTCTTATTATGAATTAATATGAAACAAGCAAGCATGGATGCATGTCATGTTGGAGAAGAAATTTTTGTATCGCACACGAACCATTTGTGGCATTTTTGTCGACGAAGAGCTAGCCGGAGTTGTGCTCCTGTTCTCCTTAAAGTTGGGAGATCAGTGAGTTAGCTACACTGGGGCTTTATGCTTGAAAGCTTTGGTTGCTCGATGGCCTCGTGTGGACTTGCAATCTCCCCTTATATAGGCGCCAAGATGCGCATGCACAAACACGATCATGTTAATTAGTCATCCATAATTAATTAGCATCGAAAGGGACATGCACTAGCTAGGTTCCTGTGCAAGTATGCATGCCTGGATGTTTCTGCTGCTGTGCTGCATGCATGGTGGGGGCAGGAAATGGTACAATAATGCAAACCTATGCATTATAATCGTAATTATATGTATACACCGATCTGATCGATCTGTCAGTCATAAGGGCAACACAGGAAAGTGATCAGCAGCTAGCACTTATGCTAACCCCCCGCATGCATATGCGTTGTCGTTGGACGGTCAGAAGAGGAGAGAAGAGATCTGCGACGTGGAAACTAAGAAAAGTGAGCCGCTGCTGATATGTATCACCTGGGGAGATAAAGCATGGAGTATCAGATCAGATTGGTGAGGAAGCTGGGGTTGGTTCCCCTCTCTAGTGGGAATGTTCCAGGAGCTTCACCTATGTACAGCATCGCAATTCTGTATATATGGGCATGTATATATGGGGCCTCCTTCCCACTAGTGGCCACAATAATGCAAACTAGATAGACAGAGGCAGGGATAACACAGGTTGATCTTGTTGCTCTGTCCAACTTTAGTTTTCCAGTTTTCGCATTCACTAAATAAGTACAAAGCTTAGAGGATAAAATATACATTATTGTGCTGTCGATCAGTTGTGGATCTAACAAGAGAGAAATTACAAGAAGGTCATCATAATTTAGTTGTACGTACAATGTATGTGTGTGGCGACTTGGGGGATATGCATATGCACTGTCTTTTCCCCTTCAAAATTTCGTGATTTTTTTTAGTATACACAGGCATTTCATATGCAACTTCTCAATAAGAAAACTGAGATACATATATAGTAGAATTCAAATATATCTAAACTATGAATTCGAATAAGAACTAGTTTTACATATTTTAGAGTAGTAGTTGGTGAGAGCCTGGGAAAACTAACTTTTCCAGCTTTTGGTTGCTAGTTCAATTTCTAGATTTTATTGCCACTGGTTTCATACTCTGGGTGAGATCTGGATTGTTTTAGGAACTCAAAATTCTGCAAGAAGTAGTAGCCGCTAAAAGTTCCTCCAAACTGACCCTTAATTATGAATTAATTAATTGCAAATTAACATACAGAACTCCTCAAGTGTCATTAATAAAACTAAAAACTATAATATTAGCATAAGATTTTTTGCCTTGTTGACTTGTTGATTATCTTAAAATTAAATATATGAATTATTGAAATATGTCTAAATATATTAAAATGAATCATGATATAGCTTTTAAACACCTCTGTGGGGACCCCCAAAAAAATGATAATGCCAAATCAACATATGCCACCCACATATATATACATAAGCAGAATTGCTCACGTGCGCTCGTGTTGTGGGATTTGGGGTGGAAGGAAGCCTCCCATTGATCATATTTTTGTTTGTACTAGTAGTGTTTTGATGTACGTAACAATGCCAGTGTCTGAAATTACAATTGAAGAAGAATGGATCGATTATTTAGAAGCATATTTGAGGGCATGCATCCCTTTCTATCCCATTACACACTCAACTTTTTTTTCCTTGATGCGGTTTAAAAGATCTATTTAGTTTTGCCTCAACTAATAGTATAGTGATAAGTCCTAGCTAGCTTAGGTAGCATGGTGCATGATGATCAAGATAAGCACCTCCTTAGCCAATGGCCACATCTAGGAAAACGACTTTGCTTGCAATGAGAAGCATTGGTCCCTTCATGCACAACAGTACCTATACACTTCACATGAATGTATAAATTATTTACATCCATTTTATTTAGTTGGATCGATATGAGCAATCAGCTAATGGTGATCCTTGATGCATGATGGATCGTCTTCCTCCTCTGGCTGCCATCCCTTCATCTTTTGGAGAGGGAGCTCCCCCACCATGCATGGAGAAAAAGGCAGCCTCCCTTTGCATCTCTACCTCAAGTTCCATGACCTCCCACCTTTTGCACAGGGGCCTCTTCTTTTCCTCGCCTTACACCTGGTCCTCCATTTTGTTGAATTTTCCTGTACACGTCCCCCATAAAAAAATATTTGTGGGTAGTCTGTTCCAACCTTTATTCGTATCGCACAGAAAGGATCGACAGGTATCTTTTTTTGTCAAAATTCAGTAAGATGTAGCTGGCTAGGGTATCTTCCCCTGCTGATCGACCCGATGGTGACAAGTTGTCAAATGAAAGCCTTCTAATCTGAATCATAAATTCTAGCCATTAATGTATATATCATAGTAGTCAAAATCCACAGTATGCTATAGCTCTCTATCTCTCACCATCGACCACCCCCAATTCACAGAAACCATTAGGTGATGATAATTAAACATGTAAGATTTTGAATGACTAAAATTAATTAATTCACCATTTAATTTGTGTGTACTGCATATATGTGCATTTTATTTCTGGAAAGCTAGCTAGATATAATTTGCAGTAAATAAAAATGGTGAATTAATTAATCCACCAGACATATGCATGTTGATTCTATATTTTAGATTTCATAACTGAATTTCGAGATAAATGATTGAGGTACATGGGGCTAAATAGAGCATGTATGCAGTCATGCATATAGTGGAAGCAGGCGGAATTTGGTGGCCGTGAGGTATCTGTCGGTAGTTTGCTGTTTCGTTTCGAGACCCAAGAAACAGTTAAACTGACCTGTATTTTGTTTCCATACCTTTCCAATTGCCCAAAAGGCTATATATTGGTTATTGCATTTGGACCTAACTTATAAAGGATCAAAAGAATGAAGTGCTTATAGATCTAGAAGCTTGGAGAATGGAAGATTTGGGAGGAATAATTTAGCTGTTTGTATATTGTTTGCAACATTGAACGTACCATGCATGCGTACACGGCATATATATAGTGTTAAAGCTTAACAAAGATGACATGGCAGGGTGTGGATAGGAGGTGCAGTCGTGCAGAGGCTAAAGGAAGGGAGTGGAAGGGAAGGTGAGGGTGGTAGGATGTTGAAGCGTTTAAAGTTTTACATAATATATTTTGAAGAATAAATCTATACAATAAAATTGAGATGCAGCGGATGGTTCACCGCAACTTTCCTGTAAAATGAATGGTTTTTAATTAATACCTATACCCCATGAAGAACATGTCGTAATAAAGTTAATAAGATATACTCTCTCTATTACAAAATATAGCAGGTTTAGGATTCAAATCTATCCCAAAATATATAGTACCCTAGGACACTAAAAGGTGGCTTTTGCCACTGAACTACTGACATTACCCCTGCTATTTTTTTGTCCTTATTATAACTAGTAACTAGTTCGAACCATAAAAAAGATAACCAAGTTTTTTTTACCTCTCTTCTTAATACATGTGCAAAAGCTAAAACTAGCTATATTATGAGAGGACAGAAGTACCATTTATGATGAGTATCCTAGCTAGGACATCTGTTATTTTAGAGTAGTGTATTGCGAGGTGGCCCACATGACGAGGCATTTTCAGTCTCCATTTAGCTAGGGGCCGGATGGAAATGTGTTAAAATATTTTATATGAGCAGGTATCACCTTTGTTCCAAAAGTGGGTTAGTAATATTATTAAATATAATGTAGGGTGTGTTATACATCCATGCACGCTATTTTGACCCTTCTGTTTTAAATCTTAGGCTAGCGATTTCAACATTTTTGTATTATTTATATATATGCAATAGGTACTAATGAAATGAGGCACTAGATTGCAATAAAATTATTAGATAACTCCTCCAATAACATGTTTTGTACATTGAGAATATTTCCAAATACGGTATATTGATGAGTAATTAAAATTATAATAGTACAAATACTATCTTTTTTTAAAAAAAAAGTGATACCCATGTATTATTCTAAAAATATATTAATGTTATTTTAAAGAGTGAATTGTATAATGGACTAGTTCGTTTTACCATGGTTGCACCATGGACCGGGTGGTAGTTATTCTTTTCACTTTAGGGCATATATTTTTGCATTCTGTTGCAACTTGGACTAGGCTAAGCAAGCTGTGTTGCCTCGGTTCTTTAGACCTTTAGTCGAGCTATGTGAGACATCCCTCGAGCACCATGTTTGCAAGCAAAAGGGTATTCAGTGCTGGAGTCACCAGTGGCGACGCCTACCATGAACTTGGACATCCTAGAATGTCTCTCCCTTCGAAAGATTGAGGGCATCAATTTCTTTTTGCAAGAATTAATAGAAGCACACTTTGCTTGCTCTGTTATCTACATTGTGATGTTGTGGGAGCTCGAAGGCGCATCGATCATCATCAGAGCAAAGGACAAAGTCCTACATGGACAGGAATAGCATGTGCAGGAGCCTAATGTTGAAGACATTCTAATAGGAAGATTGCTATATAGCTATACCCTGGTCCAAACCGCAAAGAAATGCAATTTTATGTGGTGTTAAGCACTGGCGGACCCAAGGGGGTGCCAGTGGTGCACTGGCATACCCAGGAATTTTGAAAATATTTTAGGATGTAGTATGCATTAGTGTGCTGTAGTAGCGTTTTGTGGGTTTCTTGTCAAACAAATGTCTGAAAGGTATTTGCTCACCCGTTGCACAACTGTCCAGGACAGGCCTATCAACCCATTTGCGTTTATTCGGCTGGCACTTGGTGAAAGGAGAGGCCCATCAGTCCATAATTTCATATCAAAATATACCTTTTTACTCTGTTTTTTGCTCATTTATCGATGAATTTTCTCTTTGCAGACAAAGACACGGTTTGGATAAAAATTGAAATATGAAATGAACATATCGTATTTTTCTCTTAGCAAGAAGACACATCATATTCTACTCACCTAGGCTTATATCCAATCCCTTATATTTTAAGACGGATAGAATACCTTTTAATTTATAATTTAAAACTATATTTGCGTGAATGAAGTGTGCCTCTTTAGTTTTGGTGGGCACACCCAGGAAAAAAATCCTGGGTCCGCCACTGGTGTTAAGTGAAAAGATTGATATAGACATGGTACATTGTGAAACTTGAGTAAGAAATACTAGCCCATACTGCAATTCACTCTATTTTTTAAAAATATAACTTGACATGATTAATATTTCCTCAATAGTGGTACCGTTTTACATGTGAGAAAATGGAATATATGTCACTCTTAAGAGATATGTTGGACCATACAGGAAATAATAAAAAATGTTTAAAGTGAACAAATTTTAAGTAAAAATTAAAAAATGTTTCAACTGAAACAATAATAAGAGTTGTGTTGAAAGACATTAAAGCAGTTGCATTTCGTGAGTGGAATTGTTTAGAGTGGTAAACCTTGGCATGCACCAAATTTTTAATATTATTCTTGATTTCTTATCATCTGTTGGTTGCCTGGAGGCATGATACATGTGACCACTATCCTTGTCTTGCCACATGTCGAGTCCGCATGCACCAACAATCACCCTCTTGAAAAGCAAAAAAGGCCCCAAGATCCAGCAAGCACTAAGAACTCATCTGAATTTCCTCGTGAAGGACACGCGATTTAGCTAACCACAGAGTGAAAAATTCTGTCACCATATAAAATACCAAGCATTACAGATATACAAACGCATCTTTGAGAAAATTACAACCTCTTATATCAAAAGGCTTGCAAACCTTTACCTTATAATATAATATTGTATACCTTAATATTTTCAATCTCAAGTTTAAACGTCAAGTTTTTTCCACTTTGCATATATATTTGTATGTTAATTCCTGCAACGATATGTGTTCTCTAATTGAGGTAAATTGTTTTATGTCAATAATTACTAGCAGTCATTAATTGAACTAGTTACAGTCCTTATAAGGGAATAAAATTATAAATTACCTCACAGTGTTTTCTAGCCTTAAAGGATCTTGTAAATTGCTAACTAGCTAGCTAGGAGAGGCTGCCGACCCGTGCGCCCGGCCGCCGCCTGCTCGCTCGTGCGCTCGCCTGCCCACCGCCTGCTCTCAGCCTTCACTAGTAAAAGAGATAGAGGATGAGGAGTGTAGTTCGCGGAGAGACTAAGTCCTAGGAATATATATAAGCGTTTTAAATTTTAGTCCCAGCTGATAATTTCAATCGGGGCTAAAAATAGCGAAGGTCCTGATATTTTTTTTAACCGGGACTAAAAAATATATAGTATTTGTTGGTAACACCAACCGGGACTAAATATTAAAAAGATCTGGTTTGGCTTTTTAACCGGGACAAAAGAAATGTTTAGTCCCGGTTCCTATCCAAACCGGGACTAATGTGGTTTTTAGTCAACCCCGCAAAGATTATTTCTCCAATAATGATTATACATGACACCCTGACTCTGCAATATTCTTCATCTTCTTCTAAGTTGGTTAATTTCATGTTGTGGAACCCCACCCCCCCCCCACCCAAATCTGCATTGACTTCATCATATTTTCCAAAATGAGAAAACTACTCCTATCCTTTGTAGCCTCTCTGATGCCTCAAGTGTTAGCAGGGCCATCTTTGACCCATGGATAGGTGCGCATATGGTTAACTCACTGGACCATGACCATGACAACTCCACACACACATTCACCTTAAGGTCTTCAACAAGTTGTGTGAAACATGCTCCCTTTTTCAATGAATACGTTGAAGATGTCTTTTCCTCAAAGTCCCAATGATACTTATCTTGAGGAAAATTACAGAAAATCAAAAGACAAATCCAACATATAAGTACCAATTATATACACATTGAGATTATTAATTAAATATCATAGGTTAATTTCTAAACCTCACTATAAATCTTGGTGAATCGATAAGTGCAAGATTTATCTCTGGTTATCCCCAGCGACAGTGCTGGACAGCGTAAATCTGACCGTGGCTTTGACAGTCATTCGACGTGTCCATTTTGCACTCAAGAGCTAGAGACAGCCACTAATATCCTTCTCGGCTGCATTTTCGCCAAGCAGGTCTGGTTGAAGAGCTTCTCTCATTTTGATTGGGCAACCCTCGCCCCAACTCACTGCAGTTGTCTACCCGATTTGTGGAATCAAGCTCACGCACGCATGCCAGAACAATGGCACCGCCAGAGTTTTGATTTTGTACTTCTAGTAACCTGGCACCTTTGGAATGAGGGAAATGCACGAATTTTTGACCTTTCCTTATCCTTCGACTCGTCGAGCAAGCACAGCAGTGGACACGAACGGGCGCCGCTCTACTTGGGGCAATTTTATCTTTTCTAGTATCATGTGTCCTCACTTTTCATCTTACGAGGGCTCTCTGTTTAGTTTAAGCCACCTCCCTAAGTTTATATTTGATTATGCAACTGCCCCCCCTCCCCCCCAAAAAAAAAAACATTGCTCAGACCGTCAGACGTGTTGTATGCTTCCACTTTTTTTCTACTTAATGAAATGGCATGCTATCCTTTTGTCCGTTGGGAAAAAGAATCAATGAGTTTGGAAATGCCAGTAATATATAACACAACACACATTGTTTTTACCTTTTTCTATATTAATTTATATATTCGCTAATCCTTTTGCGCACCTTCTTTCTAAACAAAAAACAAGAGCAACGTTTTGATATGTGCATCCAGCATCCCCATGCTTGCCCTCCCAAGTCCCAAGTACCAACCTACCTTGGTTAACTTGTGACCACACTACTAGAATTTCACTCCCCAGCACTAGTGACTATTGATACCAATAATTGGGGAATTGATACCTTAGCTATTAATTATTGTCAAAAGTTGCTTCACCCTTCAAATTAACAATGGAAATTGATACCTCTTTGACAGCAACTTTTAGTTATATATTATCGATGTGACTTATATCTTTACCGACCATAAGGAGGTAGTAGGCCCATATAGTAGTTGCTTCATGAGCTTGTTAACTTGTTTCGGGAAGACTAATCACTAGCTGAAGTGGAAAAAAAAGGTGCATGTGGATAGATGGCACCACCCTGTCATGATCAGTGTAAGTGCAAATCACCAAGTGGTGGTAGAGACTTGTTGTATCAGAACCAATAAAAGGCTGACTACTGAAAGACATGTGCAGTTGTATATATGTATGTTTGACATGAATGTTTGTATTTGACATTTGGTGTAGTATGTGTACATATGTTTGACTCTTTCTGATTATTCCACAGGGCCCAGCTAACTCCCCTCTAGCTTCCTCCTTAGCATCATCTGGTGTATGTGGGGCAAAACTTATCAGTTATCTTCAGACACTAAACTCAATAATTATGTTATGTGTGTGACCCAGTTGAGCATTATATGTTGGTAGCTAGAGAAAAGGGGATAATACTAACTGAAGGATGGTGCTCCTCACAGCTTTTTTTTCAGGCTGAAATGTTTTCTTCCCAGATACATACCATGTGAGAAAGTTGAGGCATATGGAGAGATCATGAGATCCATTCGATGCACCTGACCTGAGGCTGCCATGTAATCTTTGCTTATCTGCGTGCGTGTCCATGCATGTTTCTATGTGGACCATACAACATATCCGTCTTGGTTGTGTGCGTTTGTTTTTGTGTTGAGGGGTACTTTCGAATCAGTCGGGTAAACCAAATGGTGCACATAAAGGGGAAATGATTTTAAACACCAAAAGGATGTCCACCTGTTTGATCTTGCATGATACTCAAATAGTAATGAAAACATTTAACATAATAGATTATTATCCTCACAAAAGAGCAAAATTCTCAATATCAACAAAAGGATAATGTGCGCATGAGGGAAGCCACGAAAGTTGCACGTTAATTAATTGGATGTAATGATGGCCGTTGGATCGAGCAAATGGATGGTTAGATTGGAGCATGTTATACACCGGGGAGTTGCAACTTGCAAGAGAGAAGAGAGGATATACCGTTGACAAAAACGTGGGAGCAATTAACCATGGCATGTCAACGTTAAAATATACCCATCAGCACAATGCAATAATTGAGCTGACCCAACACCATCATTGATCCATTCCCAATTTCCCATGATCAAACACGCATACAAAGTATCCTTCCATGACCAAGTGTTCATCCCAATTACCACTGTAGCAGCTCGATTTAGCCCAACAATTATTCCACTTGGTCATCAGTGGCAGGTCAAATAACCAGACACACGAGTCGATCAGATCAGATTTTCTCGCTTTTTTTTTCCGTTAGTTGCGGAGTCGAGTCGCATCCTTCACCGGACCACCTGGCCTGTGCCGGCGATGATCATTGGCTGATCCGTCGCTGATTAGCATTAGCTTTAATCAATCTCTTCACCGTGTATTTCACCACCCATTATGCTCTGTCTCGTAGCTTTTTTTCCCCCACCTTTGTGTTTTAGAGAGATTAAGCCAATCTCGATCACCACACCCTCCCAAATATCTCGCTGAATCTATCCAGCTAGATCAACATGTGTATCCAGATCACTCACTTTGCGTAGCTGCTCAATAATTGATCTAAAAGTTTACTGGTCCCTCTGGTAGTAAAAGTAACTAATAGTTTGTCATGACAGTGGCAGATCATGTAGTAGTTTGCATAGTCAAAAACTGGAGAATTTTTCTCAAAATCTGCAGATACCTGTATCTTCCACTAACTCAAAAATTCCTAAAGAGACAGATACTTTTTTTTTTTGAACGGTAGAGACAGATACTGAATATACCTCAAGAGTTAGGCATACAAGCAGTGAGAAGTTACACACTTGAGTCTCAGATTCTTCATATGAGAATGAGAGGGGTATGCGCACAACACATTCTTTGTATGATCAATACCAATCTATCTATCACTTCAGAATGTCTTCTCTCCACCGTTCTTTTAAACTATGAATAAGATAACAAAATCGGATATTTTGTGGTGATCCAGAAAGGACATAAAAGGTGCAGAGAATGCCCCCCGAAAGCATCTTTGATCCTGTCCCATGATGAGCTGCCTCATGTCAAGAAGCTTTCAGAAGTTAGCTCACGAATTGAACTCCCAAATGTTCAATTATCTTGTTGTCTTTCTTGTGCTGCTGCTGCTGCTTTGCAGCTGCAAGCATGGAAGTGATGGAAGGATTGATCAGATGAGATATGTGCTCGTGGAAGGTAGGAAAGGGGAGATTCTATTCTAGACATTACGCAGCAGAAGCAACTAACCGAACGGAATGCACCAAGTATTGTTAGGATCACGATCCTTTATGTTCAAAGTCACATATCTTCATCACTGACTTATAGACCCCGTTAACCCTAAACCTATATGTCAGTCACAAAGACACCCTTACTTTGAAGACGGATGATCTCGATCCATATTGTCAACCCAACCCAAGGCCCTATTTCAAAGAGCTTTTAGCAGAAATAGCTACTCTCAAAATTTGTCTAGAACATTTCAGATTCTCACCTAGTTTTTTAAGACTTGGTACGTAAAAAAATAAACTAATGGACGGGTCACCCCGACGGGATTGCTCACATAGGGCTAACTGCGTAAACACAGGCCGTGGAGCATAATTAGATGATGTATTGGAGAGGAGAAAACAGAGGAATTTACATCCGAAGAGCACACATGAGCCTGCTAATAGGATAAAGACAGAGGGGTACATGACGTTTTTTTGGGTGTCGAAAGGACCGCACTATAGCGTCCTCCATTGGAATTGGTCTTCGGTTAGAGTCTTCGATTAGTTATATCATCTTGATACAATAGACTGAGATCGATAAAGCTTCTTTTATCTTAAAACAAAGTTGTGAAAGAAACAGCATAGGTTCTCCTGTTAGTTTGGACGTATCTTTTGCATGAAAAATTCCTGCACAGCAGCAAAGCACAAGCCGTGGATATCCAATAATTCCTTGTCGAATCGCCATAGCGTGACCAGATCTGGTCCAACGACCACCAATAAATTTGATTCTGTACTAGAAAACAACCAAGACAGCAAACAACGGTTCGTTCCAACACCATGAATTGCAAATGTATTTAAACAAACATTAGTTTAAAATAAAACCATGCTTCAACTCTTGCAATCACCTTTGCCAAGTGCCAGGTGATCGCTACAACCATGACACCAAGGACACTTTGAGAAATAGTAAGAAATCATAAACACACGGAAATATTAAGATCACCACAAGGCCACCAGATGAAAGGTGGCTTAGACAAAGAAAAGAAAATATTATTCCATCTCTCGCAATTCTATACACGTCTCCCCAAAGAAACGCAACAATTTGAACTGTATGCTGCTCAGTGCTACTATAATTGCATCATGTATAGGCATCCCTGTGATGAAACAGGATATAAAGTGGCAGATCCATTTTTCGCATTGTAAACTACGTACGATGTCTGTTTAGTCAGGTATTCTCCGAAAACTGAATATAGAACGAGACATATGCTTCATTTACATACATCTTGATCAATTCCCTATGAAACTTGATGAATACATATCCATAAGTAGCTACTGTTTGAAGCGCCTCAACACTATCAAGATAGTAGGCAGGGTGTGTAGTCATCGAAGGGCACTTATTCCACAAAATTTACGTCAAGACTAATTTGTCTCCTCCAATTTGAAGCCGTTAATCAAAGGAGCAAGCATTGGAAACCTTTACACCAGGGCCAATGTTCTTGTGTGCCTGCCAATGTACAAGTGTCAAAAGCATTTTCATGACTAACACAATAGATTAAAGGCCAAATAATGCTGCAAGAGAAGTTAACAGGTGTAGTATATTTTTTATATACTGTATGTCTGTATCATATAATATGACTATACGAAAACCATAAAGTATTCCCCACCTCCCCATTTTTTTTCCAATCAGTAAGGATATCCAAGATATAGTCCAAATTAGTGAGTTTCCGGATGGCCTAAGTGCCACATGGTAATTGGTAGCAATTACTGTGTTATTCACTTAAATGTCCATTTAGCCCTTTATTAACACCACATGCAATGCATGTGCATGCTTAGCAGTGCCAAGTGAGTGTCAAATATGGTACATTACCACCAAATTATTCAGACAAAGGTAAACAATGATCTAAAAAGCGCATGAGCTGAATGGAAGATATATGCCGGATGGTAACAATTGATGAGTTAGATTCATTAAACAGATGAAGCATGAAGAATCCTGTGGAGCTTGGCCCATTTAATACCCAACCAACAATGTGTAAAAGATTTAGGTGGAACAATGTTAGTTGTGTTTGGCCCATTTGGTCAAAAATATCCAACTGATAATGGGTAAAAAGATCAGGGTGGAACAATGCTGAGCACTTTTTTCCTACATCAGTACGAGACTATGAATGGCTTCAACAGACATACATTATCCACATTAATCATTACAACATCAAAATATAACATTTGCCTATGAAAATTTATGTACAATGTAGCTGAAGTTCATTATCAAGCATAAAAAAATTAAGCTTGAAACAGTCAATATTGGCATAGAGAAAATAAAACAACAAATAACAAAAGTGTGGACGCCAATCAATGTTAACTACAAACCACAAAGACTGACACTAGAGAGCTGAAATGTTGTGAGATACTCTCAATTAGTCCAATGTGGACACAGGAAGTGATCAAGAATAGAAACCATTGGTGAAATTATGAAGACAACGGCACCAATAGCAACCACAGGTGAAATTTATCAAATATAAAATATCTACTTGCCCGATCAGATGAATTTCAATAAATAACAAGCTAAGTTATAGACGAAAAATAAGAGACTTTTACTTGCTAAGGCTTGTCATTCCATTTTAGTTATTGAGTTGAATTGGGAGGCAATGTATACACCAACTCTCAGTACGAAATTCAGGTGAGAAGGAAAGACAGTTCAATACTCCCTATGATAATTGCATATACCAAGCAAAGGATCTCCAAAAAAAATGTCGATCGATCTAGCAATGAATATTATGGAAGATTTTGGAAAATAACAGTGTTTCTTCAAAACGAGTAATCAATACCAGATATCAGCAATGGAACATAAGCACGGCATGTAATGTCATGAAAACTTTATCCTTGAAAATATAAACAAACAGCACATGCATCTGGTCATAAAGATGTTTGTAGCCGCACAGAATTCCATGTGACAACAACCATTCTCAAGAATAAAGTAGGTTGGTTCTGTTAATGATACACAAGCTGGAAGCTGCTAATTGTAAATCATTCTGCAGCTAACTGGTACGGCCAAGTCAATCAATGTATCATCACTGTGCATGCCTAATTGCAAGGAAGCAATAATAAATAGAATGAATGAATAAGTCTACATAACCCCCAAACTATCACAGGTTGACTACTTAACCCCCTAAACTTTCAAACCAGTCTATAAAGCAAATCTCCCCTTGTCAAATTGCTATATTAGCTACCACTACATATGATATTAAGATGATCCACCATCTATAAAGTAAAAAAAAAAACTCCCTTTTGTAAAAAAAAAATGTCATGCATGACACATCATTCATCGAGACAATGTTTAGGAACCAACTGAATAATCTGATTATAAAAAAGTTGCATAACAAAGGAAAGAAACTCATGACACAGGGTTAAAAAAAAATGTTGCAAAGAACTAAAAAACCAATACTGCATATATATTGCTAATTTGCTACAGAAAAACTATATGCACAGAAAGTTGAATCGCACCTAGCTCCATTGGACATATTATTGCGCCGTTGTCTCAAATTTCCGAAGCATGTCACAGTGTGGCGTCTCGTAAGAAAGCCCCCAGTGGCGACGCTGCACCTCAGCCCTACAATTTTGTGAGAGTATTGAGAAGTAATCCCTTTCAACATGCCGCTCCAGTGTTGCGCGCTCAGTGCTCTGATGTGGATACTGCTCCTCAAAATTAGGCAACTTGACATAGTATGAGACTCCACGCGTGGTTTGGAATTTGTGCTCATAAGGGTATTGGCGGGACAGGGAGTAGACAGGTTCAGAAGACGGCAGGAAGTTGAGTAACAGCAGCAATAGGACAGGCAATAACTGAACAAGCATTCGGGCAGTTGAGCCACCAGAGTTTTGCCCTCCGTGGCCATGGTGCATGCCGCCAGTCCTGAAGTGAAATGTCCCAAACTGCCCAAACTGTCTGGTGGTGGCAGGCGCCATATTGCCAAAGAAGAAGTTTCTGAATATCTCATCCGGGTCAAATTCATCCTCATAAAACCCATTATATGCCCGGGCATTGGAGGCAGGCCTCCTGTTGTAAGTCACCTGCTCTTCCGAACCAACAAGGTCGTACCGCTTGCGGCTCTCGGCATCACTGAGGCACTGGAAGGCCTTGGAGACGGCCTTGAACGCGTCCTCAGCGCCAGGGGCCTTGTTCTTGTCGGGATGCACCTTGAGCGAGAGCTTGCGGTAGGCCTTGCGCACATCCTCCACGGTGCACTCCTTCTCAAGACCGAGGATCTGGTAGTAATCCCTGGTGTTCTTCTTGACCTGGCGCACAACCTCCAGCTGCTCAGCCGTGTAAGACCTCGTGCCAGCGGAATCACCACCGCTGCCGCTCTCGTCCTCCTCCTTCTTCTTACCCTTCTGCTTCCTCTCCCTCAAACCATCACTCCCGGTAGATGCCTCCTCCGCTGCTGCTGCGGCTGACCTAGGTGGCGGCGGAGACGACGATGAGGCTCCGGCGGCAGATGAGGAGGGCGGGTCGTCGTGGTTGAGGAGGGGGTCGAGCAGGTGGTCGATGGGGAGGGAGGGGTCCAGGCGCTTCGCCTTGGAGAGGAACTTGACGGCCCGGGCGCTGTCCCCGGCGTCGAGCGCATTCTTCCCGATACGCAGGCACTTGGCCGCGTCGTCCTTGTTGCCCTCCATGGCGCAAGCCGCCGCAGATCTGGGCGACGGCGAGCGAGCTTCCCCTCCTCCTCACGCTGCTGCTTCACACACGCCGCCGCCGCGATTGACCCCCGATCGGATTGGATCGGCTCCGCCCCCAATCCAATCTGAGAAACGATGAATTCCGAAGAGAAAAAAAAAGGCATAAGTAGAGGGAATCTGATCCGGAACGAATCGTATGACAAGCTGCATCGGATGATGATTCGGGCTCTGCGTAACAGATGCTTACCTCGCCGGAGTTGGAGCGGAGACCGGATCGGCGTCGGCGGCGGGTGGAGTCGCCGCGGGAGGGAGATGAGGGGAAGAGATGTGTGAGACGGCGACGCGACGACCACCGCGGAGTCGATATTTTCCACACGACTCGCTTTGCTTCTTCACTTTCCTCAATTTTGTTCCCGATTTTTTTTATTTTTATTTGTTCCTTCTCTAATCTTATTAATCTCTATACGCGTTAACTAAAAGGGCCTGGAAATTGGGCCCAGCCAGAATCCTAATTGAGGCCGTCTGGATAATTAGGCCCAGAAACAATTTGCGCGGCCTAACTGCCACGTCAGCTCACCACTCCAATGCCAACTGCCACGTCAGCTAACCATCCCATCTCAATCCACTCCAGCTCGAAGATGGAAGCTCTCCTCCGGCCGCTCTCCACGACGGCGGCGGCGGCGGCGGCGCTGCTCCTCTCCCCCGCCGCGGGGGCTCCCGCCGCCGTCGCTGCTGCGAGGAGAGTCACCAACGGGGGTAAGCGGTGGAGCAGCATGAGGGCCAACGCGGGTGGCGGGGGCTGGCTGTCGGGTCTGCTCGGAGGCAAGGGCGGCGGCGGCGGAGGCGGGCCGACGGCGATGACGGTGACGCCGGGGACGGTGAAGGCGGGGGACCCCGTCCTGCACGAGCCGGCGCGGGAGGTGGACCCCGCGGAAATTCCGTCGGAGAAGGTCCAGGGCATCATCGACCGGATGGTCGGCGTCATGCGGAAGGCTCCCGGCGTCGGCCTCGCCGCCCCGCAGATCGGGGTTCCCTTGAAGGTATGCTTAATCGGGAACGCGATTCGTATCATCGTGTGGGTGTGCCTGCATTGCATTGCTCTCCTGTTCCTTGGCTTGCGGTTCAATTGCCACTTACCGAATTATTAGTACCATTCTACTTTTTTTTAGGGCTATTAGTACCATTGTACTGTTTATTTGTGATGATCTGGTGATTGACTATGGCCGCATTGCTGAGCCTGTTAAATCCATCAATGCCAGATTATCGTTCTGGAGGATACCCAAGAGTACATCAGCTATGCTCCCACGAAGGACATTGAAGCGCAGGATCGCCGTCCTTTCGACCTTCTTGTGAGTACTAGTACTACATTTTGTGCCATGGAAATGCGTTCACTACTATATGCATTACCACCTTATCATGCAATTTTTTTTTCTTGTATTCCCTGGAAACCAGGTTATTATCAATCCTAAGCTTAAGAAGACAAGTAAAAGAACGGCATTGTTCTTCGAGGGATGTTTGAGGTACTTGCTATAATGCTTCCTTTGATGTTATTACTAGTCCCTAATATGTGAATTACACTTTGTTGTATGGAATTACATTATGTCTGTTCTCATACTGTATTTGTGGGATACCAGTGTTGATGGATATAGGGCACTCGTCGAGCGACACCTAGATGTCGAGGTTTCAGGTTTGGACCAAAATGGGCGCTCCATCAAGGTAGAAGCTTCAGGATGGCAGGCACGTATCCTGCAGCATGAATGTGATCATCTTGAAGGTACATTATATGTTGACAAGATGGTCCCTAGGACATTCAGAACTGTTGATAACTTGGATCTACCACTTCCTGTTGGATCCCCTCCAATAGGTGCACGCTGATGTGGAGAGAATTCCACATTTTTTAAGTTCCAAGTAGAAGTAATTGTGATATATAGTATTCGCAGAATTCTATCCAAGTATAACATTGCATTGCTTCTTAGTTCTGTGCTTGCCATTTTCCACGAATTGATTTTTCAATATCTCCTGTGGCCATTCAAATGTGAAGAATTATAGCCTTGTATGTTAAATTGACAAATTGTGGTAATATTCCTTGTTAATTGTAAGATGATCACTTCATGATTTGTATTGTGTCCTTGGACTCTTGTAGAACAAGAAGTTTACACTTTCCTTTTGTAGAACCAGACTGCTTCCTTCAATTTTTGTCCTAGCATAGATTACAAAACCATATACTTTATAGATTATACTGATTATTTATTATTTATCTTCATATTTCTGGTAGGTCTTCTCTATACTTCTTACAACTTGAATTTTCTTTTATCTGTTTTGAGATTTGAAGCTGGCAGAGACACTTTAAGTTTATAAGCTAATGTAGTTGGCTGAAATCTGAATTGAACAAATTGCTTTTAGTGGTATGGTTGTGCGTATCTCTCTGAACAGCATGTGTTGTTTTGTAGTTTGGCATACTGCATTCTTTTCTCCTTTTACTAGTGGAGGTTTTATATATACTCTAAATTAAATCAAAAAGAAACATACAATGCTCATCATTATGTTGTGCGGTTCGTGTCTTCAGAACCAGTTTGAGTATGCATCATACTTCTGATATTATATTTCTTCTAGCATATTAAAATCAATACCTTTCTGTATTAATTTACGATAGGTTGATGGGTGGTGAAAGATAGTACATTTAGAATTTAGAGCCTTTTGAAAATGCAAGAACACAAAGGTTCTTTAATGCAAGAAAGTTGATGTCTTGTACAAAAAATAAGAAAAATGAGCACTAACAGAAGTTTACAGCAAAAATAATTAAATAGCTTTGTCATGATGATGTCTTGTATCATTCAATCTGTAATATTTTTCCTTGTGTCTTCAAATGGAATTTTAAAACTCCCATACAAATACAAACAGGAGTAAGGAGAAAGAAATGCTTTTGTTACTTCCTACTGCAGGAAGGGATTATGAGATGAAAAACTAAAAAGGATGAACTTATACGATAAAATGAACTTGAACCTTAGGAAAGCAAAGTTCATCGGGTTACTCAGAGTGTGACGAGAGACTTCTTTAGAGTAATGAGGAGTTCTTCACACATGGACCATAGGACTTGAGCATCATCATTTAACAATGACAAGTACAAAGTGAGTCATGGTGCAGATAGAGACATAAATGTTGCAACAAAGTGGCCACACATGACACATTAGAGAGCACCTTCATCCTTTGAAACCAAAATGTTACATCTTTGGAATCCTGAGAATACTGTAGTCTGTAGTCTACCTGAAACCTCAGCCCTCAATCTCTGAAGAACGGAATGCGACTTTAAAGGCATGCATACGTTTGGACAGTGCTTTGAAGCTATCGATTTGCAAGTCCTTTCTGTTGGAACTTGAAAGTTCACCTGCTTCAGAGGCACAAAATTGTAACCACGGTAAAGAAAAAAGGAGGGAGTTTTCAGATGATATATGCAATCATATACAGTAGGCATATACATGACCTTGAACTTACACATAAATCATGTTTAGTGCTCATGCCCCTGATATTTTTATTAATTTGAACCAGGCAACACCCAAAGCATTCACCCACTGCAATTGTGCAAGGCCAAAGGTTAGGCAGTTGTTTGGTTGAAGCCATAGTCTGTGGCGAGATTCCCTTCAAACTAACTATATTCCACGCGTCAATCACATAAAAAAGTGTGGCACGATTCTATTAGGCTTGTTGAAGTGTGTCGAAGAATTTGATCGCCGCAACTTAGGCAAGTGTGGCAAATTTTGTCGGCAATTGGTGGCAATGTGTGGCTAGCAACCAAACCGTGCGAATCGAGTTATATAGGAAGTAGCAGTTGAGATTGCTTTGTTACACTTATCTTCAAACATTGAAAACTACAAGTTTTGAGAATTGGACATAGGTATGATTTAAAAGTTTTAGCATGCTAAAATGACTAATCTACAGGAGAGTTATGATTTCAGTCTACCTGCCAATCTGCCATCTCAACAAGCCACAAGAAAGAGATGCCTTGTTTATTTTTTACTATTTGCCTCTTTTATGTATTTTGTCCTGTTTTATAGGGGCTAGGAGTCCAATAATTTGTTATCATTGTTCATTAGTCTATATTCAACAGTCCTAACATTGAGCTATGTAAGATAGGACTGCGTGAAATTGAGTGATACAGGTATGAAGCTGTTGCCAAGTGTCTTCAACATTATCTCTAATTCTGTTGATTAAGAGAAGTCTTGTGGGTGACAGAACCACTCATTACATCCAAGCTTGTTACAAACTTAGACAAAGTTTCCAGTCCATTACCTGGACTGAGGAGCTTGTCATGGAAAATGGAACATTTGTCAGAACTCTCACATAGGCTGGTCCTACTGACATCCGTAATATACAACCTGAGCTGCACAGTGAGGTGGTTGAGTACTTGAACTTCCTTTTTGTCATAAAGATTAGTCATTGGGATCCTTCAAATCTGGCCTGAATGCACCAACTAGCCTATTACACTAGCTTTTTCCATCATACAGGGCACCATGCCGCACAACAAGGCGACTTGCACATGGTCTGCATTTTTCTATATGTTTCTTCTCCTTTTAAAAGTATAGGAGATTGTCCTTTGCCTTACCCCACTCATTGCAGAGAATCCAAACTCATAATCCATCAGTTAGTTAATTGGTGTTGGACTATAGAGATTCTGCTTGCCTGTGCCATTCTCCATGCTGCTATATAGATGGCCTTAGGAGTTAGGAAGACCCATACCTATTCAGAACTAATCATCAGCTGAGAAGAGGAGACATTAGCTACACATACAGATTCAGAACTTTTCAGCAACCACCATTGCTTGATTGGAGAAGGACAGATTATTGGTTAGCAATGGCAGCCCGCCATGGTAGCAGCAGGAAGACAAAGGCAGAGCAATGGCTATTCGGTGGAAGATGGAGAGGAATTGTGAAGGAGACAAAGCATACTGTTGCCTCTGAAGCCAAGCCTCCAACAATTCCCACAACCATTCAGAAGGATGAGGACATCTGCCTTGAGAAGTCCAGAGTTCATCTGCCTGGTCTGGGACAGCGGGAGATCATCGATATCGCGCCTGGGAGGAAGTCGATGCCAGAGATGGAGATCAACATGAAGGAAGTTGTTTCTGTGCTTGGGGTGAAGGTGATGGCAGCAGACATGCCGCCATTTATGCAGCTGCATGCTTTCAGATGTGCTAAGCGGTCCCATGATAGCTTGGACAAGTTCAGTTCAAGGCAGCTGGCCCATGATGTGAAGAAGGTGAGCTTATTTTCAATTTTTTATCTTTGGCTTGTTTTTGTTTTGTATCCTGAAAGGGATAGCATTGATTTCGTTCATCGTCTACGTTCCTTTCCTTCCTTTCCTTTTCTTTTAGATGAGTTATTTGTGAAATCAAATTATGGAAACGAATTAAATCATTTATGCCATCAGTTACCAGCTAGTGGTGTTGAAGTACAATCTTTAGATTATGTAAGACACTTCTAGCCTCTGTATCATGAAATGCACACAGCCTTAATTTTGAAATACATATGATCATTATCTGATGTGCTGGAACCTGTGTTTGAAATATTGCTGCCACTTTATTTTTGTACTTGTGTTTCCGAAGGACGATGCACTCTGGCTTGGTTTCTAATGGCTTGTCCTTGATCTTCAACAGGAGTTTGATAAAGTTTATGGACCTACATGGCATTGCATCGTCGGCACAAGCTATGGTTCTTTCGTGACGCATTCGCGAGGCTGCTTCCTCTACTTCTCCATGGACAAAATCATTGTGATGCTATTCAAGACCAAGGTCAGAAAAGTATTAGCATCATCTTGAGCTCTGTAATAACCACCATGGCATGTCCTTGTCTCATACACTTTCATCATGAAAAGGGGTAATTAGTCTAGTCTTGTGAGAGTGAACAAACAAGGGGGAAGAAATCCTCAATAATTGTTGCCTGTAAGTTGCAACTGGCAAGTATAGTACTACTGTGCTAGTCCCATTGTTCCACTGTGGTGGATGGTGCTGATGAGGTAGCACCAACAGGAAGCAGCAGCAGGTTTGTATATTAACTTACCACTTGAAAGTGATGATGAACTGTTGTTTGGGTGTAGTGTTGTTTTGCTGAGGGACAGTTCTGACAAGGCAACAACAATCGCTGTCAGGATCACGTTGTGAGATTCCAGATTTGTACAGAGATTAGCACCGCTAATACGGTTGATCAGTAGTACAAATCTTGCGGTGAGGTGTAGCTGGTTGACAAATGTGGCTAGCTCTTGCTGTAAACAATAATTGGATCTGGTCATTGTTCAGCATTCCTGGCTCTGGTCAAGCTGCTTGGGAAGAAACCAAGAAGAAGACTTGTCTTTACCCACGTGATGGCCATCAGCCTCTCTGGCTGTACAACCGTGGATGCTTCAACAAAAACGTCGTGTCCTTCTTTGAGTGTTTTTTTTTTTTAATTTCAACAAGGGCATGCCGTCGTAGATCGTCTGATTGGAATAAATACACTAGTTTGATTAGTATCTGATCCATTTGCACCTTTATACATATGCTTTCATTACAAGTAGTAAAATAAAATCCAACGTTTAAATCGTTGAAGAGAAAAGTATATGGAATACTGGAATATATATATATATATATATATATATATATATATATATATATATATATATATATATATATATATATATATATCACCATGGCATTTGAACCTTAACCATTTTAATCTCCATAATTATTACAAATGTGATCTTCTAGATATTGACGTTTAAGCACTAAAACTTTGAATCAGGCGGTTATGATAAAAAAAAACTATTCATTATAGACTTCCTAGGTAAGTAAGGCTAATCCATTTTGAAAGTATATGGCTATGATCGTTTTGCTTATGTAGATAAGCCGTATCACATGAACAAACCTTATAATCATATCTAAATTTTAAGGAAAGTATATGGCTATGATAGTTGTTTTTGAATTAAACATTACATCTGCATCGGTTTGAAATACAAGGCCAGAAAAAAAAAACTACAATGAAAAAACCTTAAAATTATATCTAAATTTTAAGTTTTAAAATTCAAATTTTGGCTATGGCTAATAAGCCACAACCAAACTATGGGAGCCTATGCTTTTAGTCTTCCCGATCTTTCAATGAGATGACAATGGATAATTCGATTGGAAATCAAGAAAGTTAACGACCTGACAACAACCGTTCAAGGATGATGCACCTTAGCGGATCGCTACACCAACTTTAGGTCTTGATGGATCAAGTACGATCAGCCCAACTATGAAGTTATACCCGTGGATGCAATCAAGAACTAGCAGCACCTGAACAAATAACTATACTATCTAGCCAACACGTGAAAATATAAGCAAAGTAACAGTAGCTAACTTTCAATATATCAAAACCATAAAGAAAAACTAAAGTGACGACTAGGTTTCTATACACCAAAAGGACCATGGGGATGCCCCTGGTTGTGGAACTTAACCTATTTCGTATAAACCCCATGGGCCTAAGTGAGGGTGACACAACACCATCAGTCTTCATTTATAGAAACGTGTCTATATTTTTTTTGTCAATTTGTAGATGACTCTTATCGAATTTGGAGGTGAGGTTTGGATCCCTTGTATGAGGAATCCTAGACTATTCCATCAAATACTTATGGAGCTAAAACAGACGTCTAGATCAACAGTAATGATCGTTCGAGGTTGGGGATGTCCACGAGGTGAAACCAGAATATTCTATCTTGCACCGTTCTTTATTTTGGGGGTACCTTCTTCTTCGTTTATGAGGACAATAACAACATCATATTATTTAGAAGATCCCATTTAGTAAATCATGGTTATGCAATTTTAAAATTTTGATTACTTAATAATTAAGATGACAGGCACGACCTCAAGTAATTGGTCATTGATCATTTTAGTTTGGTTATATGCCGTGTTTATATCCACGTTGCATATGCCATTTCCCCTTAAAATATGTGGTATGATGTGTTTCTAAACTTTCAAATTGCATATTTAAGGTCTTAAACTTGCTTAATGCATCATCGATCTAAAAGTGCATATACCCCCATCCAATAGTTTACGTGGTATATCAATCTAGAGCCGACGTGGCACGCTCCATTAGATTGACATAGACAAGAATACATGCAAAATTTTAGCTGATCTTCACTCACGATCGCTCATACGGTAAAACCCAAATTATCATATGGGATTGTTTGTGCATCCATCAATAAACTCTCGAAAAATATTATCATTAAGTATAAATTATTATAATTATGATGTAATTTATGTAACTAAATTCATAGCTTAAAAATAACTATAGCGTAGGACATATGGGTTATTAGTTAATTATGGTACATGAGCAAGATATATATATTATTCGAGAGGCTATACATGAGGAAGAGATTTATTTTATTTTACACTTCATATATTGTGTCTATTTTTTTTTTTGGGGGGATATATTGTGTCTATTTGACATCTGTCTCGTTTCATGGGACTCGTCAATTAAAGTTGGCAACGAACAGAGTATCTAATCATCGAAGTTTACGACGTGAGCAAAATAGGGCGATAATGCCAATTGTTAGAGGTTCCGCTTCCACATTAACACGTTATCTGTACAATTTTAGTCGATTTATGAAAATAACTCAAATCCAAGGTGACGTACGTAGCAGATGAGGTCTGTGGGATGAGTTGGAAGGATATGTTTATTTACAATTAATAATTTTAATTTAATCTACAATTTTGTTCATGCTTAGCTCAGCGAGACGAGGAGGAATTAAGCGGAGAAAGAAGCAGAAGGAGAGCGTGCAGGCAAAGCAGAGCCCTAACAATGGCGCCGTCGTCGAGGAAAGAGAGAGCGGCGGCGGCGGAGGCGAGGGGGAGCACGTCGAACCCGTCGCCGACGCCTGCGCCGGCGATCCAGGTGCAGCGGCGGGCGGCGAGCGGGGGCCGGTGGACCAGCCGCCGGATATCCTTCTACGCCTCCCGCGCCTTCTTCGTCCTCATCATCCTCCAGATCCCGCTCTTCAGGTCACCGGCCGCCCCCTTCTCCCCTCCCTCCCTCCCATCCACCCTCCATGGACCGAGATGCGGTTTCGCCTGTGGTTTTGATGCGATTTAGCTCTGTTTCGGTGTCGTGTGGTGAATCTAGCTAGTCAAGCATGCGTAGTTCCATTGGCGCTGGTGCTTGGCGAAGTTCGACTTGGCGTGATTGCTCACATCGTGTAGGGGATGCAGGTGTGGCCTTAGGTAGGCATAATTGTGGTGGATTTCCATCGAATTCCTCGATTCCATGAACAGCCAACTGGCCTAAATGTTTGTGCTTATGCCACAGAACATACTCGGTTTCTGGATGTGCAGGGTGTCAGGCTTCAGGCCCCAGCACATAATTCAGGTTGCAAATTTTGGTAGAAGACGAGTTTAGGCTATCCAATTTTCTAATCAATCTAAAAAAAATCTACTGGCGTGAGGAAATTGTGTCTTATCTTTGCGAGGTGTGCTGTGTTATTTATTTTTCGCTCTCTGTATTTAATGACTATATATTTTTCCCTACCTATAATGAAAAAAGGCCAGCTTTGCTGGGTCTTTGAGAAAAAATGGAAATAAATTCTGTCCTATGTTCTTACAGAACTCTGTAAGAGGTTGTGACCTGATGAAACCTTAACCAGGTTTTCCTTAAACCAGAATCAGCTTATATTTTTTCGAATCATCGCAACAGATTAGATTCTTGCTACAGTGAGTGTGCCATAGGCCCTCATCATTTGACCTAAATGTCCAAAATTCATAAAATGCATATACACAACTAAAAAAATAATTTATAAGCATTTGGGGTGGGATGTGACACATCCTAGTACAACGAATCTATGTCATATTTGTGGTCGGAGGGAGCATGATGGAAAGTCCCTAAATCCAACTCCAAAATTAAGTTTAAAATTTCAAATTTTGGCATCGGCTTATAATCTGAGGGGGATACAATGGGAGCGATAATTTACCAATATGAGTAGCCATATACACCTCTCAACTAATTGTTGCCTCCTCAATATTGATCGTTTTATCAGTTGTATGCATATCACTACTTTATAGCCAACAGGGTTTGGTTTTAGTGCATATGTGTGTATGATTTCAACAGATAAATTTGCTAGACTGCTAGTTCAACTTGTTACCTGCTACTGTTAGATGGCACCGAGTTTTTTTTTTTTTTTGTTTCCTTTCGTGAATGCCCGATTTGGTTCAATTTTAGAGTGGATGCATGTATAGGGAGTTCTCTACTATCTTTTCATGTATTCCATTATTCCACAATCACAAGAGTCTTATAATTTCATCAAGCTTTTTTCCATAGCTGTAGGTGTCCTAGCTGCTTTACTTGAGTTGGCATTTCTCATGAGCATGGATTCCAGGAAACTGTATGCTACTTTGCTTCTTAGTTTGCCAAATATATTTAGGTTATTTCTTAAGTTTGTCATGATCGATAGAATTGGTCTTGGAAACCACAAGACTTGGAATTACTTTTATCAGGAGGTAGATAATAATATTCTAGGTAGATTTTGCTTACCTTCTTCTGCCATTTGAACATTTCAGGGTCCCCTGTAGAGCAGGCACATGCACAACACCCATTCAAGTTACATCTTCACAGTTGGTCTCAAATGAGATATTCCCGCCATCAGTTGTGAAGGCCCTTCTTTTCCCTGGGGCTATAGCGAGCAGCCTCACTAAAAGCTTGGCATTGCCTAGGTGGAATGACCTGTTTGATATCTATAATTTGACAGAAGCCAAGAATGCTTCAGCAGTAATTGATCTCCAGCGTCTAGAGGTGCCTTTTGATAACTTACCAACAACTCTTTCTTAAGCAGATCATTGTGCGATTGTTACATTATTATACTCTCTCTCTTCTCAATCAGATTCTTGCTGGAAGCTACTTCTGTGTTGCTGGAGCACTTGTTGGCGTCATAAACCCTGGGAGGATGACCTTGTTTGGTACTCTTTTGGTTATCTGGGGTCTAGTGAAAGAATCACTCTTTGGGAAACCGGTGAACAGCGATCCAACACAATCAGTTCATGTCTATCCCACCATTTTGATTGCACTGGTTTGTGCATTCATGTCAATAACTTATAATGTAAAGAAGACAGTAAGAAATAGTCAATCTGTTTCAATCTCCAAGCCCATGCAAAGTTCTGCCAAGTCAAAACTGAAGTAGACACTTCATTATCAATTTGTCACAACCCCTTCATCCTTGTACTTCATTTGCATAAGTTTATTGTTGAAGACTAGCTCAAGGATAACACTCGTGGTTCTTGTGTAACACTTTGAATACTGTAACCTTCAGTTTTCACCTTTGTATCAAAGACTTACACTTTCTCTAATTTGATTGCAAGCATATTCGCTTTAATTTTCCTAGTATATATTTATGGATGTGCTCCTTTCATTGTTAAGATGAGTCACATCATGCCATCCTTTCTTTTGAAGGATGATATTTTATCGTTTTGCAAATTCAACCTTTCTATCTATTATTTGCTGTAGCCTATAGCTCTGAAGTTCTCAGACATGGCATGTCCAATATTATTTCCTTTGTCAGTACAATCTTGGTTTAATCCTCTGATAATTCAAGAATTAATGACCATCCTTTTTAGTTTAACTCTTTTAATTACCCAGTAACTTTGTTTTCACCTATGTTCTTACAATGGTCTTATTTACAAATCCTAAAAGATGACCCATCTTTCCATTTTATTCTGAATTTGGAATTCTACACAATGAATACTTCTCAACTGTTAGCTGATAAACAGTCCAAAATGAAGTGACGAGGGCAGGACACATGTACCTGTTAAAATGTGCCCTATGATGAAGTGATGCATCATAGCTGCAGTGCTGCTGTCCTACAGCCCTAGCATTTGTATACATGTTTTGCGTAGCAACGGCAAGGATCAAAGGCTGCATGTGCAAGTGGCTCCTCTATCCTGTCTCTTGCTCCTGGTTGATGATGAGAGCAGAGGAAAGGAGATGAGTCCGGTTGATGATGAGAGCAGATGAAAGGAGATAGGCTGCCTGACTGAGCCCCACCAAGACCCCATGTGAGCATTGTCCTTTAGACCTATCTGTATTTTTCTACGATCTGCTGCTTGCCCTTTCTTATGGTGAAATCAGATGTGAACTCCTTTTGTCTACCCTGTTTAACAATTGTAGCTTGAAGCTGATTAACAACTCTGGAGAAGCAAACAATGTCAGGGAGATGATGTATTTGATATATGCAAAGGACTGAAAAGATAAGCTGATGTGGTCGCAATGTTAGGCAGTTTCTCAAAGGAGAAAGAGGGGATCCATCAAGGATCCAATATTTTATTCCCTGGAGAAAGTATCTTGTAAATCATTGAGTTAATTTAGAGTTTCAGCAGTCATAGTCTTCTACAGTGCTCTTCTGGTCAGATTTCTCTCTTGGCTAGAGATAAAAACATGTATAGGCTCCTTCAATAATTGAGATCCCTTCTCTATGTTACTTCCTCTTGCTGTTATAATGATTGCAATGGTTAGCCTGTCATGGTTATACGTCATCTGATTTTGTTCTTGTTTACTAGTAAGTTGTTGCTTAAGATCTGAGACGACCATTCCACCAAGAAAATATACCTTAGCCTCTGCTAGCCTAGTCTGCCAAGGAGGCCTGCCACTGCAGTTCACATTTTTCACAAGCCTTCCTACAGACTGGTGTTCAGACTTCGAGTTCGATGGTTCAGATGTCTATACAGAGGTCAGTTGCTCTTCTATTTCTTGAAATTAATTTTAGTATTCACTGGTATTTAGTGTATGTATGCATACTTCCACAGCTTTAAAAGTATGGAGAAATGACTCAAAACTGTTTTGGACAGGGCTACAACCATTTCACCTTTTCTCTCCTTATCCTTTCCATTTAATTGTGTGGGTGGTACAAGTACTAGAAGATTATCCTCATGTAGATCCCAGTACTCATGCTTTGCCTATAGTGAAAGACTATCTCCAAATGTTCTGAAGACCAACAGCGTCATCGACCCCTCTGAACCGAAGATTTTGGATGCAAGTTCTTCTGCTTCAAGAAATGGACAATATAGTGCAACTAATCATCTATCAGGTACAATTGGAGTAATGGGAACATCTGCCTCTTCTTCTCTCAGATTTTTAGAGAAGCTTGTGAGTTGGAGTACTCGAGATGGAGAAGAAGCACCTCCCTTTCTCATCTGTAATGATCCGCTTATCAAGAAAGAGCTCATGTCATCTCAAAATTCTCAGCTCCCTTCAGACTGTAACACTGCTCTTGGGAAGTTAAGGAAGAGGAGGCTCCTCTTGGAGCAATCTGGAGTATCCTGCATTGTCATGCCATGCAATTTTTTGCATGCGTACCATGATGAGATTTCACAAGGTTGCTCTGTACCTTTCCTACATATTGGTGACTGTGTTGTAAAGGAACTGAAATTAGCAAACTTAAGACCTGTTGAGTATGGAAGTAATGTTAGTGTCGGAATTCTGAGTACAAACAATACATTGGATGTGAAGTGTTATATAGAAAAGCTGGAGAGCCAGGTCAGCCTTTTTTTGTCATCAATCGCTGTTTTTGCAATGAACTATTATCTCTCTTTTTGTTTATCAAACAATCAATTATATATTTAATCTAATCTTTGAAAGAGGGTAGTGTTTTTTTGTAAATTAAAAAGTAGGTTGTAGACAGAATGTCTGTTTCCTAGGCCTCGCTGTGTTTGCACATTTTATGCAATCAATATTTAAGGCCTTTCTTTGGAGACACCTGTATGACAACCAAAGCACTTCCAGACATGCGAGTCATATACGTTCCACAAGTTAGGCAACTGATGTCCTATATCAGTAATGGTCCTAATGGATGATCAGATTTTTTGAAAAGTTACTTTGCATTCCGATACTTTCTTTTACTTGACAGGTCAGTCTACAAAAAGATTGACAACTACAGATCTTATGCCGATTGTAGTCTGCCCAATCCCGATTTGCCAATCCCATGATAACTTGTCCATTTCCAATTTGTCATTTATTGAGATCCCTTGAGACATTATAGCTGATACTTTCCTTTAATAATGTATACTCATCCCATCCAATTGGTAGCATATGGTTATGTTATCTTGTGCTTAAATTCCATTTCACAGGGTTTTGAGGTACTGCTTCCAGATAAAGCTTCATTGGAGCACACAGTTTTACCAGCCATTGGCGCTTTTAGGAGAGGGGACATGGAAGGGGCAAGAAATCTGTTGCGAATATCGCTTCAGGTTATGTTCGTGAAGGCTGTCAATACAATAATCCTTGCATCTGATGATTTTGTTGGTATATTACCTGATGATGATCCACTTCTTAAGAAATGCATAGACCCAATGGATGCTTTGCTTAGAGAGACAATCATATCTGCAAGAACAGATATCCTGAGACCATGATATCCCTCAGATTGATGCCGGTTCCTTGTATAGTTTGCATAGTAGCTGTTTTTTAACGTTTATCTCCGATGAGCATACATGTAAATTTAGGACCAGAGAAGGATTCATCAAGTCAATATCATGAATAGAACCAGTGCATTATGCATTGTGATCTGGGTATGCATTATGCCTTGCTGCTAAGTCAAGAAAGATGCCGAGTCCATTTGCGACTTGCAGATTTTGTCAGATGTATTTGTGGCGTGGCTACACCAGCGAAAAATTCAAACAGGAATCTAGAAATCAAATAGGTGATGTGGATGTTTCTCTGGATCAGTCTGTAGACAGAACAAATGAAGACATCGTCGAATCTTAACTGCACAGAAGGAGCACCTTTCTTTTTCAGATAAGTAGCAACTGCCTTGACACCCGAGATCATGGTTATTCAGTAACATCTCTCTCTTGTCAAAATGTATCCCCCATCAGAAAGAATGCATCCTCATGCTCTGCCAAACACTTATGCAAGTTCTACAGCCATTGCAAACTCTGAAGAACACTCGTTCAGACACAGAAACCTACCAGCTGTAAGTCTGCAACCATTTTCCATAACTGCTAGTACATCTCATCAGAGCCTGTCGTAGCACAGTTTATCAGTGTGTTTTTTCAGAAGTTGTAACAGAGACGATGCTTCCATTTTGACCTGGGAAAGCTGAGTGGACCTTCTCAGTCACTGGTATTCCAGAGAATCTGTTGATTGGTGTGGAGGGAGGGGAGGAGCTTGAATGTTCTGTGCACAGGTGGGATTGCAAAAGGCGTGCACCATAAGTGAGCAATGATTCAGGCTGTCTGCAGGCCCTTCACCAAACAAGTGGCTCCCCTTTCTCCCATGCAGAAACCAGGGACAAAAAGAAAACACAGGGGACAATGCAACACCAATTGGGCTACCTCTGTTCAGTGTAAGCAAGGCACCAATGCTAACCAAGATTGATCATATCAGCCCTGTGCTGAACAATAAACAACTGCAGCACCATGATGCTATGTTGTGATATAATCATATATGTATGCATATTCATATATGGCTTTGTTTATATGGTCGTAGCAGTCAGGATATTTATTCCACTATCTTGAAAAAAATACTACTACATACATATTCAGATGTTCTGATGCTCCCTGATCGATCACACTCTTTCTTTTCTCCTCTTCACAAAAGGGAAGAAAGATGAGTGATCTTCCATTCAGACTGAAATGATTTGGGGAAGCATCTGAGATGTGTAATGCTAGCTACAGAAGCTTTGCAATGTGTGTGTGTGACTGTGTGTGGAATGTGGATCCTCTGTGTGCGGTTGCTCTGCTGCCATTTGAGTGTTCAGGTTATGACTGATGATGATGCCCAAAGTGGTAATAATGCTCTGCATCTCGATCCCTTGCTTTTACAAGTAAAGCAGCGCCATGATTGTTCCCTGGAATCTTATCCAACTATGCACACCTCTTGTTCATCTCACTCTATCTCTAACTGATTGATAGTACCATAACTTTGCTCTCAATTAGAATTCACAATCCAGAGAGAGAAAGAGGAGATGAACAAGAGGTGGTCACATCGATCGAGCAGCAATCTGATTGAAAACATTCGCTTGTGGTTGCGAGAATTCGCTGTCGCCTCTATGTTCCCTGTACATGATATATATAAATATATGATAATATGAAGCATTAATTCGGCTTTGCATATGCGATGAACAATTAGCAGGCAATGGAAAGGAAAGGAAAAGAAAGGCATCTGTTTATGGATAGATTTCTGCCAAATTTGTGCGCCACCAGGATTGCAGTTACAGTCAAACGATCAGGAATAATCCGTGTCATGCTCCATCCACATACATTAGTTCACCAGGCACTCTAATTCTTTATTTTTTAGCACAAATTAAAGTAGCCCTCTGAGAGTTAAGTGTAGCATAGAGAGTAAAAAGAAGGGGCAAATCAATCAAGCCAACTCAGCAATTTTGCTTTGTTAATTTTCTGCTTTTATTGGGAAAAAAAGGGAGGAAGACTGATCGATCAGTCATCAGCCACACGTTTGTGCCATTTTTCTGTTTTTTCTCGCACCGATTACTGCTCTTACAATTGATGAAACCCTCGGGTTTGTCGAGGGTTATTTGAGAAAAGGAAAAAGAAAAAAAAAGAAACTCTAGGGGCGTGACCAGTGACTGATCAATCTTGTCTATTGATCTTCGATCTCGTAAATTTTATTAATTTTCCTCTCGTTTCTTCTCAGTGCAACTGTCCAAGGGATGCCAGATCAACCTGAAAAGAGAGAAAAGAAAATTGAATTAGATGACATCATATACGTAGCACCAATTTGTCACTATCAAAGGTGCAAATGTGCCATGTGGGTTTAATTGACATGCAAAAAGTAGTAAGCCAGCTGCTTACCGTAGTATCTGGGGAAATTGCACCGGAAGCACTCGGTTCTGTTAGCGTAGTTCTGCACGTTGCATTCCAGTCTGCAAAACACCAAAACAGACATGTGAATATCAGTACTAACATTCCATACTTCTTTCAGAAGACTACAATATTCACATTCAAAACAATTAGTCCTGGTTAGTTTTCAGCTAAGCTTGAAATCACAATTAACCATCTGATCAGCAGTGGGTCACTGTGGTGTAACTAAAGAGGGGAATGCAGAACTGACACGTCAAGAGGAGATAATATTCCCGTTGGCATTCAGCTCTGGATTCTGTCGTTGGGCAGGCATAGAATCTTTGGACTAGACATGCATGCTTTTAACTTAGAGTTTAACTTCCCTTTTAACTCATATATAGTAACACTTTCTCAGCGCGCGACAGCTCGTGGCAAAACCACAAAAAGAAAACTTTGCTTTCTGTTTGCAAGCTAATTAACTAATAAATTAATGTGATCAGCCAGGGAGGGCATGCATGCATCAGACACGCACGCCTGCATGCTGCATTCCCAATTAACTGTCCTAGCTGCAAATTAACGATGAAGAAGATGATATGATTCTATACCTTGGGCAGATCCAGTCGCCGTTCTTCCAGCCTTGGTGGGAGGCGACGGAGAAGGCCCAGCCCTGGGCGACGGCGGCGGCGGAGTCGGTCTTGGCGGAGCCGCACTTGAAGCAGCTGCAGCGGCTGGCGTAGTTGTTGACGCCGCAGCAGCGGCAGCACCAGTCGCCGGGCTTCACCTCCCAACCTCCCCCCATCGCCGCGTAGTCCGTCCGCTCCACTCCAACCTTCGCCTCCCCGCACCTCTGGCACGCCTCCCTCTTGCAGAAGTTCACGTACTGGCACGACCTGCAGCTCCAGTCCCCCGGCTTCCTGACATTGTTCACGCTCGCCGCCTTCGCCTCCATACTCAATTGATTAATCGATCCAACTAACTAACTATCAGTAATTAGTCTAGCTGATTAAGATCGCAGAGCGAGCTGAGCTAGCTGGAGCAGACAGGCGAATGCTGCTGCAGCAGCTAGCTAGCAAGCTTGCTGCTTGAGCTCGAGTGAGCTGAAATACTACTGATGAGTGATGGTTTGGTTTGGGAGGAGGGGAGGTGGCGCGGGCTTTTATATAGGGTTTGGTGCTTCATATCATGCGCTACTACTGGAGCTTGGCCAGTTGAGTTGGGGCCCAAGTAAAGCCGCCCGGGAGGGATTGAAGAAGCTGGGGGAGTAGAATCTTTGCTCTGTTGCTGTAGTAATATTAGTATATTGTGTGTGTGTGCATGCATGCCCTGTCTGCAGACAGACAGTGGCACCCTTTTGGGCTGAGCTCTCTCTCCCATAACCGGGGAATCTCCAGGATTGATGGGACCTGTAAATTCTCTATGCTAACTACTACTAGTATATAATAAGTCAATAATGAATTAAAAGTGTGTAGCAAGCGTCAGTAGGCAGGGGAGGTCGTAGGATTTTGAACAATAACAAAGGGCCATGTAACAATAAATACTTCCCCATCCGTAAATATAAATTTTTCTAGTTAGACACAAGCGTGTCGAGATTTATAGCTAGACATGCTTTCTATTTTGTGTATAAGTATAAATAATACGGATACCAAAGTCTTAAAATTTATACATACATTCCTATTGTGTAAGGCTGAAATTATACATACATTCCTATTGTGTAAGGCTGAAAATAATTATATATTTTTTTGAAACTTCTAATGTAATAAATCAATGGTTAACTCTGTTTATAAGGGTATTTTGATAAGTACCATCTCAATGGTAGAGTATAGAACAAAATGTAGACTCGTTGGTATTATAGAGCTTAGCAATGTCAATGATAAATTGTTGGATTAGGACAAACTTAGTGGCATCAAATAGATTACCTCCTTATATTTACTTGTAGAAGGAATAATATGTACATAGGTGTAGTTAATAGTAAAGTGAATATGGTGCACAATAGATTGGAGAAACTATAAGGTATTGGGTAAAACATAAAGTCCTACTGAACATAATATGCCTTTCTCATGAGCTTGTGAGAAAAACAACTCATGCACTCATGATAAAAAAAAAGTAACCAAGCAACCATTTAAATTTGACTTCATGACTTAGTTCTTAATTGAGCCCAACTACAGAACGGTTGTTCGTTCGAACAAACCCGTTTGAACGGCCTCTTCTTCCTCCACTATGTTGCAACGTGCCGCTTCCGCAAGCCACGCAACCAAAACTAGGTGACATCGTCCCAAGCAACCAGCCAGCAGTTCAGTTAATGGCTACCCATCGGAGGGCTCATTGTATGGGCTCATTGAAGGGGACGGCAAGGGGGTGCAGGAGTGCGTAGCCAAGGTATCAAATCTTGTACCCCCTTCACGCGATACCCGCCGACACCATCATCTTTCTCTTCACCAACGTCACAGGAGGAAAGGTACTAGATATGGTACCCAGGGTACCAGGTCTGGTACCTTATCAGACCGTGGCCTCCGATACCTCGCTGTTATCGCATGCCTTGCTGAACAAGAACATTTTGGAGGTATCAAGCCTAATACCAAGGTATCGGCCCGCTAGTGTCCATAGATATTAGACATGGTATCTCAGGTAGCGGAGGTCCTTCCATATCCCATTGGAGTTGTGTAGCTCTTTGGAGCCACGCATGTTTCCCGCTGCCACTAGATCTGCCATCTCCGAGGTCGGTGGCGGCGGATCTAGCCCTCATGAGGCATTTGTCGTTTCCTTACTGCCATGGTAATCGACGTCATCCCTTAGCCCTATATCTTGTTTATTGCTTTGGCTAGACCGCCGGCAGGAGGGGTGGCGCAAAGACAAGCACATGGTCACAAAAGTCACGCGAGGGGGGGGGGAGTGCGTCACCTCAGGGATGGTGGAAGAGAGGAGGAGAAATGAAGGAACAAGGTTGGGGAGACGAGCGGAGACAATGGGGTCCATTTGAACGGATCTCTATTTTAACGGATCCTTGTTCCGTAGTCTTTCACTTCTTGATTTGGTTATAGATAGATCTAAGTCGCAATCATGCATGGACAAATTAGTAACAAATATAATTCTTTGTTGAAGAATTTTTTTAAGGTTCCACAAGCATTTCGCCGATTAATTTTGAAGACTACAAACTTAAATTATGATTATCTAGTCTGAAAAAAAAAACAACACATAGAAAATGAAAGTCTCATCAGGGATCAATGGCAGTGAGATAGAACCTTAATTAAAATCTTTAGTCAAGTAACTAAAAAGTATTTAGAGATTTTCAGCGTGCTTAATTGAATATGTAGTTTGGTGTACATTTCACTTTGGACTAGCAATATTAACCAATGTTACATGATGGACTAGTGCTAGATCCATGTTTTCGCTAAACACCAAGCTTTTACTCTACATATTTGCTATTGAGCCAGAGTTCACAGAAAAATCGCCATGATGACTTTCAACTCGATGAGTGCGGGCGGTTAGTTGTGTGAGCCTGTGAGGGGTCTCCATGCTGCTCCCTCGAATAGCACCTCTATCGCACTCTGTTTGATCTGCATTGCAAACCCTAAAAATCCATGTCAGGAGATCGATCAAGGAGATCAATATTAATATTCCATCAAAACATTTGTATCTTTTAATTCCGCAAAAAAGTTTGGATTTTGAGTGATCCAATTATTCACCCCTTATAAAGTGAGCGTAGCTCAACTTGTTAAGTGCCCCCAGTGGGGAACCTGTTTACCCGGGTTCAAATCCTAGATTTAGCATATGTGTGCTTGTATTTACGGATAACATTATTTCAGTAATAAATGATATACTTATTGATAGTGAGACGTCTGTGATGGCTTCATTAATCTCAAGATATACTAGTCTAGTATTCGGAGGTGCTCACATAGATAGGTATGAGTGTGCGCGTGTTTGTAGGTGCATACGTGTGTATTGTGTTTTTAGAAATACTATTTATCCCTCTCAGATTGGTTTGGTTTTTTGGACTCCATCCAGTATGATGAAGGCAATCAATATTAATATTCTAACATGGTCTTCTCTCCCCTGCACTAGCGCTAGCCAATTCCCACAATGCCACAATGGAATTAGTTGGAACTCTGTGTGATCGATGACAGTTGGAACAGGGGTCAGCAGGGTCAGGGATGGGGGAGGGAGTAAGGTAACACAGGATGAGGGCATGAATGATTAAGGGCTTGCTTATACCAGTCAAGATGGTCAGTTTAATGGTTCAATTAATTTCGAAAGTGGAAGGATCGATGCTTGCTTACGCGAGCAATTAAATTTGTGTTCACGTTCCTTAGTAATAAATATTTGTATTGGGCGACAACTAACCCCATCTAATCAATTTTGGGATTTAACTCACCTCATAAATCGAGATTGGCAAGTCACGCACAATCGAAAAGAAGTCACCTGCAAACGGGCATGTAGACTAATGGTTACAAGAGCCTCAGTAGCACCTAACATCTTGTGTTCGATTTTCGATGGGAACGAATTTTCTAGAATTTAACGGCTTTGTGCTTTCAGCGGTATGCGACGTACCTGTCGATAGTGAGGCGTCCGTGGTGACTTCATCAATCTTAATAATTTGCCGGTCCAGTTTTTGGAGATGCTCATAGGGGTAGGGTTTACATATGTGTGTATAGGGATGAGTGTGCGTGCGTTGTGAGTGTAAGATGTGTCCTGATTTTTTTTTTGGTACATTCACTTTTTCTTGCAGTGGCCTTATTTTTCCAGTGATATAATTGGAGTTATCCTGAAAAGATTTGACCACTAAAAGAAATTTTTTTATGGTCAATTTGTGGGCATAGGAAATGGAAGTCTCTAAAACCTACCAATAAATTTTCTTGACAGTGGTTGTTAGGAAAATACCGCTGGGACTACTTTGTTGTTGATTAACCGTTGGCAAAGTAAAATTTCCCGAAGACATTATCCTAATGGTTGTGCATGAGGGTTTACCATGTATAGCAAAATATTTCATGATGGTGCAGTGCATTTTCCTAACGGTTTCTCCCTCTACAGAAGATCCCACACGTCTGAATAAGTGCCTCAGTCAACAGGATACTCTGGCTTTTCCATTGTTTAATCATAATTCATTATTTTGTGTTGATTATGCAGACAGACAAACAAACAAGTTTAGACACTTTCAGATATTATATGACTTGCCTTGTTATTTTACACATACATAACTAGGAAAAGAATAACCGACCAGTATATATGCACAAAAAGGTTTTTCATGTGTGTACAATTAACATATCCAAAACTTATAACCTATGGGCTTTATCGTGCATGTGCTATTTGAGTCATATGCATGTGTTTTACGTGTCACGTGCATGCGTGGCAAATAAGCAAACCGAACACGCAGTTTACACACACGTAAATCTCCAAAAGTACCGATCGTATCACACTGTATTAAACACAGTACTCATGCCAAATTTATAGGGGTAAACAAATTTGATGAAATAAGTTTGTTGTCTTTTTTTTTTACGGAGGGATTGTTTGTTTTTGAATGAATTGTATAAGCATTATCATATTTTAATTATGAAATTATAAAGTATATGAACTTAATTTGTGAATTTTATATATCTTAGTAACTTGCAATCTAGTAATAATAGGGAACCGTATTTTTGTACATCACATTAGTCACATCTTATTTTTATATCAAATCCTGAATTGGGCATGATAATTGAAGATATGGCATATCACCCTTCTAGAACAGGATTGGATGCTTGTGGCTATATAAAACTGTCTTATTCTATTCGACATATTTTAGAGAACCATAACCTAGCTGCACCTGTTAATCTTGGGATCCTTGGTACATGTAAATTTTAAAAGAATTTCGTAGGAAGAATTAGGTCAAATCCCATGACATTTCCAAAACCCATTCAAAGGGAGCTTTGATGTTTTGCTGGCTCTCGTGGTTGATTTATAAAAGGTGGTGTGATATTACAAATACATGTACTTTATATATGGTGTCATAAATTAAAACTAGCACCAAAATCGACATCAAACACAAAATGTCACCATAAGAGATTCAATGACTAGACACAGTATTTGTTAACAAGATTCAAACGAAGCATATATCCCCAGTGCACTGACTATGGACATCACTCCTTGACCTCGATCCAATTATAATGTATCAGGGTATTAACGACCACCACCGACTATTATTGCCGGCCAATCGTTCCATCCTCTATGTTGTTCGACATGCAGTTACATCGTGTGTGCCTAACTTACACCTATTACAACTTCAAGTTCTAATATATATGTAACAGACTTTTTTTTTTGGTTTTGAGTTGCTCAAGTGTGCAATCCGCACAACACCATCAACAACACGTACAAACTTTTTCGTGTGCGAGGTATGCCTCCAACTCGGATGAGTGAGCACATATATGTAACAGACTTTGACATATATTCTACACAATTTTCTAAAAAATTCTACCTTGGCAAATATTCCCATGAAAACATGAATTTACTCCATGGACAAACCTCCATGTGCCTAGACTTAAGTTGCTTTTTGCAACTCATGCCGAACTGCGCAACAAGCCTACACAAGGCTCACTACCATCAATAGGCCTTGCTATTCTTGTAAGTTGTAACTTCTTTTTCTGGAATCGACCAACTTCATCTATTTTCCTATCATCACAATTATTTTGACAAATGAAATTGAATCCTTTTAAATTAGGTGGCACACATATAACTCACCGAGGAACATGTTTGCCTCTACCTTTCATCTTGAATTTAATATGATCTAGCTAGTACCCTCTACTTCTATGTCATCACCAAATAGATAAATCAAATTTACCTAACTAGTATGAAGAGAACCTTCTCTTTCTTGCCATTTTATCAACTGAGCTAACAAATCCAATATCCACACTTCCACGCCCTTAGAATGACTACATGGAGTACGTTTCCAGTGTCACGCTCAGTGCCGTGCTACCAGTGCTACCAACCTTTTAAAAGTATATCAAAAAGTCACAAAAAATATGAAAAATTCTGAGATGTAAATAACTAAGGCATTTAACACCATACAAAAAAATCAACTCAAAATTCTACCTACACAAGGATAAACAAAAAAAGACAAATTTCAGGTGAATAGTAGTGTGACCTGTTTGAACACTATTTAGAGCACAAATTTGTCTTTTTTTTTCTCCATGGGTAGGTTGAATTTTGATTTATTTTTTTGTATGATGCTTCGTGCCATAGTGTTGCACATCTCAGAATTTTTTCATATTTTTTGTGATTTTTTGGATATACTTTTGAAGGTTAGTAGCATGGTAGCATGTCACTGTTCCGTAGCACCGGATATTTTATTGACTACATGGTACTTTGAGAAATTCACCATAACCTGAATCACTGGAAGAAATTACCATGCCAACACTCTTTTTTCTTCATATTTAGTGACATGGGTTTTTCTTGTATATCCCTATCATGTTCACCTGCAGATCATTAATATACATATTTGATTTGATTGGTTGTTACCTTGGCCATTGGTTTCCTCAACTATGCTATTGTCATTATGTGGTTATGACATGCCTCTCTATTTGTGTGTGTGTGAGTGAGTGAGTGAGAGAGAGAGAGTCCAACTCTCTACTCTATCCAAACACCTATTGTAACTTTGGCTCCTACTTTTAACGACTTTGTATACATATTCAACACAAACTCTAATATATAGGGTTGTTATTACTTCTATACAATATGTTTGCTCACATATGTAATACATGGACATAGTACTTCCAAATAAAAACATACAATTCCTAAAAGAAACACCTCATCCATCCCACTGTGGGGCCATCAAGAGGGGAAAAGGATCTTTGCTTGTTGCCTGACTACAACATCACCTGTGTAAACTGTAAAGAATCAATCTAAAAATGGCTTGATAACTACATACTCTCTCCGTAAAAAAAATATAAACATTTGGGATGGGATTTAACTAATCCTAGTGCAATGAATCTAGACAGCGTTTATGTCCAGATTTGTTGTATCATGATATGTCACATCCAACCTAAAATACTTACTATATGTTCTAAGAGGTTAAAAGTATAGTATACAATAACATCTTATTGAGAAAATTATGTTGCAATGCACAGGCAATCTGCTAGTACAAATTATACAAGGGCAGTAGCAAATCAAAGTACAACTGGCAATTTACTTGTGCGCTGGTTACTTGTAAACCAACCGCGACGGGTTTATGGATTCATGGCTCTTTAATATTTCTTTTTTAGCTTCTATTGAAGTGAAAGCCGTATTTTTTTATTACCTAAAAATAGTGCAAATTTAAAATTAGCAACTTATATTGGCTTTGAAAAGTTGAAAGTAACATGTTTATTACAGAAGGTGGTATATCTACATATCTATATGATCTACTTTGATCTTCCTCCAATCCAAGGGGGAGAAAAATCCTTGTCAATTTAGCCATTGGAAGCATAGGTTGTCCAACAACCCCAGCTAGGTAGCTAAGTCTACGGCGACAGAGATGTCGTAAAACACATGTGGTATAGTATAATATTTGATGCTCCTGGGACAATGAGCCCCAAATTATACCAGTGGCTTTATATGATTCCCATGCATAACTCTCTTTCATATGCATCCTTTGCAAGAAAGGGCCCTGATGGATGTGGAGCTCTAATGCAAAAAGGCGAAGAGTATCGCTGGATGTGGAGGTGCTGTGTAGTGTCAGAATGTTGTAATGCAAGAAAAGCCATATGTACAAAAATGAGTATGCAAGGAAGGTTTTATGTGGGGGTTGTATATTCTCTTTGCTCACAATCATGCTGCCAGGTCCATGGCCAATGCCAGCCCAGCCATCCATCCATTGTGGTTTAGATGCCCCTTCCATCCTACAATGTCCACACAATCCGCTGGTTAGTGTACATGTAAGATACAAGCACACATGCGAGCATGCATCATCAGTCGATATCTATGCGTGGTAATATTTATATATAGATATATAATCAGATAAGAATACATAATAATCTGTAACAAGGCTGACTTTGGGTTGACTAAAATTCTATATGCCTCTGGTTTTATTAATTTGCAACATCAAATATAAAAGATGGGAGTGAGTATGACCTACACCGCTAATTAATCGTAAAGTGCAAAGTCATACATCATGATATTGTATAGTAGCGCATTTGGCAAAAAAGAAAGAAAGAAAGAAAGTGCAGACATAAAAATTCTTGCTATCATTCTAGGGCAGGAGGACTGGACCGTTGAGTTGTCGATCAGACGACGGTCAAGATCAGAGGGAATGAATGCAGTCGTAGCTAGGCTAGCACACACACAAAAAGGAGCTCTAACGCCATTATTCGATCGGCAACGCCGCCACGAGGAGGGATCGTTTTCAGTCCAGCCTAGTTGCGTAGACGGCCTCATCAACTGCTGCTCTTGATCGATGACAACCTCGTTGATTTCGCTAGCTTCTCGGTTATTTCAGTAGCCACGCACCAGTGTGCATTGGCATAGATGTCATCACAATAATCGCTGCGTGTGCGTGATCATGGGAATCAAATCTTTCTGCCCCATCCGCTGCACACATGCCTGCACCGGATCGATCATCTATCTCCGTCATTTCCATCCATCTCGCTGTTGATCGATGGAGCCCATTTTGCATAAATTAATTGCTTGCCTAGCTTGCCCCCCACACACTGGCTCCATAATTTAAAGTTCAAACCATTCGATTGATTCGGGTGTTTGATTTGGACTGCAAGCCTCGATCATGACTTGAGGTATTATGTGTGTGTGAGTGTATTCCTATATTCTTGCCGGTTGGAAAGATCTCATGATGATGAACAAAAGGGAGCTCTTGATGTAGGATTGGACATGCATGTCTCTGAGGCCGGCGGCTCTAGCCAGGATTCTCAAGTTCAATTTGCATTTGGACACTTTGTATTGTGGCAAATGTGGGAAGAGAAAAAAAGTCATACATTTATGTGTTTGGAATCTGTAAATGTTTATTGGTTCGATCAACAAAATATTAGCATTAAATTAAGGGCACGTGCGATGGTAGCTAATTAGTTAGCCTATTCACTACAACAGTTACAACTAGATATTTCGGTGATGTTGAGGAGAGAAAAGGGAGTAGGGAGAGAGTTGTTCACTAACTTTTGTATTAAGGGTATCATATATATATGAGCTAGGGTAGTTTTTAAGATAGTACCCACGTCGATCCAGCTTTAAGTACACTAGGCCAAAAAAATGTTTTTCTGGGCGGGTTAAAATGGTTTTCACGGACGGATATCGGCATCGTCTGGAAAAATCCTTTATTTTTCTAGGCGGACCAGCACCTGCTCGAAAAAATAATTTTTCCGGACGGTGCTAGTTTTTTCTAGACGGAGGGAGGACCGCCTAGAAAAATATAAAAATGTATATTTTTCCAGGCGGCCCATTTAGTGGCCCGCCTAGAAAAATGAAAAAAAATAAAAAAAATGTTGCCGGCTGTCATCGCCAGGGTCGCCCCGCTTTACATGCCGGGTGGGTGCTGCCGTCATCTAGATCTAGAGGGAGGCCTGCCGCCGTGTGCCCGTTGCTGGTGCCCGCGTGGCTGCTGCGGGCCGCCGTCCCTATCTGCCGGTGCTCGCCGCCCCGAGCCCTCAGTCGGCGACCGCGCTGCCGCCACG
>CM002476.1:14895035-14908450 GCA_000325765.3 Leersia perrieri | reverse complement strand
CTGCAAACCGCTGCCGCCTGGAGGGGGGCCGCCGCCGTGCGCCCGCAGCCCGCCCGCCACACGCGGGGCCGCAGAGGGAGAGAGAACTGTGTGAGAGAGAAATGGGTGGGATAGGAGGGAGTGAGAGAGAGGGAGCCAGCTAGCCGATGCCTTTATTTTTTTTCCTCCTTGCCTTCCCTCCCTTCCTTTTCAAAGTTTTATTTTTCCAGGTGGATCACTAGTTTTCCTGCCCACAAAAATAGATTTTTGTGAATGGTGCCCTGTCTGCAAAAATGGATTTTCGCTGGCGTGCTAGTGCCCCGCCCGCAAAAATGAAGGCATTTTTACAGGGGGTGACGATGGCTCCAGCCCATACACTATTTTTTAGGCGGCTCAATCTCTACGACGCCTACAAAATGATATATATGAGGTCGCCGAGTAAATGTTTTTGGCCTAGTGGTAAGTCCAAAAAATTTGACACAAACACTAATATGGACCCTACGTACTAATTAGTGTTTGTAGGGTAATTTCAAAAATTTGCTGGGTCCAAAAAAATTGACACATGGACCGCACGTTTGGGTCCATATTAGTGTTTGTGTTCATATTAGTACGTAGGGTTATGGAGTGACCAGTAATTGATCCAACGGTTGATTTACAAGGTATGTACTGATCAAACGGTTGATATATTCATGATGATGTGGCCTCTTAACTCAGCTTTGTGGGTAGAACTATAGGCGGAGGGGATTAAAACATGGACATATTGCTAGAGTAGTCTTGATGACGTGTACCACCTAGGAGATTTCTGTTCTGCTCAACTGATATGCATACCTTATAAAGTGCGTATGCAGCCCTGCGATACTCCTTTAGTTAAATAAAAAGCTCATATATAATTATGATGATCCTAAATGTTGTATATTACATCATCTAAAATTAAAATGATGTTGATCGATATCAGATAAAAGCATGGTTTTTTTCATAAAAAGTTGCCAAGAAAATCAAATTAAGTTGAATTAATGTATCAGTTAATTTGCAATATTGACCAAACCATTGGGAACAGAAGGTGAAATATTCACTTAATTATTCTGTTAAGTGAATAATCTAGATTGTTAATGTCTAGAGACCAAGCAAAAGTTTTGCTCTACTCCTCTGCCATCTTTCCAACCTTATCGATTGTTAGTGTCTGTTTCTTAATTATTTTGTCTATATTATACAATGTCTGGTGTGGCTTTGAGGAGATATATGGTATTATTGGAATTTTAAGTACAGTAGGACTCTCGTGTCATTCACCCCCGCAGGACAACACGAGAGGCGACCGGCCATGCCACCACCACCTCTTCCTCCATTCCTCCACCTTGCTGCTGGCAAAGCAGCATGGCTGCAAGGACGGCAGTGGCGAGGCTGCGCCTTCTCTGCGCTCGTTGCGGCCTAGGGAGCTGTCGGGGGCAGCGGTTGCGGTTCTGCTCAGACCCGCGCCATTTCTAGCCGGATTTGGAGGGACGGCGAGCGACGACGGCGTTGGCTGTTGGAGGCGGTGGCGGGCGGCATGTTGTCATGGCAGCTGCAGCTGCCCAAGTTCTGGGGCCGTGCAATGACTGCGTGGAGACAGCGGCGTTGTGACGGCGGCAGCGGCACAACCTCATCACATCAAACCGGGATTGGCACACCGCGGTTGTACCTGGTGGCCAACGGCTGGATATGGCACCAGTGCACTGGATCTAGCTAGGTCGGTGGTTGGTCCGGTGGGTGTGAGCACAGGCGGTGGGCTCTGCGGTGGCTGGCACGGTTGGGTCGTTCGTTCGTGCCCTAGGAGCTCAGCAGCGGCCCAAAGCTAGGTGGGGGGTGGTCCTCGTCGGGTGGCTCGGTTCGACGAGCCAATGTGTGCATGGGGTGGCTGGGTCTGCCACAACTGCTTGGAGTGGTAGTGGCATGGAGGTTGCCAGCTGGTTGCACCTTGGCCACGTTTCCTGCCAATTAATTCTCCATGGAATTTCTCCCATAGTCCCATGGTCGGCCCATCCGGCTGTGTGAAGTTTCTTGGTTGGGATGAGGCGGCGGCTTGGCTCAAGAGAGTCGGCGGTTCTATGCTAGAGTACTAGGATGATGGCCAATGCGATGTTCTGTGATGGTGCAATTAATGTAGACATTGGCTGTGTGGGAGGTTTGAACAAGAACCATTACACGAAAGCTTTGACGAGATTTGCCTGTTTAACGATATCGACGCTCTTTGGTGTCGTTGCCCCCTCCCCCCTAAGGCGTTATTGTGACGTGTTCTTCCTGCTCCACACCAAACTCCAGGCAAAAATCTTGCTCCGGCTTCGGACAAGCAGCGACGCTGTTCTATGTCATGTCCTTCTTGAGGGCGTTGTTTCAGAGAACCTTCCCACTGCAGTAATGGTTGTCGTTGGACCCTTTTATTGCTTGGAAACCCCAAGCTTTCGCACAAAATATCTCCATGCCTAGTGTGTTTTGACGAGGCCTTCTTTGCCTTCTTGGTTCTAGTTCTTGCTTGCGGCAGGAGGCCTGTTTCTCTTCGTTGGTTTTTGCAGGTGGGGTCGGAGCTGCATATTGTTGGGTGCGACACTGTTGGATAACAATGGCATGTTGTAGTCTCTTTTGAGGTGTGCTGGAGTCCTTTGTGTATTTGAATTGGCATCTCAATAGCTTGGGCTGATGTTTTTCATGTGAAGTCAAAGCTGCTTGTTCGCTTTGCATTGTGCTCGACAATGACTACACCTTCTTATGTGAAGTCCGAACTATTGTGTCGTAGGAGGTGGCAGGGTCAACAACGATGACACACCTGATGTGGGATGCTCGGCAACGATGACCTATGTTGGGATCCGTCTTTGTTAGTTGTGTAGTTTTAGTACTCAGTGTGGGTTTTTTTTTCCGGTTTTACTTTAATTAATCATATAGTTGTATAGTTTTTGGGTCTAGTTTTTGTTAGAAATTAGGTCAATTATATTCTTATTAATATAAAAGTAGGATTATAGTTCCTCCTCGGTTTGAAAAAAATATGGTATTATTAGTATATCAACATTAGGAAGGTGCTAGAGGAATGCCACAATTAATGTTAAAATTTTAGTGTATCTTAATACCTATTCGGATACCTCTGTTCCAAAATATAGTGAGGGATTAAATCTCTTTCTAGGTTGCTATATTCTAAAACGAATGTAGTACAACATTTATTTTCAACAACACACGCCATCTTTTGTCATTATAATAAATTTCTTTTATCTAAAAAACAAATGAACTATTCCTCGTGCATAGTATAATAAAAATAATAGGAAAAAGTCTATTTAACCCTCTTAAACTTTTATGACTGTCTAAATCACACCCCTCAACTACGAAACTGGACAAATCACACCCCTCAACTCTCAAAACCATGCAAAATACCCCTCTTGAGTGGTTTTAACTATATTTTGGCCACGTGGCGCTAATGTGTCAGTCCAGTCAGCCCTAAAAAAGTATTACTCCGTTTAAGATTGTAAGGCGTTTTGACTTTTTGTTCAACGTTTGACCATTCGTCTTATTCAAAATTTTGTGTAAATATAAAAACTAATAAGCCATGCTTAAAGTACTTTTGATAATAAAGCAAATCAAAAAATAATATTTTCATAATTTTTTGAATAAGACAAATGGTTAAACTTTATAAGCAAGAAGTCAAAACGTCTTATAATCTGAAACGAAGGTAGTATTAAAAAATAGTGGGGCCCATATGTCAGTATTATTCCCTCTTCTCTCAGTCTCTTCTTCCTCACCCATCACTCTCATTCCCTCCTTATTCCCCTATTCTCTCATATGCGGCGTGATAAAATGAACTCTTTTCTTTTTTATATATACTTGTTGACCGACACATTAGCACCACATGGCCAAAAAATAGTCAAAACCACTCGAGAGGGGTATTTTGCACGGTTTTGAGAGTTGAAGGGTGTGATTTGCCGATTTTGGAGTTGAGGGGTGTGATCTAGACAAACATAAGAGTTCAGGCCGATTAGATGGACTTTTCCCTAAATAATATTAGAATAAATTGAACATGCGCCGATTCTCTGATAAAACTTCATAGCAGAGCTAACATATTTTGGTTCCTAAAAGTGATAAAAGGTGTCTACCCGGGTTTAAACTTTAAATGACGGTATGAGTGTTCCCATTTATGACGTCGGTGATATGCCTATCGAATAGTGATGTGAATCAGGAGAACTTGTCAATCTAAATATATATTTTGGTCTAGTCTTCAGGAAGTAAGGTAGGGTATGTGTTTTCATGGAATGACTGTATACATATGTATATGTATATAACATATGCATTCTGTACTATGTTTGAAATAAATTGTATAAAATTAATTATTCAAATTAACTTGCTTGGTACAGATGGCCAGATACAATGTACATAACAGTATTTTTTTGACGGCTGAAGCTTCCTCTTTGATTAGTCGTCGTCTTGTTTTCTAGCACAGCTGCTTTTAGAGATGCATGTTGCCATTTTATTATTCTTTTCAACGGGCATAATTAACCAGAACAGCAACAGCCAACAAAGGAGACCAGATTGTGTACTAGGATTGAATTATCATCAAATATATTCCATCGTTGACCATATAAATTAAAAGCAAGCAAGTATTGAGATATATACACAAACGCACACACAGTAATGCAGACATCACAGATGATGTAAGCAACGATTAGACATGTCGGATTTCGCTGACTAATAAGCATCATATGTGCATATATGCCGCCTCTAGTTTAATCTGAAAGAACATTCTACTAGCTAATTTAGTCAACTTATTTTGAAACTTTCAATAAGCCATTTAGCTTAGCCCGCTGCAGCCTGCAGGTATGCGATTCAAAATCCAGATAATTTACAAATTAAATGTGACAGGAACAGCTTATTTATCGTGGTGATTGGATTTATCAAGCCAACCCATTCATTGTATACCCACCAAGTTCAAAAAATATAAATATTAATTCAACCTAAACTATTGGTAATTAATTTGACCAATTTTTCAGTAAGCAAAAAGTTATAATTATAAATGGTGCCTACCAGTGGCAGACCTAGTATTTTTATCCTGGGTGTGCACACATTGAGCCAAATCAAAAATCTCAACACCAAAAATATAATTAAGTTACTAATTATGCAAAGGTATTACAAATTATCATGCAGTTTTTTCTATCTCATCTCTCTTCATTTCCATTAAGTTACTAATTAGACAAAGGTAGTACATTTGATCCACTAAAAATACTACATACTAACAATTTTCCAAGTTTTTTGGGTGTGGCAGTGCACCACTGCCACCCCCTTGGGTCCGCCAATGGTGCCTACTAATCCCTCTATCGGAAAATATAAGTATTTAGGTTAGGATGTGATCATCCTGGTCCAATTAATCTGCACAGAGCTATGGTATGGTCCAGATTCATTGTATCACGATGTGTCAAATCACAGACCCAAATACTTATATTCTTGGACGGAATGAGTGCGAAAGATCTAACTGGAGTTAGAAGTTTCAAGAACTTCAGGTAGCAATGCAGCTCCTATTTGTCGCCTATTATTATGATAGCGATTTTTATGTCACTGAACGTGGTAGATTGACAACAAATATTTTTTAAGATAATAGAATTAATTATGATATTTATTTTAAAGAAGGTACATCCAATTATTATAGAGATCCCAGGACTAATAACTGTGAATTACAAAATTACACATTTTAATTAAAAGCAACAAGAACCCCGATAAAAACCACCATCAAATAAATCTCACCATATATATGGTTGGCCAGCGTATACAAAGCTGTTCTTCATGTCGATGGCGATAAGTTATATGCAGTCCTTGGCTTTCTAAAACCAGAAAAATAGAATATCTGAAATCAATGGTCGATCCTTTGTCAATCGAATCATGTTTTCGTTACTATTGGCGAGGGACGTCAAACCAAAGCAGATGAAACTTTAGTGAATTAATTAAGCTGTAAATTCATTACTCCAGATCTTACCACCATCAAATGATCTCGGTCTAACTAGGACACCACAGCATGGATGAACCTCTAATATGATGCTGTCGGTGATATGGGCCCGGGGGTATGCTGAGGAAGCGACACGTGGTTCGAGGGGCGCATTTACATAAGCGCCACCCGATGACGAAATACCTGAATCACCCTGGAAGGTTCAGGGCACGGACGGGCGGCCACGTGGCCACCCCGAGGGGGTCAGGCCCAGGGGCTGCCTAGAGGCCGTTATCCCTCTAGGGAAGGGGTTCGGGAACACCCGGACCCAGGCCACGCCACCCCGCACCTCTCCCGACGAAAGGGCCAGCCCGGCTGCCAGCCGGCCTATTCAATGCGGGAATAGTACTCAAGCGCTACCCCGTCGCATTTAATGCGAAGTGAGGCGCGTCTGTCATAGCGTCATCATCATCATCTTTTTGCACGAGAGATGGGGGAAAGTCTCCAGCCTGTGCCCGTGGACTGACCACGCAGTCAGAGACGCGCATCCCTCATCACGCCCCGGTCGCCGTCGCATTTAATGCAACGAATGGCTGCGTGGGAGAGGGGTAGAGAGGGTTGAGTGTATGATGGCGCCCTTGGCACTATTGGTGACCCGCTGACAGGTAGGCCCCATGGGAGGTTAGGTAGGATGACCATACACTTCATCAGCAGCATGGAGGCCACACTGTCCGTTTTTCTTCACCAGCTACCGCAACGTGACGATATGAACAGAAGAGGGGCATGACCCCTGACAAGACAAAGCACGAGCTGCTCCACGTCGTTAGCAGTGGGGTTGGAAAACCCAGGACTACCGTGGTGTCCCCTTGAACTATAAAAGGAGGCCCTGGTCCTTCATAGGAAAGGGGGATTGGGGATTTGGAAGTTGAACCCTGACCAAGAAAACCATAAGGCTACTCCACAACGCCTCAGTCATCAGCTCTAGCACCACCCGGGAGAGAACTCCTTGTAATTCTTCATCCACCATATCAACAACAAGAACAGGAGTAGGGTATTACGCTTCCCCGGCGGCCCGAACCTGTATAAATCTTTGTGTCTTTGTGCTTAGCAGGATTCTCTTTCCTGCCCACCTTCTTCTTTCCCTTAACTCAGACCTCGGTCTACCGCACCCTTGTGCCGAACCAAAAAGGGGGTCCCTGGGATCCCCGCGTGTCGAGCGCACGCATCGACAGATGCCTTCAAGAAGGTGGCGACATCTGGAATTCGTCATCGCCAGGTTTTCTTCACCCGAAGTGTCCACCTTATCGCATGGGCGATGAAAGGGGCATCATGGCATCGCCTTTAGAAATATGTGTGGCAAGGCGTCACCGACGTTGCTAGGTGTGAACACAGATAGAGGTAAGTATCAAACCACTTAAATCATTTGAGTGTTTGTCATTTCAAGCTATTCTTTTAACAAAATATGAAAGCTTCTATTGATTTCAGAAGTGGATTAGACCTTCCATATCTTTTCATGGAAGTACCTATTTTTTCCTATAAGTAACTTAACTATAATTAGTAGGCAGAATGACAAGATATAATTGTCCAGAAAGTGAGACTTCAATTTAATATGTCTGATTGTTTATATTGCCATTTGTATACCAACACCAACAGAGACCATCTTGAAAGTATTTGCAATCCTTGAAACACATGCAAATCTTGTTTCATGTGTTCAGATGGAATTGTTGCCATGTGGTAAGACATTGCGCACATAGCAAATTCATATCTTGGCATTTGTTGATGGCTAAATATTAGCATAACATGTTCCTCAAAAAAAATATCAACAAAACATAGGGGGTACTAACTTGTAGTAGGAGTGCCAGAATCTCCACTAGGGGTGGGGTGGTGGTAGGAAGGGACTTCAGCATGTACTGTTAGGTGGGGGAAGGGGTGTGGTAGGGACCAAGGGGTGGGGGTAGGGTAGTAGGGATATGGGAAAATTAGTGGTAGCCTAGTAAAAGCCCACTAGGACCAATCAATGAAGGCAATATATAAACATCAAAAACCCTAACTCCACCATATCCTCCAAATTCTCTAAATACCAATCCTATGTCAGGCAGCTGCACAAACTGGGGCTCTGTGTTCCAGTCTCATCTTGGCAGCTCGCACTATGTTGTTGTCTACCATCACCAGCCTCCCTCTTGTCGACCTGTAGTACCGTTTACTTTGTCACCATCTTCATCTCACTAGTCATTGCCACTTGTTGCTAGCTAGGTTGCTGCGTTCTCATCTCGTCACCTATCCCATGCCTCGAAGGAAAATAAATAGTCCTACATGATGTCTAATGCAGATCCAAAAGGTACTTCTTTGCCTGCAAGGTAAGTGTGACATGATTTTGTAGGACATTTATTTTGATGCCACAAAACATGATTTTACCTAATTATTTTAGATTGGGAGTGGTGTAGCATTAAGCAGTACGAAAGAAATTGATTTCATCGATGTAAAAAAATGCACTATTGCTTAAACTCTCTTTAAGCATACAAACTAGGGAAATGCATATATGTTTTATAGATTTTTTAAAAAACATTTTTTAATAGAATGCCAAACGCGGTTGCCATCAATTCATCCTATGTTGCACTAATACTAGCTTCTGCTCTAGACTCCACTCCAAATTATCCAAGGGCAAATCTTGTGGCCCATATCGCAGACTCACAAACTAAAAAAATAAAACAAATAGAGAATAAGATGATGAAATCTATTTTGCAAGATTTTGTTAATAAGGAACTAGATGTAAGTGAAAAGCACAATACAGTTGGTGTAACAATAAATTACTTAAAGAAGAAAAAATGGGACTAAACATTTGGTCGAACTTATTAAAACATACTTGTAAGACTGGGCGGGCTAGAAAAGATTTAAAACAATTCAATGTGAGAATGAGACCTGTTGATCAAAAGGGGAATTTACCCAAGGAAATATGTCTTTGATGAACATGTTACTTGGAAAGAACTTGCACTTATGATATGCCTCCATGAGTACATACTTTCTATTTTTGAACAAGTTGTATATTGGAAGTTCTGTGTTGCATTGCATTTTTTCAAAATGTATATTGGAAGTTGTATTTTTGAACAAGGATATCATTGATTTGACATTAACAAGGTGGCTATCACAAATTATTTTTTCAAGCTTCAAAGGCGTATCTCCATCACCAGTGACATGTGTGGTGTGTGGACAATAACTCATTAAAAGAAAGGATACATGGCAATCACTACTCATTTCATTGACGACGATGGGACGCTAAAAACCATTTTTTAGGTATGTCAAATATTTGACACCCTAAATGTTTTTGTCAATGATTATATTTCAATCTAGAGTAATGTTTCCTTGTAAAAGTTCTTGTTTCTTTCAGGTTCATTGGGTGTCAACCCCACATACGAGTTAAGTTATATGTGATGTTCTTCATAAGGCTACTGCTGATTTCAACACATATAGGAAATTATCTATTATTACACTTGACAACAAGAACACTATTAACAACCTAATGAAAAAGAATCTATGTATTACTACATATAAATGCAAACATATTGGTGTTGCAATTTTCGAGTGTAATATGGGTTATCATTCTATAACCGTTCCAAGAGGCAAAAGCCTCATGAATCATACATTACATATTCACCGATATGCAGGGTAGCACAAATTAACCTACAAAACAGGAAATCTCACAAACAAACAGTACTATAGACTTAAACAAAGAAATCATGAACATAACAATTAAGTTCCAAATATTCAATGTACATCTCAACAAAATACTTTTCATCTTCCAATCATCATCGATGAAATGAGCAGTGACTACCATGTACACCTTTTGATGATTTGTTGTCCACATGACAATTGTGATGGTGACACAACATTGGAGCTCCTGGAAATAATTTGTCTTATCCATCTTGTTGACCTCAAGCAAATGAATATGTCCTTCCAAATTATGTTTCTAGACACAACCTTGAACAAATGTTGCAATGCAGCTCAGAACTTCCAAAACCAGCATGTTCCACACGCAGAGGTAATTACTCATGGAGACTTGGTATTTCTTAACGTCCTCCCTGGGAATATAATTCCTAGCAACGGCGGCTTGAAATATCAATAGTAATCTATGGTTTACAGAAATACACCTGCAAACGCACGGATATACTATTGTAGCATTTCACCCGGAAGTATTTCAAGGTGTCGTATTTAATCCCAGGGGAAGATTTGTAAGAATGAAACTATACCAATAAATTATATGTACTTGCATGCGTTACAGTCGGTGTAAGTTTAATAGCAAGGGTAGGTTCACACATAGCTCATCTCGAGCTACTACTATATTTCTAAATTGGACTAAGTGTATATAGGTTAGTGAATGTCCCATCCTATACTTCTAGTATACAAGTGTTAGTTTATCCTAACTAGTATTTATTATGTAGCCCGACCCCTCTACAATGCAATGTTACATCCTCCCAATGCATCGCAAGACTACCCCGGGTTTTCGAGTTCCTTACAACAACCTATCATAGCCATCCAACCAAAGCGGGATACGAAGGTGTATCCAACCCCAGGAAATTCTATGTAGAAATATGTACTGCAGGGGGGCTCCCGTACTGAGATGTCACTTTCAGCGGCCTGCAAATCCCCAGAGTACATACGCCCAAATAGTGGTAAGTCTTAGCCTAAGCCCCATGCTTAAACTACTACTCACTACTCTACAACTTAATTAGCATTTGAAGTAGAGCAATTAAGTCCGAACCCATGTCCCTTGGCTTAGCCTAAGTAGACTATGAACCCAGTAGTTAGACACTATACCAATATCAATGCAAATCCAACAAGATGTAGCTACACAACTTATACTAATCAAGTATAAACTAAGTATGGCATTCATATTCTATGATTAGAATATAATACCAACTTGTATAAAGAAGAATATTATATTGAATATCGGAATGTCTTACAAGAAGAAGGAAAAGCTACTAGAACTTTCCCGAAGCCTCTGATGGACTTGGAACTATTCTAACACTATTCCACCAATACTATACTAATACTAACTTTATAGTGTAACTTGAAGCTCTTGCTTGAGTGTGTGCTGGCGAGTAATGAGGTGATCCTTATATAGGCTCTCAATGGCGGCAGTTCCAATGGAAAATGTCCATCATGCCCTTCAGAACCGACCTTGTTAGGCAATCCAGAGCGTCCACGTGGAAGGTCGGTGGGATCGGCCACCAGGCTGGTTCAACCAAACCAGGGTAGTCTCCAACTGACTCCAGCTTCCTCTAGGTCTCTGACAGGTGGGTCCCCTTGACGGTTTGAGGTGCTATGGCGGTTACTTCAGCCGCCATCCTGACAGGTGGGCCCTCTTATCCTCAAGTAGACTTGGAAATGAGGTTTCCTCCATATTATCTTCTCCATTTATATTATTTTCCCTACAAGCAAATATTTGCAAGTATAAGTGAAAATAGTTTATTCTGAAATAAATATACATTGCAAGCATAGCTAGTTCTCCTCTACTTTAGTAATATTGACGGTCGAAATTGGTCGATAATGACCGTCAACAATAAGTGCAAGTTCTTTCCTAGAATCCTCTTCATCAAAGACATATTTCCATATAGCAACTCTTCTTTTTAAATTTGTTTGTATTGTCCTTCCTAGACTTGCATTTTTTTACATTCTAGTCCAAGCTCATGATATCAAATGTGTTCATCTTTACGTTGAACCTGTACTTTATTCATAACAAAATCTATTGCTAAACATTAGATTTAAGCCTCTTATTCTCAAGTTGTGTTTTTATACCTTGCGAATCCACTTTAGCACCCTTTGGTTATTGCTCTTGGATAGAGTATGTAATAGAATCTCCATCAACCTTAATGTTAGTGCAACCTTGGACGGACTAATAGCAATTGTGTCGGTGATATGGATATAGGGGTATCCACAGGAGGCTAAACATGGTTTGGCACCTAGAGGTCCGTGTCCGAGGGAGGAGTCGAGGCAACCCGATGCCTTGCCCAAACATAAGGGGCTAGGCGATCGTGGCAGCCCGATCCACCTCAGACCCATGCATGAGGATTACGGCCACTCGGACCCACGCGGAGCGCCCCCGGAGGGGTCGGGCTCGGGGTCCGGCAAGGAGGCCACACCCCGCAGAAGGGGTTCCGGCCACCCGAGGCCACGTGGCACGCCCTTGAGGATAGCGCGCCCGGAGGCCTGCGGGGAGGTCGCGCCTCGCCAAAGGGGTTCGGGCCACCCGAGGCCACGTGGCACGCCCCTGAGGAGGGCGCGCCCGGAGGCTTGCGGGGAGGCCCCACGCCGCGGGAGAAGGTTGGGCTATGCCCTGCTGCTCGAGAGCCACGTGTATAATCATAACACATCCCAAACAGCCAACTACCGCATTTAGTACGATTAGAGGGGTCTAGCGCCTGCCCCCTCGCATTTACTGCGATGTGAGGCGCGGGTGACAGGACCTCATCATCACCCTTTTCACCTGTCTCGAGGAAAAGAGAGGAGAAAGTCTTCAGCCTGTGACCATGAACTGACCGCCCGGTCACAGACGCACGCCTCTCGCCATGCCCGGTCACCGTCACATTTAATGCGTTGGACGGCTACGTTGGAGAGAGGGCAATGAGAGTTTGGCGTATGGTGTCACCCCTGGCCCAGTTGGCGGCCCGCTGACAGGTAGGCTCCACTGGAGATTAGGTAGGTTGACCATACACCTCGTCAACAGCATGGTGGCCACGCTGCCTATTTCCTTCACCAACTATCGCAACGTGGCGACATGGACTAGGGCGGTACAGACAACTTCTTGCTTGATTGGAATAGGAGGATAGGGCGCAGCTCTCTCTCATTCACTTAGTAGGGCAAGGGAAAGCAGTAAGAATAGGTTTTTAGATATTACTTTTTATATCAAAGCAGTATCTGGTATATCCAAATGCCTGTACTCACGCCTAAGTGTCATCATTTCGAAAAGTAAGTAATATTATCTTTCTTTTCTTTCCAACGCAGCCTTCTTCTTTCTTCTAAAGAAATAGAATGTTGATTGCTCGGCGTTCGCTATGACAGGAATACCGATGTCCGTTCACTATAACCAACAGGAAGATCCATCTACTCTATTATGTCTCTACATGTTGCGCCCATACGTGACCTATTCCAATCAGTAAGAGCTTTACCCAACAATTGCTCAAATTGGAGGTGTAGGCTGTTGGGGAACGTAGAGGTTGAAGTTCCTTGTCTAACTAAGGTGTTCACGAGAACAAAGTAAATAAGCTGAGCAATTCCAACAATTATGGTTGTTCGCGAGGCTCCTCCTCCCTAAGGCCTCAGGCTTCTAACACCAACGAAAATGAGCGTTATTATTATTATTGTATATATATATTATATTATATATATGTTCGGAAGGAGTTCCACAACTATGAGTTCATCCGCAAGGTTCTTTCCACCATTGATCAAGTTTCAACTTTGCTTTAAGGAAAAAGGTGGGTTTTTGAACCGCTTTGAATCCCGGCCCAGCATCGGG
>CM002476.1:14881444-14894935 GCA_000325765.3 Leersia perrieri | reverse complement strand
CTTGGAAATGGGAAGATCTAGGATAGGCGGCCAACCTCCTGGAAAGAGCGATGTGCATAGACCGCGTGAGTAGGGATGCAGCTCCGTGGACCGCTCGTCGGGCCTGATAGGTGGTGGTATCACACCCTTCTCAAAGGAACCGTACGCGAGACTCTCGCCTCATACGGCTCTGTCCTGGAATCTAGACCCCCCCCTTTCCTCTGACCAACGGGTCCTCAAACCCATGGGGTTACGAATCATTCATTCATTGATTGATTCAAGGTAGCTTTAGCCATTGTGGGTAGAAGCTAGTCGCCAGAAGCGAAGCGATCTTCCGGGCCGGAAAGGGGGCCTTTTTCTGACGTGTAAGCTACCGCAAAATGAATGAAGGAAAAAGGCCTCAGAATTAGAAAGACTAAAGAGGCATGGAGGGGCATGACCCCTGATAAGACAAAGCAGGAGCTGCTCCCACAGTGTTAGCAGTAGAGTTGAAAAACCCAAGACTACTGTGGTGTCCCCTTGCACTATAAAAGGAGGCCCAAGTCTATCGTAGAGTAGGTTCCCACCCTAGAGATCATAGACCGGATTTCGCAACCCTAACACGCCTCAGTCATCAGCTTCAGTCCCTTCCCTAGGGTAGTACTTCATCTAGATAGAAGGAAAAGAGATTGGAAGGAGAGTCAGATAATGCTCTGACTGTAGCACAGAAAAATCACTATACCAAATCTTGTAATCTTCCATCCACTATATCAACAACAAGAACAGGAGTAGGGTATTACGCTTCCCAGCGGCCCGAAACTGTATAAATCTCGGTGTCATGTGAGCTTAGCTTGTTTTTCCCTCCTGCCCACCTTCTTCTTCCCCTTAGCTCAGGCCTCGGTACACCGCACCCCTGTGCCAAACCAAAAAGGGGTCCCCGGGATCCCTGCATGTCGAGCACACGCATCGACAAATTATATTTGACATTCTATAAAAGAAGCGTTGATTGGCTCCTCTTCAATGAAAGAAGTGTTAAGAAAGTAATGGTCTAAGAGGCAGATACACACTTCACTAGTTTTTATGCTTAAAGAGGCAAAGATCATTATCATGTTTTTGCAGCATCAATCACCATCAACTAGAAATTGGATTGTTCAAAACTGAAAAGAAAATGCTTCAAGGGAAGAAGTTATTAATTGCTTTTTAATGAACAAGCCATGATTGAAAAATAAAGAATTTACGTATGATATTAAGTTAAATAAACTCAACAGCATTCTTGGTTGCATCAAGATGAGTGTGTAGAGCATTACTTTGGAAGTCTTCATGTAACAAGTAATATTTCTATATGTGAACTTGTTTACCAAATCACATCCTTTGGCATCAAAATAAATGTCCTACCAAATCATGGTGCACTTGCATGAAAATAAGTAGAGAATATATGTTGACTTTGCTTCAAACACCGGTGCATCATTGATTTTGTTCGTTCTCATCAACTAGGGGTAGGGGGTTGGGTAGCAATGTTGAGACGAGAGGGCGGCTGCTGGCTTGCAATAGTTAGCGGCTGCACAAGGTCAAAAGAAGGCTAGCGACATGAACGTACGTGTGTCTGGGTCACTGTGAAGAGACGCTGATAATGAGGCTCGGGTCATCACATATAAGATGCATGCCACTGGTGCACAAGATAACATCTCATGGTATTAGTATTTAGGGTATTTTGGGGGCTTAGTTATAGGGGAACGTATCCTATGCACACAATGCTTACCGTGCACACTTCGTGCACACCAACTAAAAATATTATTAAAAATTTTAGAAAAAATTGTACATATACTTACAATAGTACTACACATGTCTGCAAAATTTCATCTCAAAATTCATTATACACAAAGTGTAATAAAAAAGACAAAATTCTTACAAAACTTTAGTTCAAAAACTGTTAGATTTTTTATATTTTTGTTACCGCTAAAATATAATGAATTTTAAGATGAAATTTTATAGATATGTGTAGTACCATTAGAAGTATATGTACAAATTTTTCTAGATTTTTCGGTGATAGTTATTAGTTGGTGTGCATAGAGTGTGTACGGAAAGCTTTTGTGTATAGACATGTTCACTGGTTATGGGGCCTCAGGCCTTTTTATGTATTTTATAGTGCCTTCACCATGGACCTGCTAGGCTTTTATTAGGCTATCACCAATTTTCCTACACCCTAGGCGCTAGGGGTTAAGTTTGTGTTTTGCAGCGTAAACTTTAGCTTGTGAAACTTTTAGAATCAACAGGTGGTATGGCATTTTTTAAGAGATGATAAAAATATAAATCTGACTAGTGCATAGGACAGAACACGTAGAATTAATGATACCTTGTGATGTGCCAAGATTAACTGTGATAGCGAGCTGAAGACGAGACGAATTCATTTAAACTCGCTTACCAATCCAAGCTTGGCTTCCAAACAAATACCCTCTATCTATGCATGCACTGATGAACCATTTTAGCTATGTATATCTTTTGTAGATATAGAGGCCGGATTAATGAATCCATTATTAAAATATGCATGCACTAATCGATGCACCCATGGAGGCACAAATTCAGGATCGGATATTTCTGCTGAGCTAGCTGCAGGGCAAGCGTGGCTCAACCCCAACGCTCGATCGGTCAGTCAATAATATTGTGAACCCCCTGATCTTGACGTGAAGCCCTTTAACTCTTTAACTAGTTTTGATTCGCTGAACACTCACTCATAGTCTCATAGTGCGCGCTGTGGCTGCCGGTTTCAGATAAGAGAGTGGACGAGCTGCGTACGTGCTGCACCAACGAGAGGCAAGCAGATGGCACGACGGCCGGGACGAGGTGCGCCGCCACCTGTCGAAATGCCAGTAGGCAATAGCACTCAAGCAGATTCCCACATGTACATGCTGGGCTATATGTGCATCCACAGAGAGATAGGTGTTTTTTTTTTTTGAAGCGGGACAGAGAGATAGGTGTTGTTCTCCAATTTAATTAATTAATTATCTGGTGTTTCTGTGGAAAAGATACTACTGCTAATTATTTGATGTTTTTTCATGGGTGCAGTGTGCATCATTGGGATACCCGGCCCTGGGGGTTGGCCTGCTCTGTGGAGCATGGGATGCGGCAGATCGATCATGCATGGAGAAAGCAAAAGCGAGGATAGAAAAGGAGGCCGAGATGGAAAAATAGAGTTTGTTTATGTGAGTGATAACTGCAAAGGGAGATTAGCATGTTTCTCTTTTGACATGCCAATCTGTTCTTTTTTTGACATGTTTGTTTCGTAGTACTAAGATAACTGAGATAGTTCATCATAGTTTGACTTTATCAGTTATCCCTCCATTTATAATAGAAAATATGACACCTCTATTTATAAGAAAGAATATTGTAATATAGCGAGAGCACATAAAACATACATAAATGCAAGTCATGATAACTTATAAAACCTTACATGGATGATTCTGCCTAGCTACTCGTGAATATTGAATTCGAAATCTATCAATATTTATAGACGACTATAGATTGGACGTCCTGAACAATCCCATCCCGGAACTAGATTTGTTTGGCCAGAAACCAAACCCGGATTAGTCAGTACCAGATCCAGCCGCTGTCGTCGCCGCCTGGATTGGTGAAGTTGTTGGAGCCGCTGTCGTCATTGTTATCAAAGACTTATTTGTAGCCGCTGCCGACAGCCAAAAAGCCTTTGGACATTCCCAATGCCGATGATGGCCATGCTCAAACCGACGTTCTTGGTGTCCACAACAGCTACGATAGATGCCATTGGAAGTGATACCACCAGCGTTGGGCACAATCCCAACCGCCGCCGTAGTGTGGTCAATGGGAGGGGCAGAGCAAGATGTGGCTGAAGACAGTTAAAGACAATGGTCTCGAGCGAAGGGGTTGAGGGTTGGGATTGGTAGAGCTTCGACAAAAATGTGGTGGCGACGGCAGATGAAAATGAGGTCCTGGCAAAAAAATGAAAAAGGTGGATGGGTTGGGAGATGGGAATCAACGGAGTGTCACCTGAACGGTAGACCGTGTGCAAATCTCTCTCTAAAATATGGATGTTATCCAAACATGACAATACTGAAATATTGTGTCACACCTAGGTTCATTCCATACACGTATTACTATACCTTATATTACATCCGGAATCCTTAATCATTTGTGTAGGGACAAACTTATGTTTTAAAATAGAGGTAGTAAATACCTCCAAACACTTAAAATAGAAGTGGTGGTAGTAAATAGGGAAAATTAGAGCCATGTCATTATTGTTTCTTAAAATTAGAGATATGTTATCCTGACCCACATGTTATTGATTCACGTGAGTCCCACATGTCATTTACTAATAGATGGCATATCTCCAACTTTAAAAAATTGCAACGGCATGGATCCAATTAGTCCTAAATAGTAAATACCTACTACATACACCGACCATCTAGCAGGCCCCTCTGACATCCCACCACCACGTTAGTTGCCAGGATTTGCCGCGATGTTGATTTGGAATTTTGTTAGGATCGAATTGGAATGAGCCACCAGTATGCCTATAGGAAGAGAGATTTAACAAAGTCAAAGGGAGATAGATGGGTTTAGTGAACCTGGCGCCTCGACCAGTCCACTTGTCCAGCATTGACAAGATCAGTCCACTTGTCCAGCATTGACAAGATCACACTTGCTTAGTTTGGCCCATGACACGAAATTATAGCCCAATTATTTAGCTATCTCTTCTTCCTGTAGAGCATCTAATTAAGGGAGCTTTAAGCCGAGACCGAGAGTGGTAATGTCCAGTCCAGTACTTGATGTTGGCATGTGGCTGTGGCTAGTGGTAGAATGGTATGACCAGCTGATCTAGTAGGTCCTCTGCACTCGTTGTCTTGAGTTTATATTACCACGACAGATTTCTAGTTATGTCTTACATGTTGTTGACAAAAGGAAGATAGCATGAGAAACATGAAGAAATAAAGGGCCACACCATAGATACTTTTCGGAATAATTAAATTGGACTAATAGAGTGTGCATAGCATCTCTGGTGTTGATCAAAATTGAACGTCACTTTCTGTGAGGCAGTGAGGTTAATTATAGATTCATTACAGAGGGATAAAGCTACTTCCTCGGTCGCAAAATACACCTGAGTTTGAACTTTAAAAAATCAATTTATATTTTCTTATCTAATCTACTCTTGCTACATAAATTGAGAAGTTTTATTCATTCAAAATACCGTTTCTAACCCACCTATCAATACTCCTTTCCAATTAATAATAGCATTTTCGTTATGTTTTCCTTTTCCTTGCATGGGTGATTAATTATTAGTTTTCTAAAGAGGCAGAGAGAAGGCCCAACGGCCATGGCAGCAGTAGGTTGAGCTGGTACGTGGGTTATGGACATTCTTGTTGCCTTTTCCATTGGTTTCAGAATTCTTGATGTTTTGAACAAAGACATGGTCTTTTGACTTGTTTTTTATTAGAATATAAATGATTGTCCTAAAATATTTATTTTGTGAAAGCACTTTTGAAGATTAATCTATACACATAATCTTCAAGTTTTGAAACTAAATATTTTTAGTGTTATTTACGATCAAAGTTTGAAATGTTTGACTTGGATCTTGTCCAAAACATCAAGAATTATGGAATTGGATGGAGTATTTAGCTATTTGAAAGGCAAATAACCAATTACGAAGTTTGCTGGTTCAATTTAATTTTTGATGTTTTATATTATCCAAATAAGCCCTAAAACTTCTCATATAACTTAATATAATCCTTGAACTCATTGCGTGGATATGTCATGCCATCCTTACACGTAAGATCAATTTTTAAATATAAATTTTACCCTTAGAAATATACCAAAGAAAATTAGAGAATCTCTTTTTTGTTAGATTGGTTTGTTTATCTTGCTTTATTTTTTCCCTATGTTTAATCCTTTCTTTTTCTTAATGGTGGAATGGATATCTAAACGTTTAATGTAAAAATGATTAGGCCATGGTTGGTCCGGAGTGAAACTTCGACAACAGAAAGATGGACTAAAGTGCAATTTACTCTATTAAGAATTCCAACACGCATGACATCTATCTGAGGTCGCCTTGAAGGTAAGTTTTTTTTAAGGAAAACATAAGTTTTCTTAGAAACAGAACTGTTTGCTGTGAAAATGTTGTAAAGTGTTAAACGTTCATAACCTAGCCCTGAACTCGTGATGCCCCCAGCCTCCCCGGTTTTACGGACTGGGAATGCGAATGCGATGCCCACTCGCAGGGGTCGATTGGCCACGTTGGTGGATCGGTGATCTATCAGCCTAGCTCCATCAACGGCCAGATGCATGGGAAGCTAATTGGTGCACGGTGTGACGGGACCGGTGCGATTGCCTGCTGATGCTTTTGCACGCGTGCGTGCTCACGGAATTTCCTTTTGATTGGGTCCGGTTGACATCTCCCTGTCAACCTAGCTCGATCCATCAGTCTTTCTCCTCCGGCCAAAGCTTGCCTTCGTTTGGTATCCCTCTCCATGGCTCCATTATTGCTTCAACATATATTGTTCCTTGATCCAGGAATCACCATCATGAAGACATAATGAGAGGGACGCAGGAATACTGTTGCATGGTTATGTAAATACTCTCAAATTAAATGTGCTTTCCTAGGTGCTGATTGATCATATAGCTAGGGCCTTTTTTTTCCTGCTACGCGCTTATAGTGAAAGACACACGATCTAAGCAACGAAACATGGTAGACTTTCTTATAGTTCCATTTTTTATCGGCCCAAATATCAAGAAAGTGAAAATAGAGAACAACGAGAAAAACCCCTGATTAATTAATTTCTAGAGAATCAATATCATTCTAAAAACAAAATTTTGTAGTGACATGTAACATATGAATATATTTCTTGTTTGTTTAAAATATACTCCCTCCGATTTTAAATATTTGACGTTGTTTAGCTTAGTTTTGAGCTAACCAATAACATCAAAAAAAAGAAATATGGAGGGAGTATATGCTTTTAGACATTTTTTATGTCTTCCTTTTTCTCTTTGGACCAACTTGCCAGATTACAGGATCATACACGCAGTACAGTGTCCTTATCCAACCTTCCAATATTATCCATGTACCGTGCAGTGTCTTAAAAAACGTCTCAATACAATAGCCTAATGCATGAGCATCGAAAAGGAGATGTAGTGATGGAATCTTTTCTTTATAAACACATATATTTCATTGCAAGATCCCATCATGTTTCCCCCCTTTTTCTGGTGATCATTGCCAGGCATAGCATTGCTGAACAATATATAGCTTCTCAATTAAGGAGATCACAATGTCTATTGAATAGGCCACACAATAGGAAGCAATATTGCAAGGAAAAAGTACCCTCTATCTTGAAGTACTCCCCCCTGTCATTAGTATTTAACATAGACATAATTTGGTCAAAATTTTAAAACTTTAACCATCACTAACTTACCAAATGCTTATTTCCACAACAAATGAAATAGTATACGTGGATTTGCCTACAAAAGTAATCATAGTATCACAAAATTATTGGATTATATAAACTTGTTCTAGTATGAAATTGATGGTTAACCACAATGAAGTATGAAACTAGGTGTTCTAACCTTCTTAAGTATGAAAACAAATTTAAATTAGAGAAGTGAGAGTAGCTCTATCTGTTAGGTTTCTTGTGAGGGAACATGTCTACCGGAGTTTAAATCCTAGATTTCACAAGGGTTGCGTATTTACAGCTAAAATTCTTTCAACGGTAGGCGATAGATGCGTCAACAGCGATGCACATGTGGTGACTTCATAAATCTCAAGATGACGACCTAGTTTTTGGAGGTGCTCGTAGTGGTATGGTGTGTCTGTGAGTTCATAAGCTTATGTGATTAGTGCGCATGTGTTTGTGATCATTTGTATTGTATTTTCAAAAAATAAATAAATTTTAATTAGACGATTCCTCAGGGTGGTTTCAGAGGTATAGTTTGGCATGGCGATGCATGACTTATTAGGCACAGTGATGATATGGTACTTTCTTTGGTTGGTGGCAATCAAGGAAAAAAATATTTCATTTCGCCATGATGAAAGGTGATAACTAAGAAAGAAGATCGTACATTCATTGACATGTAAAAAATCACCAAGTCGTAGCCGGTTTACATGTCATGGTGGTACAACCATCTGAATTAATAACCATCTTTCAATACTTTGTATATCATACTTTACAGGGTTAGATAATAGACCAACTATAATATTTCAAGTTAGAGTAGATTTTTTTTTAGAAGTACACAATACAACGCAGACACTCACAACGCACGTACATAACGCATGCACACTCGTCCCTATGAAGTTAGAGTAGATTTATTCATATTACACCCAACAAACAATAATTGAAACATGTTAACATGTTTCTGAACCCTCTATATCCTGGCATCCGTTTAGCCACCGCCACTACCCTCAATAATCCCACGTTGACGGTGCAGTCGGTGCTATATATTGCATACTAATATTTTTTGTGAGGTATACACGCATATATTCTCATCACACTAATTATGTATAAACTATCCCTATTGGTAAGTTGATTCCTGTTTGATTTAATTCCTCCAGTGAGATCATAATTGGAGTTCATCTAAACTGGTTTCATATCTTCTCTTTTTAGTCATATTCCTCCTTGATCATCAATTTTTCTTGTCTGCTAAATATCTCTCGCAAGATATATGTCTCTGAAGGATAGATGCATGTTCTAGCCTTTACACCTTTTATCCATCAATCATCAGGCTCTGATTAGATCACTCGACACAGATAAAAAGATTCTAGCTTGCGTTAGCTCACAGAAAGGTTTGATGCTAGCACTTAGTAATATCTATAAACAAACTTTAGGGGACAAATTTGCTCCCCACCCGAGTTCAGTTCCTCGCGTATAGCGAGTGTGGGGGGACTGGTTAAGAATTTACATCATATAGTTGATCGATCGATTAAGTAAATTATTAAACCCTCACATAGGGCCGTTTTTCTTTTTAGTTGTTGTGCTACTACCCTGTGCTTCGAAATAGAGTTAATTTTAAGGGTCTATTAATTTAGGACTACAATTTGTTATAGCAACAGTCAAAATGTATATTCAACCCAAAAATAGATACAACAAGTTCCTTCGAAAAGCTAGTGTAATAGTACGTACCAGGTGGAGCCTCATTCTAACCCAAATTATTGGTTGCGTTTTAAGCTGGCACAAGACAGACCTATACAAAGTATACAACCAATATAAGAGAAACATGACCATGATTTATCTATACCTAATTAAAAATAAATTAATAATACATGTAGAATTCTGATACTGATAGAAAAAAAACATGAGATCTCATGAATATATGATAAATAATGGTAAAGAAAACAAGTTTTTATCTGCAAAATACATAGATACAGCTAATGCATTATGCAACAAGATGTATATAAATATATAGCTTACAATAAAAGTGGGTTTTGAGTAATTGTTGGTCAAAATATACAAAGTTTTTTTCCTGAAATTAAAATACACCTTAGAAAATCAACAGAGTGACTCTGCACTTCTGCGGAGCCAACGTGAGTTACCCTATGGATCAAAGGATCATTCACCAAAAAGAGTCCCATTCATTCGTTCCCGCTTCACTCAGATGTCTGGGAGCAGGAGCTGAAGTACAGTTCAAAAGTATATCCTATGCATTTACCCTATAAGAATGTACATTATTTGCATCTAGGAATTGCAAGTCGTAAACTGCAAGTACTATACACCCTTGAAAGAACAAACTAGGCCTATTGTAACACAAATTGCGATGAAATCCAAATCCCTAATGAGACGGCCCCAACTGTTGCAACTGCTTGAGTTAACTCCAAAAATAAATTTGGCTTTTGAACAGGCAGATCCTTCCAGTTTGTCCTCCTGCAAAAATGAAAAAGGATATAGTAAATTATTTACTGTATTAAAAAGATGCACTATATATCAAATTGAGTGGTCGAAAAGGGGCAAATTGTGTGCAATGAGCATCATCTCATCTAAACTATTGAAAAGGGAATCCCACAATGCCACCTGATTGATCCAGGTATACAAGAAAAGCTGGGCCATCTGATGGAGGAAAATAAAGAGGAGGACCGTTGGATTAAATCAGTAAAAGAAAAGCATGTTGTTCTAGAGTTTTCCAAGTATCTCATCTGGCCCTCACACCGTCATATCCCAGGTGACACTTGGGAGGCAGGGTGATAAAAAAAACACAGCACTATGGTGGCCGCCTCTGAGTGGTAATAGTTTTAAATTGTATATAAAACTTTTAAAAGCTTATTACAAATGGGCACTCTCCTTATATATAAATAATAAAAATAGTAAATGCAAAAAAATTTTATGAAATAAGCATTACTCCCTCCAACGTCATGCTTAAAACACAAGAGGGAGTACTACAAATAGTCATAATTTTTTTTTGATTAGTTACAAATAGATTTACTAAACACAAGAGATTATTGTTTATGCATAATTTGGTTGGTATGCTCATTATGGATTCTGTACTAATTCAATATGTTGTATAACTTTAATAAACCTCTAAAATGCATGCATGTAGCTATATAAAATAGTGCACACTGACAAGGATGCTAATAGTTCATGCGGTGATGGAGATGGAAGGTAGCAACTTATATATTGGCAAAGATGAAAAAGAGATAAAATTATGCAGACTTCTTTTACATATGAAATTTATGATAAATTACCGTGTATAAACCAAACATAGTATACTTTTATCTATAAAACGTATGCGTCAACGGTCCCTAAATACTCTCCCTCATAAAAGGGATGGTAACAGTCGCGCAAATGCGTGACTATATAGGCTAGTATATTGGAAATTGGGATGGGCAGAACTCTAGAAAGGGAAAAATAAGAAGGTTGGCTTAGTACTGTGGCTATCATATGAAAATGGACATCACTCGAGCACAAAATGCTTCAATTTGTTCTAAGCAAGCATCCAATTATAAAGGTTAAGAATCATTACCCCAAATCAGCTATGACTATACTAATGTTGTCTTGTGACCGGCGATCCTGCAATTGGAAATAAAAAAGAAATTTAAGACATCTTCTACGATTGTAGTGTGTACCAAATCATATTCTATAGTTATCTCCAGAAAATAAGAAAAATAGGTCAGTGGAAAAGTAAAAGGTGGCAGGTTTCACTACCAGAGCTGTCTGACCAAGTGCCTCACAAGCCAGCTACACAAACAAAAGAAAAAACAAGCAATATTAAAATGAGCAGCAAGAAGAAACATGAGTTGTTCTAAATTTGAGAAAAAATAAACTTCATACCTGGACATCTCCATGTTGACGTAGTTGATCTCTAACTAATGCTACCGCTTCAGAGCTTCACAAGACAGCAAATTATACATATTAAAGTGTTGAATAGCCTACTAATATGGAGACAGAAAAGAACGAACATAATGCAGGACTGCTACACAATAAAAGATTCTTGTAGATACCTTTTAATATAATCCCAAAGACCATCCGTCGCTAGCAAAATAAATTCCACATCCGGTCCAAGTTCCACCAGAGATACTTCAGGTGAAGAGATTATTAGATCCCCTTTGAATGTTATTCTGCAGATAGATATGTAGCAACTAAAAATTGTTACATATAGAATCACAGCAGAAGAGACATCTTATGACATGCAGCAGCAGTAGCTAGTAAAAGGTGTAAAAGTTGGATAAATATTAAAGAATGCTTGCCCTTGATAGTAAGTAGATACTATATAATTGAGCATGCATTGTTAATAATTAGCCATCGAATGATCTTGGTAACAATTGATAGGGAAGCTAGTAGGAGGTAACTTATGGCTAAGAATTCTGATGATATATAACCATCATGGAATTTTATTCTCAGCATGAGAATGAAAGAGAAGAAGCAACTAATAAATGGCCTCCTTGTTTGACCATAATTAAGAAAGCCTAAATTGGTATCAATACAACAGCAATGAAATAATTGACAGCGGAACATAAAAAAATCATAAGAACGAAAGCATAAGAGGTTAACCGTGAGATAAACTTTTCAGTCCATCTTCCTTCTTTAACTCCTTTTACCAACATCCTGTACAAAAACATGAGAAATTAAAAATTAGCAAGAGTCTTTTTCTGGAAATAATGTAAGAAAAGGTGTGTTTAATGTATAAACTGAGAATATAGAGTATAAGAGACGAACTCATTCTTCCGTGTCTTAAATCTGATATCTCCAAAAGCACGAGATACAGAAATTTCCCCACATATGCGTCCATCAACAATCTACAGAAAATACATTGATATTATAACAGAAAAGAATCACATAAGTGAGGCCATAATAATAGGCCTAATTGCCTAAATTGAGAATGTCCAACCACAGGGCGACAGCAGTAGTATGACTTATGAGTAACCATCAACTTAGAATGTGAATAAAAATAGCTGTGAAGAATGTTGCATCTTTAGATACAAACTAAAATAGCAAACAAAAGTGCTAGAATTTTATCTGGTAATTCAGAGTTCACTTTTGCACCAAATGACCATATTTCAAAAATGAATTGCACAGTATTTTACAGGAAAAGGCAACATGATGTTGCTTCCTTATGGATGGTACGGACCTAAGTGTTCTGTATTAATTGTGAGCATGATTATCTTTACAAAGATTGAAGAAGAACTGTAGTTTTGAAGATACAGGTAGAACTCTGGAAGAGAAAACACACCCATCCACCTGCTGCCCTGATCCGCTTGACCTCTTCAAGAGACGCTTTCTTGTTCCCATATGGTCGATGGAAGTTGGTCACAACTTGAGGCCTTCCACCGCGTGATATGACCTGCTAATCAACATCCAACACCACCTCACCATCAGCAAATAAAATTCACGAATCACGATTTACTTCACTCAATCACCTGCACTATCAATCTATCATGATGCGCTAGCCAATGACAATTTGACAATAGGATGACACACATGTAGCAGAGGGGATTGTTACTACCAAGCAGGAGTCGCCAATGTGGGAGACAACAAGAACATCGTTCCTCAGAAACATAGCAGTCACCGTCGCGCCAGACTCATCCTCCTTGTCCATCTGCTCGAGCCTTCGACGGAGCAAACAACAGTACAGCGTTAAACATGAAGGAAATTAGCAACTCTAAGAAGAACAGACGTCAAGCAGAATTGACATGCGAAATCCTACTGGACCTAACCAGGTGGAGAGGTTGGCGTCGACAGTGGCGAAGGCGCGCTGGATCGAGTCAGTGATGGCCTCGAGATTCTTGGTGCTCAGCACCGCGCCGCCGTCCAACGCCGCCGCGCATTCCTTGTACAGCTCTTCCCTACAGCGGCAAAAAGGAGAGGTTAGCGAAAAGCGGCCATGCCGAATCGCGATGAAAAGGGGAAGAGGGGGGAGGGGGGCTGATCGGTGCCTGAGGAACTGGACGGCGGAGAAGCCGGCGTGGCCGTCGAAGACGGCGGCGAAGGAGAAGCCGTCGAGGAGGGATCCGGGGCGGAGGACCACCTCGTCCTCCATCTCGTCGCGGGCGCCCTGCAGCTTCGCGCTCCCCCACCGGATGGCCTCAAGCTCCGA
>CM002476.1:14851584-14878168 GCA_000325765.3 Leersia perrieri | reverse complement strand
TCCAACATTAATGAAGACGCTTGTATCTCAACTCATATAAAGCCCGGGAACAACCTATTTACAAACTCATAGAGATGGTCAGTTCCATAATGTCGGTTTGTCATACATAACCAAAGCAACAATTACTCAAATTATTGATTATAGATTTTTTGAATCTTTTTTCTTTTTGGTGATGAAATGACAACCGGATATAAAACATATAGAGTTGAATGAAAGGTATAGAATGAGCTCCCCCTAAAGATGTGCATATATATGAATAAAGAGAGACATATGCATATGTATAAATGGAGTTCATTCTATATCTTGGACCATCAAGAGAGATAAAACACAAATATTAGGAGTTTAGCACATACCTCTCATGTTTCCATTATCATATCCAAATGAGACTTCACAAATAAATATTAGTCTCATATAATTAGACTTGTCATTAATCACCAAAACTATATTAAAGGCACTTGCACTTTCAACGAGGAGGGGCATCAATGCCCCGCTTCCGTTCTTCTTGGGTGAATCAGACTTAAGAATGGCAGCAACAACCAGCACGGAGTGGCGGTGTTGATCAGGATTTGGGACAACCCCGTCGATGACGCGCGAAAGCCGACAGTGGTGCCGGAGCTCGAGCGGCCACCAATGAGCTAGGCAACTGCGACGACAACAGCATGACATCGACTGGATTTTCTCAAGCCTTCTTTTGGTGGTGGCAGCTTGCTTCTTCCACCTCTTTCGGCAACAGGGACGACTGGATACAGTAGGGGACAAGGGGCTCTAGCTTTGGCTTGGAGAAGCGACAAGGGGTGCTCTGTCGCCACTGCCGCCCTCCACACTGCAACGCTACCTCGACACTGATGCCGGTCGGCATCCTCGCCGTGAGAGTTGGAGAAAAGGGGAGAGAGGAGGGTGAGAGAAGTGTAACTGACACGTGGGCCCATAGGCTTTTTTTGTTTTTTTACAATTTATGGTGCCACGTAGACACCAAGTCAGCAAAACCACCCCATAATACTGCCTTGGGACCTATTTTAATCTGATTTTGAAAGATTAAGATCCAACATTTCCAATATTACGGTTTAGGGATGATTTTCAAACTCAATGTAAACACGAGGGACTTATTTCCAAAGTATTGTCCACTTGTACTACGATGTGTCATCTTGCACGGGGCGAGTAGACAGGAGATTGTGCTCCGGCCCAAATTAATCCAACTCGATGAGATCCATCGACAGGCCCATTTAGACGGCCAAACGGGCCGAGAAAAAGGCTCATATGTAGGCCCACAGGCGCATACCCCACTCGTGCCGGTCGCCGGCTGGCAAAACGATCGGCCGAGCCGGTGAAAGATCCAAGCCCCCCCCAACCGCCGCCATCTCCAGTTCTCCACCGCGCCATCGCCGCGGTCGCCATGGGGGAACGGGACGAGCTGCCGCTCGCCCTCCACCTGCCGCATCTGATCCCGCCGGCGCCCACCGACCCCCGCGCCGTCGCCTTCCTCCCCGACCTCGGCGGCCTCCCCTGGGTCGCCTACGCCGCGGGCTCCTTCCTCGTCGTCTCCCACCTCCCCTCCCCTCCCCGCAACGACAGCGGCGGCAGCAGCGACGCCGGGGGCAGCGAGGAGGATGACCCGTTCTTCCGCCAGGTTATCGACCTCCGCGCCCCCGTGTCCGCCGTCGCCTGGTGCCGCGGCCGTGGCGGGGGTGAGCTCGCCGCCGCCGCCGGGAACTCCGTCTCCGTGTTCCAGCCGGCGCCGTCCTCTTCCCCAGGTCCGTTCGCCCTAGCTCGCCTGGGCTCTCATTACTCATTGTTTGCTAGTAATACTTTTGCTAGCGTGGGGATTGTCGCATTGTGTCTCAGCTTTTTGGGGATCGGATTGGCAGGATCATTTGGGTGGGTTCTGAAATGGGCTATCACCGAGACTTTTGCTGTGGCTGCCGTGGCCTGGACGGGCTCCGGCGACGGCATTCTACTGGTCGGCGACGGCGTTGCCATGTGGGCGAGGACAGAGTCCTCGTTGCAGCTCACCTGGAGATTCTCGCCTCAGGTGGCTCAGTCCCTTGCATCTGCTACACACTTCCTCCAGGGTCCTGTTGCGACAGCGGTGGCCGCGGCTGCTCCTTATGCCGAGGGAAGTGTGCCTCCTGTTCTGGTGTTCATGAATGATTCCAAAGCGGGTCTGGAGAAAGCTGAGCTTGCGCATCCTAAACCGGTATCGATGATCCAGTGGAGACCTAGGTCGTTGTTTGTCAGTGATCAGTCTGAAGTGAGGAGAGAGGTACTCATGACATGCTGCTTGGACGGAACTCTCCGGCTGTGGAGTGAGGATGAGGTACCCAAGTCAAAGAAGCAGCGTGCTCTGCAAAGATCTTTCAGTGTCATTGCGGTAATTGAGTTGAGCAACACTTTGAATGGAGTTCTGGGAGTTGATATAACTGTGAGATGGGCAGTTGAAACTGGCAGTGTCGTATCGAGAGATGAAGAAGGTAATTTCATATTGTTTTCAGGTGATTCTGGGCAGAACCAGGTAGGCAAATGTGACTGGTTGGTAAGCGCTGGTCCTGGGGCTTTTGTAAAATTTTGGGCTGTACATTGCATCGATGATGTATCTCCACCAAGATATCCACGTATTACTCTATGGAAACAAGTCAAACTGCAGAGTTGGATACAGTCTCCTTCAGCGCAACAAAAATCCATAGATGACTCATTTTTTGTTGAGTCTGTTATATCAAGAAGGCTATCTTCTGGCCCACCTACAACGTGCTCTTTGCTTCATTTTCTCCATGATAACTCATTCATTTGGTCTCGGTTATCATCCAATTTATCATTTAATTCTGGGAGCCATGATCCAAGTGATTCTGCTAAAAGTATGTCCTGGTATTCATCCCAAACTATCAATCAATATGGGCATAACGGAAGCATCAAACAGGTGTCTGTCCATCCATACAGCTGTGAAACAGAGCTAGCTGTTTCCATGGATTCTAGCAGCACTCTACATTTCTGGTCTCTTTCAACCTTATCAACTCTCGTATCAACTTTGCATGCACCTACTTCTCCATTGTGGAAGCTTTTGTGCAAATTTGATCTGCGTGACAATTACACAGATGTTGAATACTCATGTCTTTGTTGGGCTCCCTCTGTTGTTCAACATAATAGGTTTCTGGTCCTTGGAAGTGAAAAAGGAGTCGATTGTTTTGTAGTCAGTGTTCTGAAAGGAGTTCTTTCATGTCAGAAAATGTTAACAGTTCCTTTTGTTGAAGGTCATAATGCAGAAGGCCCACCTGACAGCATTCATACCATACCTTTAGCTTCTACTTGCGATGGGTCTTTCATCAATAACAGCTTTGTAGTAGTATGTCTATGGAGGACGAGCTTTCAAGCATTGTCATGGAGAGTAGTCCTGCATCTAGAAAAACAAAACAAACATGGTATATGCTTATGTGGTTTTTCTGGTAGCTCTCTTCCTACTGCAGACCAAGGGAGACATGGGACTTACCTATATGGTGATGTGTTTTCAGCAGTTATTTACGAAGGTTCCTCAGTCTTCCCTACATGCCTGGATGGAGAATACCCTACATGTATTTCTATAACACCCTTGAACAGTACTGTACTACCTCTACAGCAGCATGGCCCTTCCAGAACTGCTCCATGTTATCACATTGCTACTGGGTATTCTGATGGCACCGTGAAACTATGGAAGATGTCGTACACTGGTAACCCTTTGCAGACTGAGAAAGAGAGCCACAACTGGCAACTAGTAGGAACGTTTGGTGCTGATCGAGGGCCCATCAGTGCAATTTCACTGTCCAGTTGTGGTAGAATTGCTACTGTTGGTAGAAATGTTCAGAAGAATACCACCACCATTCATATCTGGAAAGCAGTAAAACTCATGGGAGATGGGAGTTTTCTGCTGGAGGATGCACTAATGCTTCAAGGCCCTGTTGTTGGTTTGGACTGGCTATCTTTAGGCGATGGGAGATTTTTACTTGCAGTCTACCTTCTCAATGAGTTGCGCATATATTCTCAAAAGCATCCTTCCTTTCAGGATGTGTTACACACTGTGAATTCAAAAGAGAAGCATCTTTGGAGCTGTATTGTGCTATCTCGATCTCAGCATGAAATTGTTAGCTTCCTTTGGGGGCCAAAGGCAACTGGTGTGCTTGTTCATAAGAATCATCTTGCGCTCTTCAGTTCATGGTTAGTTAGAGCAGTCAATGAATCTAGTACCTGGATATGTGATTGTCCTGCTGCAGAAATACATGAATTGCCATGTATAAAGCATTTTAATGAAAATGTCTTTGGTAGATTCAGTTTATCAGAAAATTGCAATGACACAAATACTGTTGAAGACAATAGTATGTTGTTACTAGACAAACACAGTTCTCACTGTTCTAATGGTCTGTGGAACTTGTTGGATATAGCTGCCAAAATGAGTGGACCTCTGGCATCATATCACCCAAGAGCACTTATTCAGTCTCTTTATTCAGGTACCAACTGTTTTAATTTCTCAAAAAAAAAAATCTATAGAATCTACATGTTTTGCAAGGCCCTGCTAGTCTGTTTATTTAATTAATTCTGTTTTAAGCTACCCTGTGAGACTGAGAAAGTGAAATGGCACTACATGTTTTTGTGCTTACCTTTTGTTGCTGTAGCTGACAACAGTCTGTTGCTTGAAATTTGGGCCATTTAATGTTCCGTTCTATTACGGTGAATCTTGTTTTGTTAATATAATTGTTACCATTATTCTGTCACGAGTCTTAAAGAAAACCTACCCACTGATCGATTACCCAGGAACGATAAGGTAAAACTACGAATATATACAGCCACTGCAATACTTAGAAAATGAAAGTCTTGACTGCATCATTGGCACTAGGGTATTTGGAACTTTGGATTTAGATAGAAGGTTGAAGGTATGGGTAGGAGTTGAGATATGGAGTTAGCTAATCCTTGACCCTACATCTTCCCTTAATGAGTTTTATGATTAGTCCACCATACATGCCAACCACTGTACCACACCCTTATATACCTAAATCCAAACACCCAGCTAGTTTAAATGCTTCCTTCTTACTGTAGTCTTGTTTGCTAGAAAATGACTGTATTGTGAATTTCTGATCCCCTGAAATTATTGGAAAAGTATTTAGATCAAATGATCTGGAACTTTGTTTTTTCCTATCAGTTTTTTTTTTTAATTCCGTCCATCCAGAAATATACTGTAAAGTTTTTGCAACATGAAAAATTGGCGCCATTAACAACCCTTATGAAGTTTGTATAACACAATTTTTTTAGTAAATCTCTGTTTTGATATATTGGGGATTTTAATATTTTGTGAAATCTTTTGGTGTAAATGCAAATTAGTTCTAGCTAAGCTTAATCCTGGCATTTTATTTTAGCAGTATGAGTCAAATTAAAAGAATAGAATTTATGAAACTTTGGAAATAATGCTATTTTGCTCTTTGGTTTGATATGCCTTCTTCAAATTGACTGTGTAACTGAGTCCTTAAAATGGTACAATTACAGCCATGATGATTTCATCTGCAGTTCAGCACCCAGCAACCTATTGGAATTTCTGTATTTATGACCCCATGTAGAAGTCCAAGTTCATGTTTGACAAAACCCATATCATCTCTTGTAATTTAGTAGAAATCGGGCTATATTAACTCTTTTTTATTGCTCTGCACAGGTCGATGGAAACAGGCAAACACCGTTCTGCAGCATCTTGTTCAATCCATGAAAGCAAATGAATTATCAAATTCCATGTGGGAGTGCAGTTTGTGTGGTAAATCATGCGATAATATTCCTGAATGCCCTTTGTCTGAAAACTTTACAGATATGTTATCTAATGACACATCTGCTAGAGGGTTACATTGGGGTGGCAGTCAAGGAAGTACAGCCTTCAGTTTGCTATCATCGCCAAATTCATATCCTCAGATGGAAAATGACTTAGGTATCAACACAACCACTAGCACATCTCAAAGCTCCGATATAAATAAGCTCCTTTCTAAGAATGTCAGCATACCTGCAATAAGTGACATGGAGAGAATACAGATACTTGCAATTTCTGATCTTTTGGGTAAAATTACTGATCAGAGCAATGCATCTCCCTATAAAAGCCTTGATGAAGCAGGGCGAAGGTAAAAACATCTCTTAGGTTAACATATGGAACTGGTGATTTTTTTTCAGGAAATATATATTTTTTTAGTTTCACTCAAATCAGGGAACTTGCAATTGTACAAGTTATGTTTCCCATTTTTTGTGAAATCTGCATTAATTGTTAATTTTGTTTCTCCTAAGGTTCTGGGTTGCTGTGCAGTTCCAACACCTACATGCACTTAGGAGATCTGAAGGTCCATCCAGTGCTGAAGGCTTCCATGTTGATTCTGCTTCTATTGCATGGGCCTTACAATCTGATTGTCAGGATGATCTACTTAATTCTGTTCTTCCTGCAGAACCAACTTGGTCTGAAATGCGAAACCTTGGTATAGGGTTATGGTACACCAATGAGTCCCAGTTAAGGACCAGGGTATGACTCAACAACAATTTATGTTCATATAGGTTTTGCTAGAAGATAAATAGTCAAAACATCATTAATGTTTGTATGTGTGAGAGAAAGGACCCTCTTGTTGACTAATAAAACCCTCATAGCTAGCAAGTTTATGGAATATGCTTATATGCTATACACTCCATTACTAAAAGTTTCTGTTTATCATTTCGTATTGTAGCACTATAGTGTGCTGATTTGGATTACATTCATATTAATGTAGATCCATGTTTTGATAACTTATCCTACAATCGTTGATTCCATTTAGTGGATTAAAGTATTATGTTAGAGTCATTCTTGAGAAGCCATTATATTGAACTTATATATTTTTTTTATTGTTGTAGTTTAGTGTCCAGATTCTAGGAATTAAACTCAAATGAATTTTCTAATGTTCTCTCTGTCCTGTATCTGGACATTATAATGAATATTGTTTACATTTGCAGTTGTCTGGATACCTGTGCTGATTAGGTATGTCTGACCTTGTAGATGGAGAAGTTGGCAAGGCTGCAATATCTGAAAAGCAAGGACCCTAAAGATTGTGCTCTTCTCTATATAGCATTAAATAGAACAAAAGTGTTAGTTGGCCTGTTCAAGATTAGCAGAAACGAAAAGGATAAACGCCTTTATGAGTTTCTCTCCAGGAATTTTCAGGTACCTTGGTGTGGAAGAGGCTAGTAAATTGGATAATTTGATGTCTATGTGCTTAGCAATTAGCATTCTTATGTATATGGCGCCATTATGATTGTAAATGTGGGCCAACTTATACTTGATAGTTTTGGGCATCCCAATTGAGCATTTTCTGCTAGACATATGATAATTTTATCACTAGACTTGCACCATATTTATGCTAATCTAAATGGTAAATGCACTTAAAATATGAGACGAATTCCATGCATTTTAGATTCTTTGTATTGAGAAGTATATTGTATTACTTATTGGTATAAATCTATCTAGGAAGAAAAACACAAAGCTGCTGCTCTAAAAAATGCATATGTGCTAATGGGAAGGCATCAATGGGAGCTTGCTATAGCATTTTTCCTCCTTGGTGGTGATACATCCACAGCCATCAATGTTTGTGCAAAGAACCTTCAAGATGAACAGCTTGCTATTGTGATCTGTCGGCTTGTTGAGGGATCTGGGGGGCCCTTGGAGCATAACCTCATTTCTAATGTGCTGCTCCCTGAAGCAGTTGAGAAAGGAGACCACTGGCTTTCAAGCCTACTTCAAGTATGTCGTGTCTGCCTTTTACATTTTTTTTTTCGTTTTGATGATCAAAATAGTATAATGGCTTTTGATAGACGTATCATTTGCTTTCCAACTAAAGTTCATGTAAATCTTCAGTGGATTTTGGGGAACTACTCTCACTCAGTCAGTGAATTACTTGATTGCCACCACAAGTCGCTGATTGAAGAATCCAGTGTTCCCGGTGATCAAAATGTCTTTGCAGACCCAGGAGTGGGTCAGTATTGTGCAATCCTTGCAACAAAAAATAGTTTCAGAAACTGTGTTGGTGAAGCTCAATCTGCAAATTTATCTAAGCTTTCATTAGCAATGGCTTCGTGCGCCTTGAACAGATGTGGACTGCCTGTAAGTATAATCTCTTATACTCTTCTTTCTTGGGAAAAAGGTGACCTGTTGACACCTCAATATTATATGTTTTATTTTGTTTCGTTCTAAGTCTTGTTTCTTTCTCACTAATTAGCTTGAAGCACTTGAATACCTATCTTGTAACTCGGGCATAGAGGGCAAGGACAACACCTCACTGAATAGTGGAGACAAGAAGATTGTTTATGGAATATTAAACCCTTTCCATGCTTCTTCCAACTGGCTGTCAGCATCTGTAGTCAGTGATGTTGAATCGAACCTGAAAATAACTATGGCTTCAAACTATCTGTCGCTCATGCTGAGAAATCACTCACTCTGTTCACAGTGCAGCCTACCGCTAACTAAAGATAAGGTCCTGAAAGAATTTGACAGTAATCATGTTGATGCGCTTTCACGTGATGTCAAGACAGCAATACAAGTATTTGATAAAAAATTCTCGCTTAATGTCGCTGATATAGCTGAGAAGGTAACATAACGGGTAGCATATTCTTTTATGTTTTTTCTTTTTTGTTGGACTTCTCATAACTAACCATATCTCTTATTGTGTATCCAGGTCCTTACCTTTTGTTGCAACGATGGTATATTTTTTCTCGCGTGTGTGTTGTTATGGAGTAGTAGATTACCAGATGTTGGAGTTGACACTCGTGGTCTTCAAGGTTGTGCTTCCCATCCAATTGATCATATGTTTATGGTGTCAAGCAAGGAGAGCTGCAATTTTCTTGCACGATATGTTGTCTCCTTCTGCTTCATGTGTTCTGCTTTGAACATGGACTACACTCCATGCACAACTAAAGAGGGAAAGTACATTATAGCAAGTTTGTCACACTTTCTAAGTTCTAGCAGATTACTTTTGAAACATGACAAAACTAGAACTTTTGTGTCAGATCATACATCAGCTATGCTTACAGTTATGGACCTTCTTGAATACAACATAGAGTTTTCCTTTTCTTGGTTATGTCATGACATAAAAGCATTACTTACCACGATCAACCCAGTCATCAGCACTTCTGCCAACAGAGAGTCCTTTCAAGTACTATTAAACCAGATGATGCAAGCTGTACGTGATAAGATTCGTGGTGTATCAACTAACACAGATGGGGGCACAACCAATGTATTGTTGTCTAATATACAGCAAGAAAAGAGTGAGAATTTGACTCTACTAATTGATGAAAAGTGGCATTTGATAGGTATATCTTTGTGGACTCGATTGTCATCTTTCATGAAACAGTTTCTGACAGAGTTCGCTGAAAAAGAGAGAGTTGAACTTGAAACTAGTGCAAGTGCTGTGGAATTCAAGGATCTCATATCTTCAGTTGCTGCAAAGTTTGTTATGGGCTCCCTGCATTTTGTGTCATCTTCCATAGTAAAATTGCATGCATCATTTTTCAGAGAGAAATTACGGAAGAATTTGCATTCAAGTGTGCTTTCCTGGTTAGAATATAAGTTGTCTCGGTCAAGATCCAAGAACAGTAGCCATGACCAGTTCTCCAGTACTTTTCAGCTTGCTAACACTCAGAGCATCGAAGTCGTTTTTGATACTCTGTGGGAAATATCTGGTAATCCTGTGGATGTATGCACTACTTTTGTGAATGAAGAAGTGAATTGCTTTCCTTTAAATAACACTAGTCTAACACGATCTTGGAAGGTAATGACAGAAGCTACACTAGTTGACTCTGAAAATGTTCTCACTCAAAGAAGTGGAGAAGAAAATCACGACAGTGTTAGCTCCAAGAACAATGAGAAGATACAGAGATTTATTGACAATACCTCTTGTGGTGAAGGCACTCTTTCACCTAAAAGTAAGGGTTTAATTACAGATTTCCAAAGACCCAGAGATCTTGTAAGGAGAAATGGTGAACTTCTTGAGGTATTTACTGTGAACATTTGACAATTTAGGTTCTAATCATTTTGCTTTAATTTTGTACTGCATTTTAATCCGTTACGGTGCAGGCAATATGTCTTAACTCCATCAATGAGCAACAAGGTGCTATTGCTACCAACAAGAAGGTATTTCTTTTCGATCTTTAACAATTTATGCATTCTTTGATTTCAATCGTCACTTTTATTAAATATTTATTTGCTACTGTTTATCTAGTGGATGTGAGGATGTTCATTGAGCGAATATCTTTCCTCGGTTATTTCCCTTGCATTTTCACTTTGCTGTTCTTTCCCCTTTTTTGCATTGTTTCTTTCTCACATTTCCTTTCTCAAAATTGGCATTTAAAACTGTGGATTTACATGTTTCCATTGTTATCTTTTTAAACAATTTAGGTGTAATTGTTTTTAAAATGGTTTCATATTTACCCTTCTGTTAAGGGGTGAATGTGTATATTCATTTGAAAAATGAACATGTGTGCCATTATTTTTCTTGCATTAGATTGTTCAAGTCCCAATGCTAAGATGTAATTAAAATGGACCATGCTGCATCAGTTCAAAATGGTTCATATTTACCCACATTAAATGAAGGTTATGATTGTTTTCTCTATCGCACAAAGCTTTGTTTTATTAGTTGTGCAGCTCTAAACTCATTGTAAGAGCTGTGTTACTTGCTACTCCATAAGGCTTTCTACATTGTTGTATCATGTGGACTGTTTGTCTCCCTAAGTTAAGTTGTGCCACTGCGGCAATTTTGTGGTGTGGCTATCCATTTTTCAGGGCCTTGTTTTCTTCAACTGGAATGACAAGCAACACAGCACAAATTTAGAAGAGTATATCTGGGCAAAATCTGATTGGCCCTTGGACGGCTGGGCTGGTTGTGAATCTACACCTACTTCAACTTCTGTTTCTCCTAGTGTTGGTCTTGGCAGAAAAAAAGGATCTCATCTCAGTTCAGGTGGACCAACTATTGATTTAGGTTCACTGGCAAAACCTGGAAGGGACTTAACTGGTGGTGGAGCATTTGGAATTCCAGGTTATGCTGGTATTGGTGCGTCTGGGTTTGGTTGGGGGGAACCTGACGAATTCGAGGACTTCGTTGATCCTCCATCAACACTTGAGAACATCCATTCAAGAGCATTATCTCGCCACCCATCTTTGCCATTGTTGCTAGTTGGGTCAAGCAATACATATGTTTATTTATGGGAGGTAAAGTTTCCTTAAAAATATACTGTGGGAAATTGTCTACTACTTCACATTTGACTTGCTATTACTTGTTAGCATCTTCATTTGTTATTGATGCTTGATTTTCATAAGGGAGGGCAATGTATTTTCGTCCTCCCATTTTCCCCTTTATTGCAGATAATCAGTGATTATATATCTTTCGATGTGTAAATTAAAATATTATGTGCTAAGGATCAAGCAAGTAAACAGTTGACACAACTGAAAATGTTAAATAAAAGGACTAAAATCTATATTTGTCTTGGTCAGCAGAACATGTGGTTGATGACATGAGAAGGGCCTTGTAGAGGACTACTGATCTTCTGTGTAATATTAAAATACAGTGGGGCGTGTTTGGTTTAGGTAAAACTGGATCATTGATTATTGCACGCTTGCAAAAATATGATCTATTCATCACATTGCTTATATTACTTTTTCAAAGCTATTGGTTATCTTTTATATTATATAATATTTAATTCAACCCTATAAGCAATAGATCATTCATCATCAGCCATTTCATCTCTTTCAAGCTGGACCTTAGTTACATGCACATTGCTTGCACATTAAGGCTATGTTTCTTTTAGTTTGGGATTATTTTAATCTGGATTATCAGGAGTAATCTGAAAGAAACAAGTAGATTATTGGAACAGCTTATTATAATCTGGAGTCCAGATTACTATAATTTCATAAGCTCCTTCAAGTGAGCTTTTTTTTCAGATTGTTGGATAGGTACTTACCCACCTTGCCACCCCCACTCACTCTTTAGACATGCAAATCCAATTATCCAGCCTCTAGTAATCCAGGAAACAAACAACTCACAACTTATTCTCCTCCAGCTTGTAGTAATTTGACTCAATAATCTATATGCTTACAATAATCCTAAGTGGAACGAAACAGGGCCTAATTCATTCATATGCCTGGGAATAAACTAATACAAAGAAATATTTAAAGTGATGCCAAAATTTTCAAATTTATGGTTGAATCTTTCTTCTTGTGAAGTATGGCAAAGGCTAAGTCATTCCCTCAAACCTGCATAGCATCCATATAAAACATTGAACTCAGTACAAATCAGACGAGACAAGCCTCCCATTAAAGGTACCTCGAAGTAAATTTCGCAAAACTACATGTACAAAACTACAATTTTTGGTTATATGATATATCGTGCTAACTGTTCTGATTGAGAAACCACAGAAACTTAAAAGGAAATCTAAAAAAGATAGCACCTCCATGTAATGTTCATTGCATGATTTTTTTTTAACCCCAAATCAGTGCTGGTTTGATAGATATTTTTTTTCTTTTTGTTCAGTTAAAGGGGTTATTATGATATAACCCCTAGAGAGTTTTGCACTATATTTGCCCCCATATTTAATTTTCCATTTTTTTTGGTGATTTGTTTAATTTTCCATTGATATCATCTGTTCTTTTATACAGTTTGGCAAAGACAGTGCCATGGCTACCTATGGTGTTCTCCCTGCTGCTAACATCCCACCACCTTATGCACTTGCTTCCATATCAGCTGTTCAATTTGATTATTATGGCCAGCGGTTTGCTACTGCTGCATTAGATGGTACAGTTTGTACATGGCAGGTTGAGGTGGGTGGAAGAAGCAATATCCATCCTACCGAGTCATCCCTATGCTTTAACAGTCATGCATCGTACGTGAAACAAACTTTTTAAATGGAATTGTCACTGCTTGATAGAGCTCCCAACCTTATGAGTCTGCCCTTATTGATCGCAGGGATGTCGCATTTGTGGCTGCAAGTGGATCAGTTCTTGCTGCAGCTGGATGCAGTTCAAATGGTGCTAATGTTGTTATTTGGGATACATTGGTACCACCATCCACTTTTCAAACTTCTATTAGATGCCATGAAGGTATTCCACTGATTGATGTTTTGTGGCTTTCCTTTTGGAACTATAGTCATGGAAAACAACAAAATGCTGATTATTAATAGTCTAATACGGAGTACATAAAATGTAAGGAGAACAAGTTCAGTTTTTAGTATCTAATAACAAAGTGGAGTAGTTAGCAGGATAGAGAGGAGAGCTACTTCATGGGTTTGGAAAAAGAAGGAAGGTTACTTTCTTGTTAAATCCAATCTTAACACATATTTGTAACATAAAAATTTTCCACATGGGTGCTAGCCTGTTATTGCATTTTACCATATATATTTACTTGTATAGACTTGCTGTATCGACATATCCTTTTTTTTTTGAAAAAAAAAATGTATTGCAAAATCAATGTTCCCTGCATACTTAGGAATCCAGGTTGCTCTTGTGTAGTTGACTCAACTTGTCAAGTCTTACATTTTGTTGCATCATGGGAACATGACAGCTGTAAAAGATCAAGATCAGTAAATTTTTAATCTGATCATCTGTTAAATAGAAGTCTTCTGCACTACCCTGCCAAGCTAACATTGTTCATGTTTTCAACTGCACCAAAATAACAAACAGGAAATGCGTTGACCTGTATGGTGTGAGCTAACAGGGCATTAAAGCTCACATTGTATGTAGGCATGTCCAATGGGGTAGACATATTGACTGCCATTGTCCCTCTGGCACCCCTTGTATATAATTTGAAGATATGGCTGACCATGGACTTCATCTTTCAGGAGGAGTTCGTTCTCTTTCTGTGTTTGATAGCAATATAGGCTGTGGATCTATCTCACAGCTGATTGTAACTGGTGGGAAAAATGGAGATGTATCTTTGCACGATCTTCGGTTCACCTCTACGGGAAAGACTAAGCATCACAGAAGTTCCAATGAACATGATGTTAAGGCATCTTCAACTTCGATCCATGACACCAAGGCTGGGACTTCCAACAGTGGTAACAACACCGGGATGATCTGGCATATACCAAAGGCGCATACAGGTAAGTTTGTGATATTATCATGGTACTTTTCAATGTTATATTTGGTCTTTCTACCTGATCCCTTCCCTTCTATCTTTAGGAAGTGTCAGCAGCGTATCAACTATCCCAAATACCAGCTTGTTCTTAACTGGAAGTAAAGATGGAGATGTGAAGCTTTGGGATGCCAAAAATTCTCAGCTAGTCTTCCATTGGCAAAAGTTGCATGAACGTCACACCTTTTTTCAACCAACTTCTAGGGGCTTTGGTGGTGTTGTTAGGGTATGCTATACTGAATAGATGATATATAATCTTGTCTGATCTCATTGGTGGTTTTTTATCATGTTTTGATAAGACAATAAATCTATGACATTAATTTCACTAATACATCTATATGCTTGATACAGGCTGCTGTGACAGACATCCAGGTGTTATCTAATGGTTTTGTCTCGTGTGGTGGGGATGGTTCTGTGAAGCTTGTGCAGGTAAGAAATGATTTTGCTGATGTACATCCTCATTAGAACAAGTAGAAGGAAGGAGATATGCTAGAGACAATTTTGTTCTGGTGGGCTGGAATTGTTCATTTGATCAATTGGCCTCATTCTGCAATTTTGTTTTCCCCATGAGATGTTTTGCTCTTGCAAGGGATGCAGTAAGAATGTAGCCATAAAGTAAGAAGTGGGCAGTATGAACAAACCCCGTTAGCTGTCTGGATATGGTGCATGGAATTTTCTTTAGTCTCGTATGTAGTGGTCATGCAGGTGTTAGTTTTTGTTTGTGCATGCATGACCATTTTGCACACAAGGTGATGCAGGATATCTGGACAACATTGCTTACCAGGTGACAAAGATCAACATGTAAGGCTGTAAATTTGTAGGATGACATACCATACAATCATTTTCCTTTTTCTTGTTGTCATGCCACTTGTTATGCGAAAGTGCTGAAAGCCTGAAACTCTTTTGGTGATTCATGCTATAGACACGTGGCAACTAGAAATCAGGTTAACTCTGTACTGTACAATTATATGGATCATATTTCAAGAGAATGATTTTTCTGTATAGCATCATATGATGTAACATTTTTTTTCCTTAAGATTAATGTAACATTTAAATTGGCTCGGTTATTATTTACATGTACCTGATGTATTTCTCGATCACACATGGAATAAGTAGCACCTCTTTTAGTTTCATTTGTCATAGCAGTTCTACAATCTCTTAAACATTCATGTATTTTTTTTAGTCGATGTTATTGTTCCGCGTTCTGTCTGGTAATTTGGTGGTTAAAAGGTTAGTGAGTGGTACATAGTCGAGAGACACTGCTGCTTATCTGATAGCGCTGAAGCCCAGCCCTACGGTTTGCAGCGTGCTTGTATCTGGAGCTCATTATTGCGAACTGTGGAGACTGGAAATACGCCAGTATCCTGAATGCTGAATATCTGGTGAGCGAGCAAAGCTGCCAAAAAATATGCAACTCTTGCAAAACACAGGTGATAGGGCATCTCTCTGAAACTTCAAGTATTCTTGGATTCCAGTAATCATCCTCAGCAACTTATATGTACCATTGATATACAATGACAAGTTTTATATCAAGGACACAAACTTTTTCATTGGAAAAACGATGCAAAAGTATTCAGACATTTTTGTTGTGCCATGTTCTCTGAAAATCTCTGATCAGTAGTCGTCAAAGTAACAGGGCAAGGGCTCCTCTTTTCTCGACTTGCGCCTGCTGAGCAGCGTCTTCAGAAACTTCTTGCCCTTTTTTGGAGTCTGCTCGCCTTCCTTGGAGTCATCAATCCTGTCAGCTTGTGACCTCACCGATGCCAATTTCTTGTGCTCGGAGGTGGCCTGCATCTCAGTAACGACAGATGAACAATAATTCAGGTTTATTTATACGAAAACCCAGTTCCTGGAAGACTGCATTCACAAGGCTCTGTGATTTACCTGAACCCTGACACTTGATGTCTTCAGCAAGGATGGCTTTCTTGGAAGCGATCCAGACCTTGTCAATGGGGTCATCGTTGGAATTGGCGATTCTGACCTCTTGTCTGCTGCAGAAACGAAATTTGATCAAAATTTAAGCAAATCTGATCAAAATTGGCGTTCGTATTAAGTGCCATTTGTGAGCGTCCTGTAGAATTAGGTGGCCTTCTTTGGAATGGAGAAATTTCACGATAATCTTTTCTGATGGTGATGCTTTGTCGATTGCTCTACCTCGTTTGGTGGATATTGTATTCTCAGAAAATGGCGTCGAACGTGGGCACTGTGCTGGTGACGACGAGCGTGCACGTTGTGAAGGTGCACGAGCAATCGACCGAAGCTTGCTGCAAATTGTCAATTTTCAGATTACCAACCCGTCAAAAAAAAAAAACCAGACTACCAACTTTAGCTGCAAATGGACAAACGTCCAAGCTGCTGCACATTGCAAACTGACCTGAATGAAGGTTGCTTCTCCTTAGTTTTTGCTTGGGACGCTGCTGCTACTAATGCGGCAAAACATTGCAGGTCAAAAGGAGGTTAAGGCATCTAGTACATGCTCATCACTGGCTGAAATAATTGCTGATAATTAATTGCCATGATGCATTTAGCACCCTTACCACTGAAGACTTGTTGCATCTGTGCGGCTCTGCTTTTGGCCTTTCTCATCTCGGTGAAGTTGGGAACAGCATTAGGCATCGAACCATCTCCTGCTGCAATGGGCAGCGTTATTGAAATTTCTCACACAAAGTTAAGTTTGGTGACAAAATAAAAGAGGAGAGAGTGACAGAAGGCAAGTGCAAGGTATCCATATTTAATTACCTGGTAAGATGTACCTCTTGTGATACTTGGGAGCAGTGATTACTAATGATTGCTGCGAAAGGCCCTCCTTGTCCATGCATGCTTGGCTCACTTGGGCTCTCTTCATGTTGTTATTATTATTCACTTTCTTAATTCAGAACTATAGTAGACCGTAGTAGTACTGAATTCAGGTAATAATGAACTCTGAACAAGTACCTGCTGGATGGAAGAGACCCGGAGATTTGTGTCGGAAACCTCATCGAACCTTTGTTCGACAAGGCTTGAAACCTTGAAGGATATGGACCCCAGGTGATCAACAGTGTTGACGAGAGCCTTCACGGAGTACTCCTTCAGGTTGCTCATCACCCTACAAATATTTGAGGGTATAAATTTATTAAACAACCAATCTATCATAAGCTTAAATTAATGTGGGAGAAGTTAGTCTTTGACATGCAGTTTTTCTTAATGATCTTGTGCAGGAAAAGGAAAGGAAAAATTGGTAGAGTATATCACAACATACTCCTGTTTGTCCTCCTCCTGCGTGTAGGCTAGTTCGAAATACTCTGCTGCAGAGTACAGCTGCGACTTCAGCATCTTGAGATCCTGAAACGAAGATTGCAACGTGTGCTGCTGATTACCGGTGAACACTCAAAATCTAATCAAACTTAGCAGTGCTTCTCTTTAGTTGGCTATGTCAACAAGAAATAAGAAAAGAAACAAGACAATATACTGTCTTAACTGCAAAAGAAACTGCCAGGCAATATTGTTCTATTTTTCCTTGATGAGCTCAACACCAAATCCGATTTGACACTGAATTTGTCATTCTGAGTTTGACTGTGATAAAGCTTGAGCAATGACGAAGGATTGCAGGCAAGGGAAAAGCAGGGAAAACAAAAAGGATGAACAGAATCTGACTGAAGTTTGGGACCGACCTTGATGTTATCAGAGAAGATGAGTGTCTCCTGCATCTGCACCTCCTCCAGAGTGCTGCTCATCCCGGCAATGCCAACACCTCCTCCTCTCCGGAATGAACCCACTGCCTCAACCATCCTAGTATCCAATCAAACTAACCCCTCTGTTGCTATCTCTCCCAATTCCTCTTCGATCAGAGAGATAAATGCAAGTAGTACAACAGCTGAAAGAATATTGCTGTGATGATATGGTGGTGATGAAGAAGAGGGGAGGCAATTATGTTGAGGAGTTCAACGAGCTCCGAGGAAGAAGACCATTGGGGAGAAGGAGGAGGAGAAGAAGAAGAAGAAGAAGGCAAGCATGTCATGAGCATGACACACATTTAACTAGTACCAGGAGTAGTTATGGTGCTGGCCTGGCAATGGAGCATCAGCCAACAGCTACATTATAATAATGCCATGCAAACCAAGACAAGAAGACCAGTGATAACTACTGCTCTCTTACTGGAATACTGGATATGCTGACTGGTGAATTCATGGCACAACTGCTAGTATAGCAGTTAGCTAGGTGGACCGGTGTACTTAGCTAGTTTCACTATTGCTATGTCTGCATGTTCCCTCACTGCCATGCTGGCAATCAATTCCCCCTTGTACTGTAATTAGCTCATTCAGAGCCTGATCCCTACCTCTAAAGCAAGGAACACCAAAACAAATATTCAGAGGGACAGGTCCAGACTGAAGTGAAGTTGGTAGGGCTAAGAATGCACTGATTTATTTGCAACAGTACTCGGTTGGTTAAGCAGCCAAGATGGATGATGGATTGATGCTTTCGCTAATTGGCTGACACTGTGCATAGAGCTAATCAAAAGTTCCAAAAGGAGCAGCTGGGTGAGATTTGATTGGGATGCTGGATGCTGGACATCTCTTTGCTTTGCATGCTTCTTTTTCTTTCTAATCTTGTGCATGGTCATGATTCCTGGCCCATGCATATGGGGCCCTACTCATGAGTCATCACACTGCCTGCAGGTTTAATCATAATCACAAGAGCTCAAAGATGTCTCTTCAACAATTTAACTAAAATTTATCAGTTAACTAGCTAGGGCTACTGACAAGCTTACTACTCCCTCCGTTCCTTATTTAAGTTGAATTTTCTAGCTTTGGTTGAATTTAAACGATAATACACAAACATCTGCAATATCAAATTAGTTTTATCAAATCTACCATGAATAATGTCTTGATGATACGTTTATTTATATAAACATGGTCAAAGTTAGATAAATTTGACTTAAGATAAACCTAAAAGAATAAATTCACAGATACTTGCAGGAGTTGACTTCAAGTGATATAAATTTGACCAATAAGTTAAGCAAATACAAAAATAAATAACTCGGAATGTAGAATATCAGTTAAGTAATTTACAAATCTACCGAGAACATTTTGGTGTAACATGATTCTAATTTAATTATTATTTGTCAGTATTCTCAATCAAAAGTCCAAACTAACACGTATTTACAAACAGAGGGAGTAATATTAATTCTTCATCTGGTTCATGTATGAGCCCACAAAATCCAATATAGAATTGCTCCCCCGTACCACCACACTAGGATGCAGTGTATCATTACGCATGGAATTAAGAAATGCTTTCATGTTTGAGACATCATTGGCTTTAACTCTTGATTAAGCAAAGCCAAAAGTGTGTCCGTGTCCTCTATGTCTCTCCCGTGAATTTTTTTTTTCATGACTCTGTTGTGCTTGTGCCATGCCATGGATCTTATCATCTTCTTCCCCTAGCTTGCTTTTACCCATTCTTTCTCGTCCTTTTCTCCTTTCTCTGTTGCCTCATGACACTGCATTGATCATGTTTGGGAGCTTCATTTGGGTGTGAAAAGGGATTGATCTGAAGATTCAGAGGCAACTATTGGCGCACATCGCGGCGGATCATGAGATGTCGTTACGTACATGTTGGATAAATGGGTGGACAGAGAGATTTTGGTAGTCACTGCACGCGACTTTGTTCCTTTTGTTGGGTTCGTCAAACGCCTAAGTCCTAGCTAATGGCTGCGTCTGTATTTGTAGTCGCTCCCACGACGTCTAGCTATCCCGCGTGCGAAGTATAAGATTTGACGATAAACTATGGAAATTTCTTACATACACACAAGTTTTCTCTCAGTTCTTTATATATCTTTATATGTTGCTTCATTTCTTGTGTAGCCGTAAGTTTATATTTTCAGGCTTTACGTGCCAATTCCGCTAGTTAACCATCAGTTGGCTTTTATGTTTTTTTTTTCAGAATAACAATGCTTCCCTCCCGCGGATACATATGTGATCTGGACCAACATAATTACCAATATGTATCATTCTAAAAAAACAAAGAGGTCATAATTTTTTACCCAAAATTTGAAAAGAAGATTATCAATCTTTTAAATAAATTTCAAATCAAATTTTATGACATTCGTAATTTCTACACTGGTATTTAAACTCAACCAGAATTAGTTTTTATTTCCAAATTTTTGGTTGAAACTTGTTTGAAAATTCCTTTAAAATGTTTTAATTTCATTTAAACCAATTGAAAATTAAAATTTTCAGTTTCAAAATGTATGCACAAATTACCCCTTTTTATATTTAAATTTTTAAATAATAGCATTGAGCTTTGTTTAGCTTTTAGCCAACACATGAGTGATATAGTCATTTTGGAAAAACTTAATTGTCAACTAATACATGTTTATAGAAGGCATAAAATGAAAACTCTAGGATACACACGGGATGAGGCAAATACAAGGGTATGAAAGGGATTGAGTGAAAACTTATTGACACCTAGGAATTTACCCCATAAACTATTCCTTGCACGTGGTTCTTCTCATGTTCCTGTGTCGAGACATTAAATTATGCTTGCTTTCAATGTCCAAGTTACTTGGGGCTCTCTTTAGGGTTCACCTTTCCGATTCTAATGGACATTTTGGTCCCTGGCGGAATAGCAAATATTGGACAAATTTTGGTAGAGTTTGATTAAAGTTTAGTCAAATTTACTGAATCATCTCGAAATCCATTCGGAATTTCACTCAAAATCTACTTTCGTTCCGCGTCGAAACGTCGAAATATCACGGAATTCAACCGGATTTCGTCGAAAACATAAACATTGGCTCTCTTTTCTCTTAATTCAAATTTGCTAAATGACATCCAATAGAGAGAATTTTGTAAATAAAAAGTATATGTGCATACAAATTTTAGAGTAAATGTCACAAAACTGCATACTTATGGTTCGAGTTATAGAAAACTAAATATACTTTGATACTTATCAACTACACATATCATGGTAATAATGTTTCATAAAACTATATACACTAAGTTTCATAAAACTAAATTATTAAGGAGTTTTTAATAATGTAGTTTTGTGAAATATTAGTGTCATGATACGGGTAGTTAAGTGACAAATGTCAAAGTATATGTAGTTTTCTCTAACTTAGACCACAAAACATGTAGTTTGGTGAAATTTACTCTAAATTTTAATATTCCACCCACCCAACACCATCATATTGAAATTGGCCCCTCCCACAACAACAAAAACTCTAATCCATGACGATTTCCCCTTGACGAATAGGGATTTTAATAGATACATTGCTTTACTAATATATGGTGAACAAGTAATATGAAACCAAAAGAATGAATAAGGGTTGTCTTAACTATCTTCCTTGGTTTATGAAGCTCCCTTATCATTTGTTTACCATATTTTTCCTTTTGAAGACTGAAATATGATGAGAAGCAATATTCTTACGCACCTCTAGTGCGAGTGAGCATAGTATACACATGATAGAGAGGTTTTGCCGAAAGAAAACCAACTCTCTTTGATATTGGAGTACAAGATAACACATAGAGAGATGACAATTTCAGTAAATTCGGATATATGTTTCATTTGTGTAGCTTTTTGTGTGAAAACACCTTCTCTTCAAACTGAATTGCAGACATAGTTGTTTCCTAACATAACTGGAGTTTCCTATTTTCCCTTTCCGAGCATAGTTGACGGGCTTTTATTTTTTAAAAAAGAAAAATGTTCTTTGATGGGCTTTTTTAGCATAAATGGTACTCCCTGTGCCCCATTATACAAGGATTGAGGGGATGAATCTGGATAAACTCTTCTCCAGAAACACCCCACAATCCCGTATATTTTGGGGTGGAAGGAGTAGACTTCTTCAACTAGAGGTGTGGCAGTCTGAAACCAGTTTGTTTGTTGGAATTTAAATGATAAAGTGTAAAACGAGCGTGAAGAAACAGATCTGACCCATTAAAGCTTTGGCAGAGGTGCGCATGTGGCCATGGGTGAGATGGTAATGGGTGCGTAATGCATATCCATGCGTGCACGTGTGACCCACGGGGACGGCCTCCGGCCCAATTCCACCGCCCAATTGAGGTGTGTGGGACCCACCAAATGCATGCTGGCACTATATGTTTGAAGTGATTTTTTCACATAGTTCAAACCACAAAAATCTGAATTCACATATTTTGACTCCAAATTTAAAAACATTCAACTCCTAATTAAAAAATCTAAAACAATTTTAACTCAAAAGTTTTTCAGCACTGAAATTCAAACTTTCAACTCAAAAATTCAAAAAAAATCATCTATGGATTAAATATAATTCAAATATGTGCATTACAGAATTCCAATTTTGTTGAAAGTTTTGTAATTTGAGTTGATATTTTGAAACTTTCAATTATAGAATTCAAATTTTGTTAACAGTTTTGAAAATTGAGTTGAAAGTTTTGTAATTTGAGTTGATATTTTAAAAATTGATTTGAAAGATTTAAAATTTTGACTTCAATGTTTCAAAAAAATAAATAGTTATTTTGTTGAAAAATCATGAATTTGAGAAAAAAAATTATACGAAGTGGCGTTCGATCGAAATTTTCTGGCGAGGCCAGTCAGAAAACATGTTGTTGTTTCCGATCTTGTCGAGATGCGCTACGTCAGTGCGTAAGCTCCAAATAGGGGGGTTGTCGGATGCTGGCATGTGTCAATTGTATCGAAAAAAAAATTAGGGGATACACATATACAATCCCAATAAATTAATGCTACCAAACGGACCTTGGAGGCACCGTTACATAAAAGAAAGTAATAATATAGTCCCTCCTTGCTCAAATGCACTTCCCTACAAATTAAGGCTACTAAGCGGACCTTGGAGGCATGGTTACATCAAAGAAAGTAATACTCCCTTCTATTTTAATTTTAATGTATGACACCGTTGAATTTTAAACATATATTTTTATTTATTTTATTTAAAATTTTATGTAAATATTATTTTAATATAAGTTAGTTTATTATTGTAGATATTTTAAGCACGACTTATATTTTTATATACATAATTTTTGTAAAAGACAAACGGTCAAACATATGGATAAAAGTCAACGATATCATATATTAAAAGATGGAGGGGGTAATATAGTCCTTCATTACTCAAATGTTTGAGGTCATAAAAAAGAAACAGAGGAAATATGTATTCGAAACAGCCCAAAATCTAATAAAAAACCACGAGCAGACTAGTCACATATCTAAGCTGCCTATAAATAATATGCTGCTATCATTTTGGGTCGGTTGGGAGCATCCATAATGCTCTGCAGATGGCTTCACAAGGAGTTTCAGCTTCACGGAGGCTGTGCACGTGTGAGGTCCCGTCCCCAATGTTGGAGATGGTGAAAGATTCATCACTCAAGAAGCAAACAGAGTAGACGCAGTTCTTCTGAATCCCGTACTTGCCGGCCAGGCACGAGGCCCCAAAATACCATGGAGCAACGAAGAACGCACGATCGCCAAGATCGTCGACCAAGCACCATCTCTGCTCTGAGAAATCCATCCTGTAGACGTGCACCTGCATTGACGATGACGCAGGCGGCGGCAGGGATTGCAGGGCATTTTATAGCTTTACCATGTAGAGCTCCCCGTCAGATTCCAACAAGAAAACTTGAATTCTTCCCGTGCCTCCATCGCGCAAGCCAGCGCCGTCCAGTTTCAATGAGGTAAAAACCGGCCCGGGGCAGAAGTCGAGCACGACGATCTCGTCGAAGTAGCATTTGAAGTAGAACTTGCCATGGCACGCCGCGATGGGGACGATGAGCACCTTGCAAGTCTCGTGGTCGTCGCCCTGGATTCCAATGTCGTATTCATGCCTGATCCACTCGCTGCTGGTGGTGCCCATGTGGTGGTACCAGATGACGGGGTCGATGGGATGCACTACGAGCACGACGCAGCCGGCCGGGGAGTTGGGCTGGTCGGTGAGGAGACAGTTGCTGAACATGAGCACGTCGTCCTCGATCCCGGCAAGAGGCGGCAGCTGGATCTTGTTGTCTTGACGACGAGATTGGGGATCGAGCAGGTAGGTGCTACCACCTGCCGATTCCCGGACGAGGATCCAGCCCAATGGAGTCGCGCAGATGACGGTGGCATTGACACCAAGCAGCAGTTCCGATGGCAAGCCGGTGGTGCCATCGGTGATAGGCTTCTTCTCGGCGGCGCTGATGAACGTGGTAGAACTCTTAGATTGCCCGCTGCCTGTTTCCGTGCTGCGCTCCATCGCGAGGCACGGCAACACCGGGAGGTGGCTTGACGACGACGACGCCGCCATGGACAATATCTCGAATTCTCGATCGGAACAAGCGGCGTGAGGTGTTGTTACTCGATTCGATCTCGTTTATGCGCCCCAGCCCGTCTAGTACTGAAGATTAAATAGGTCAGGGAACTAGAGCAACTCCTACTCTGTTACGGAGGATCGATCGATCCGCATACCTATCGAGCTTATGCATGCCGTGTCCCTTCGCTATTTGAGTTTCGTGCGATGTCAAGTACTCCCTCAGTTAATAAAATTAGACGTTTTAATTTTTACCGGTAACGTTTGACCATTTATCCTATTTAAAAAATGACAAAAGTATCATTGTTTTGTTCGCTATCAAAAATATTTGAAGCATGACTTGTTCTAAATTTTTTGAATAAGACGAATGGTCGATCAAACAATGTAAGCAAAAGTCAAAACGTCTTATATTATGAAACGGTATTAAACAGAGGAAGTATTTGTGAATAACTTTGTCAAATTTGAGAGTTAAGGAAAAACAAGCAGCTGAGAGATTTTGTTTGTCTAATGTGTGCCGAGTGGATAGTGAGAAAATTGCTATTTACACTAGAAAAAATGGGGGTTGTCCATTTGACACCGAAACTTCAAATCTGGCCTATATGTCCACAAACTGATTTTGGTTTGCCAATATGACACTACCGTCCAAAACAGCCATCTACGGTGTTAAGTGAGAGGGAAAAAGACCATTTTGCCCCTGGTTAAAGTTCAGCATATAAAAATGTTGTTAGCTCTAGTAAATCTTGCCACGTGTCCAATTTTTTTAAAATGTGTTATTTGCATGTTGGAATTTATCAAAATAAAATTGTTATTGTTGTTCTATAAATTTTTGTCATGACTAGCAAGATTTATCAGAGCTAATTACATTTTTATGTGCTAAACTTAACCAGGGGCAAAATGATCTTTTTTCCTAACACTTAACACCATTAGATGGTTGTTTTAGACGGTAGTGTCATATTGACAAACTAAAATTAGTTTGTGGACATATAGACAAGATTTGAAGTTTTGGTGCCAAATAGACAACCCCTATTTTTTCTAGTGTTAAATAGGCAATTTTCTCATGGACAGTAGTTATGTAATTACCAAGTGGTCACGTAGGATCAAAGTGTTTATTGGATATATGACATTGGATTAAGGGGTAATTCTTCCGGTTTAAAAAGTCTTAGGTGTTTTATGTCTTGGTATTAAGTGTTATTGTGTGTGTGGTGAGGGAGGGTAAATTGAACAAATACAATAGTGTATAAAGTCATATAAATTCTTGAGCTTTATAGTTATACATGTGTTTTTCTACCATGATTCATGCACTTTTGCTTTTTCTTTTTCTTACCGTGTTTTGCCTTTTCCGGTAAGTTTGTATACCAAACGTTAATACACCTAATTTGGATTTGGAATCTAGTTTACAATCACAGTTTTTATGTAGAATGTGTTTTAAATAAATAGTTTTTGTGTCTAAATTTTCAATATGTAGAATGGGCCAAGATGAATGCGTTCGCACGTAGCCCAAGCACTCGGACATTCACCCAACATCTCGTCATGGGTTTTGCGTGAACGAAGAAAAAGGAAAATGGGTCTATTTGTTTGCATATTAATTACTCCCTCCATCTCAAATTATAGGGCGTAATTGGACTTGTCAGGACAAGAGTTTGATCAACACTTTCAATTAAAAATATATTTTTATGACGTAAAATTGATGTTGTTAGATTCTTATTCAAACTTGATTTCTTATGATTGTGTTTTTTATCGTAGTAATAAATATCTTAACATAGAAATCATGGATCAAATCCTTGTCCTAACAAAACAAAATAGAGCATGTCGGAGCGTAAACTCCTTCACCAGAGATTCGTGGAACCCCTTTTGTTAGTCCGGCCCAGGGGTACAGGTGGATCCGAGTACTGCAACTGCGTGGGAAAAATCAGTGAACCCGATTCCGGGTGAGAGTGGAGACAAGGGATTATACAGGTTCGAGCCGCCGGATGCGTAATACCCTACTCCTGTTGTGTGACTAATATCCTGGAAAAAAGCTTTCGCTTATAAGTGTTCGTGTGTTTTCTTTTCTCCGTCCTCTCTCTACTGTGAGCCTGGGTCTCCTTTTATACTCAAGGGAACACCACAACGGCTCTCTCTCCCTTTCTCTTCCTTTCCTTGGGCGTCAAGAGCAGATTGCTCCACCCCCCCCTCTCTTAGGCACACCAGCGCGCACCTCCCTTATTCGCCGCGTAAT
>CM002476.1:14800021-14851484 GCA_000325765.3 Leersia perrieri | reverse complement strand
CGCCCTCTCACAAGAACGCCAGCACGCACCTCCTTTATCCGTCGCGTAATCCGGGATCAGGAGTGGATTTTGTAGGGCATGTTCCACGCTGCTCTCCGTCGCATTAAATGCGATGGAGACGGGGCAGGGGGGCATCCCGTCGTAGGCGACCGCTCTATCACCCACGACTACCGCGGCCGCCCATGCCCCCTCCCCTCGGTTAGAGGGAAAGGAGTAATGATGAAGGTTGGCAGCGCCATTTCACATCGCCATTAATGTGGTGAGGCTGTGCCACCCCTCATGAATGCGGCAGTTGGAAGCGCAGCGCCGCTCCCTCCCGCACGCCTTATAAAAGGCGAACTGGCGCGGGTCATCCACAGGCCCCCCGGGTGCTTCCCGGGGCGGTCTGCTTCCTCCCGGAGGGGGCCCCGGGGTTTACCTGGGCCACTCACCTCGGGTCTAATATTTCTCGTTATTTTACTTTGGTGGGCCCGAGGCGCTTTACATCACCGCCACGTGGTACCCCCGGGCCCATATCACCGACAGAGCAGGACTACACAATGGACGTCCGTTGGAACTAGGGGCGGAGACAAGCCTAGGGCAGCTTGGGCCTGGGCCCTAGGCTTGTCTCCCAAATTCCCATTGAAATGCATCAAAAATCAGTCAAAAATATAAAAATAGAGTGAATTTGCATTTTGGGCCATATTTTATTACCATGGTTTCACTTTGGACCACCCTTTAGCCAAACTTTTTATTTTGGACTAAGTTTACGCTTTGTTGCACTTTGGACCACCCTCAACTATTTTTTCGAGCACATTAATGAACTTAAGAACATCGAAACCTACACACCGATGATCTTTCTCGCTAATGTGTAGGTTACCCTTTGCTGAAAAAGATGCTAAGTTAGCTAGTGAGTAGAGTTAACGGTGGTCTAAAGTGAAACAAATGCAATATTACCTAGTCCAAAGTGAAAATACATGCTAGAGGGTGGTCCAAAGTGAAACTAGGGTAAAAAAATATGGCCCAAAATGCAATTTACTCTTTAAAATATAAGGTATACAAACAATTTTGGCCCTACCTTTTGAACAATAGGTCCTACACTTGTGCAATTCTCGGCTCCGCCACTGGTTGGAACGGACGTGTTGACGTCAGCAAGGTCATACCAGAATCCGGTACCCTGGGTTCCAAATCTGGTACCCCTGGCCTGGAATACCGGGATCTGGTATCCTGGGTACCAGATTCTGATACCATGGGTACCGAATTTGGTACCACTAAAAAAAGCAACGAAGTGCTTTTCCTACCTCTCCGGCATTCGCGTTCGGTCATCGTTGTTGGCCCGCCGCCGCCACCACAGCAAACGGCAGGATCCCGGCCACCCCTCACCCACCGTTGTCGAGCTCATCACGCTGCCATCGTCGACCCGCCGCCGCAGCCACAGCCAACAGCCGAATCCGGCCGCCTGTCGCCCGCCGTCGATCCACTGCCACCCGCCGTTGCCAACAAGGAGGCTGGGAGGAACAGGGGAGGGACGTCGCCGACGGGGGGAGATCGGGGAGTAGATTGTATTCATCTCCTTCCCTCATTATTTCATGTACCTCCTGAAAAAATGTCACACCCTAGAGGGTGGACAGCAAATTATAAAATAATGTGTAAAGCAGAATCTAGAATTTTTAGAACTTTCAAAAAATATTTCCGGATCTTCCAAAAATTTTGCTGCACAAATAAAAACTGAAATAAACTAGATACAAAAGTAGATCGCGATGCGCAACGAACAACTAGACTACTAGCTAGTAGTACAAATTAGCAAGGCAAGAACTAAGAAAGAGATTTCACTGAGGTTTTTGCATGAAGAAGTATTCCCAAAGTTTGAATCATTGAAGGGATTCTACTCTTCATTTAGGAGCTCTTACGAGCTAGATCTTCCCCAACCCTTAACTCAGGGTTGCGCAAATACACTCCCCTTCCAATAGTGGTATTTCTTTCTTCATGAAGGCAAGATACAAACCTTCAAACATTCCCCTGGCACACCACAAGAAAATATGTGGCTCAAGGAGATGAATCAAGGCTCACAATGGATCTCTTGGAAGATGAATCAAGTGCTCAGCAAATCTTCACAAAGTCAACACCAAACACTCAAGCAAACTCAAATCCACCATTCTCACACAGACATGATCAATGGTTGAAACTCGGATGAGAGGAGGAAGAGAGCAATCAAGGCTCAAAGTGAAATTCAAATGTGCAAGCAAATCCAAGGGCACAAGAATGTCTCAAATGAACCAAGAAACCCTAGCTTCTTGAGGTGGGGGTATTTATAGCCCCCACTTAGATTTATACATCACCAGAACTTCCAAACAATGCATTTTTCCAGCGTCCCAACGAGTTCGAATCATACACAAATCTGAAAAAAAAAACATACTAGAACTAAATAAAACATCCTGAGAATATATTTGGTGTCGAAACTTCCAATCATCTGTAGAACTTTCAGAAAATCATATCGAGAGCATTTTTTTCAGAACTTTCGAGCCACTTCCGGAACTTCCAAAAAACACGAAGAAACTTTACTAACCTATTGTCATTTACGACCAAAATAATGAAGGGCCTAGATGTACTTTCACCACCTACATAATTTACTCACAATATGTACATATAGAAAATAGTTAATTAGGAAGGGTTTAGGACACCACTTGCTAGACAGATGACGGCTCACCTAAGATGAACGTGTGAGGGAGGAAGCGGGGGACGATGGCCTTGTGTTAGATGCCAATTTATTAGAAGGATTGGGCGATTGAAATTTAAGAATATCTAAACCGGCTGATGGAAGGGATTGTTTCATGTGTGTCTTCTGCTCGTGCCTGGGGCCAAAAAAAAAAAAGAATAATCGACGAGGATTCTCTGTAGGTGTATTCACACATTGGCGCATGCTGGCACTTACGCTCTGGGCCTTATGGGTCAAGCCACTTTCAGCAACTAGATGCAATGTACCCAAAATTTTATATTTGAAGATTTGGATAGCTTTTAAATTTGAGTAAAATTTTGTAATGTGGATTTTTTAACTGGTACATATTGTTTCAAATTTGAAAAATTCAACTAATCCTCTTGCTAAAATTAAAACTTTCAACTCAAATCTTGAAACCTCCAGTTGAATTGTGAAAACTTTCAAGTGATTTTCAAAAAGTGAACCTACACGTTAAAGCATTCGACTCATATTTTGAATTTCAACTCAATTAGTAATTATTCTATTGTGAGAAGTCATTAATGGTATACTAGCTGTATAGAAATGTGAATGCACGAGTATTGGTAGCGGTCATGCTCTATACATCCCGAATTATGCTAACAACTAGCCTGGCTATATATATGGATACCAGAAGACCGTGGAATGATATATCAGAATTGCTAGCCTCCATCATCCCCCGAATATCTTGCAGATTTGGACCCTTCGATCCGCTCCAAGATTTGTGCTGCGACGTCTCCTCCTTCCAGTCCAGTGAAATTGTTGATCTCTAGCGGCGGCGGCGGCAACCTAACCAGTCAGGTAAGAGATTGAGAAGAGGGGGAGGGGGTGGGGGAAGGGGGAGTTCCCTAGGTCTAGAGGGAGGTGTGGGTGGGGACGCCGCCATAACCGTATAGATAGAAGAGGGCAGAGTAGTGGTGATGGGATCATCGCTTGGGTGGTTGGGGCGGTGGTGGCGTCTTCGGTGGTGTGGAAGACAGCAAGATAGGGACACCTCACCGACCCACCGCTTGGGGAGGAGATAGGTAGGAATCACGGGGGAGGCCTGATGGGTCTTGTTGGCGTCGATGGGGATGGGTGGCGGCGTGCTAGGGTGGTGGCGGTAGAGAACGCAAGTGTTGGGACGGCGATAGATAGAAGAGAAGGGAAGTTAGGGTTTGTGGTTTGCACAAATCTCCAAGCGATCCGGGTCGAAATCCGCATGATATGAGGATATTTTTTCTATAAAATATAGAATAGAGAGTCCAATATTTTGCTTAATTTATATACGTAGGTATACAGTGAAGCTGCCTCATACTCGTATATCATTACCAAACACATGCATCGTGGTCGTTAGAAACTTAGAATAACTAGTCCGTGCTATGGATTAGTCCGTGCACGTATCAGTGCATGTACGGTGATCAATTAACGATTTCAATTAACTAGGAGTATTTGATCGATTCACCGGTGGGCCAGATAGAAACGGTTGACGATAGTATTGGGTCTGCTCTGACTCGGGCGGTGCTTCGAAATAGCCCATTTCCAAAAGTCCCAAACCGGTGCCGAACTAATCCAGCCTAGGCCCAAGCCACCCAAAAATACATAAAGCCCAGTATATCAAGGGCGCCACTCGCGCAGATCATCCCGGGACACGTTCACGCGTACGTAACGCCGGCCCGGGCATCTCTCGTGAGGTGCGACGACGTCACGTACGTGTCGTGCTCGCGCGCGACGATGTCGCGCGCACGTACACGTCCCGTACGCGAATGTCACGGCCCGTTTCGTCCACCCCGGCCGTGTGCGCGGAAAAATCCGGAAAAAAATTTCACCCGCCTAATTTCTCTCGCACCAGGAGAATTTTTCCTGGTTAAGGTTAGGGAAGAACCATCAACAGAAAGGAAATGGAAGACAAGATAAGGAACAGTCGCATGGAGCCGCGTGTGTCCTTCGTTCGCCCGTTTGTACCACGGATGCACCGATTTTTTTTTTTCGTGTGTACACGTCCCGGCCGCGGATGCACGCACGCATCAACGAACGCATGCATGCATGCAGATGGAGGGCGTTAGTTACCGAGGCGGTGATGAGCGAGTGGTGGACCCGTGCGTACGTTAGTTAACACAAGGACTGTTACTGCGGCATCGTGCATATCTGAAAGCGTTCTTTTTTATCGATTGATCCCAAGCAATCAATCGTGGGCACGCGCCCGCGCCGCCCTGTCAATCAATGATGATGAATATCCTCTGGCTCGGGAAGGTGCCCATAGCGAGCATGAGCATGCATGCTTCGGTTGATGCTTGTATCGGTTTCGCGGCCAATAGATCCACCAAATCCACAAAATTAATTACTGCTTCTCTGATCTTTCTCGCCCTTTTCCCATCGTGCAAATCTCTTTTCACGATTTACTCTGTATGCACACGTAGTACAGACATATCCACATTTGTAGGAGTAGTAGTAGTACCCTGCAGTTTGTATCCATCCATGCATCATTGCTCCCAGCTTCTTGTATATATATAGGTGCACTATTCAGCATACATTGGGAAGTTAATTATTTCCAAGCAGTTTCTGAGATTGTTGATCCCTCTCAACTCTCATACCATCCACAATCACTCAATCAGGCTGCAAGTTCACTGATCGATCGCAAACTTCCCCAACTGCCGGTGATCCATCATGATGGAGATGCACGAGTGCTCCTACTACGGCGGCATCGACGACGTCGACGTCGACTGGTTCCAGCCACTGGCCTCCATTCCTCCGCTGCCGTATTGTTCTTCCTGGCCGCCGTCGCCGCCCTTCCTCCTCAGGTCAGTGGATTGATCTGATCGATCGCGTTAATTAGTTGTTACCGTGACAACAATTATGGATCAATCACTCACAACTACTCACGCATAAAACTGACGTTGTTAATTAACTGTCTCCAGTGAACACGACGACATCTTGCACGCCGCCGGCGACCATGGCGCGGCGCTACCTGGGATAGGAGGATGCAGCACGGCGGATATCGTCATCAAGAAGTAATTAATTTAATCACTTCTACTTGTTTCTACAACTATTGATTGATCATCGTCGTCGAGATTAGGACACATTTTACTGTTTGATCGATGATAATAATCATGTCTTCTTTGATCAGGGAGGAGGATTCGCCGGTGGACTACCAGTTGCCATTCCCGGCGCTGCCTGATGCTGACGTCCACCACCACATATACCACCCGCTCCACCCTGATCACTTCGTTCCGTCGCCTGCGGCGGCGGGGGACGGCGCCGCGGCCGCCGTCGGCCGTCACCACGACGACGACGACGACGATCTGCTGATGCTGCCCTTCTGCGACATCGACCTCGACGCGTTCGCCGAGGACGCGCGCGACGCCGACGTCGTCGTCCACGACGAACTCAAGCCCAGCCCTCCCCACCATCAAATCAATCTCGACGCGGCGAACGCGCAGTTCGACGTCGACGGCGTGAACCAGCAGCACGACGCCGTCGACGACGACCAAGACTCGCTGTCGATGGTCGTCGTGGAGGGCTACGAGATGGGCGCACTCAAACACGCCGCCGAGCAGAAACCGCAACTGCTTCCAGCCGCCGGGACGACGGAGACGTCGACGGTTTCTCCTCTGCTTCTGCCGCCGCCGCGTCGCGTGATGAGGAGCCGTGGTCGCGTGGGATCATCGTCGGCGGCGGCGGGAGGGGGAAATGCGTCGACGACACGGCTTGACCACATCGGGTTCGAGGAGCTGAGGAGGTATTTCTACATGCCAATCACGAGGGCGGCGAGGGAGATGAACGTGGGCCTCACCGTCCTCAAGAAGCGCTGCCGCGAGCTCGGCGTCGCACGCTGGCCCCACCGCAAGATGAAGAGCCTCAAATCCCTCATCCTCAACGTCCAGGTATCATGCATGATCGTCCACATGCATGATCGAATTAACTGACGAGAATGAATGAATGAAATTAATGGATTTGTGTTGCAGGAGATGGGGAGGAAGGGGATGGCGGCGGAGGCGATGAGGAGGGAGCTGGAGGGGCTGGAGAAGTGCTGCGCGCTGATGGAGCAGGACCCGGCGGTGGAGCTGACGGAGAGGACCAAGAAGCTGAGGCAGGCCTGCTTCAAGGAGAATTACAAGCGGAGGAGGGCGGCGGCCGTCGACATGATGATGCTCGACCACTGCTTCAACGACTTAGCCACCGGCGCCGACCTCGACGTCCATGGCTACCAGCAGCAGCTCGCTCTGCCGCTGCCGCCGCCGCCGCCGCCGCGGGCGCCAACCGCCGGCAACAGCCGAAGGATTGAGTTCTTGGGATATTGATCAGTGAACGGAAGCTGCATGAATACTGATCATTGGTCTCGGTATCCAATGATCTTATGATACATATACGTACTAGTATGTCGGTATATAGTACTGTTGGTATTTTGCCGTATGGCCATGCAAGATGCAAGTATCTTAATTTTGAATTCAGTCTGCGGGGTTAACTCGGTTGAACTAAATCGCACCATATCTATAGTACTATCTGAAGAGAAGTCACCTTCTGTTAAGCTTAATTGTGTTCACTACCTTTAACTAAACTTTGCCGCTTGTTTGAGAAGTATTTTGGTTAGAGCTTACCTTATGTTCAGCCTTAAGATGAACGATTACTTTTTTCCCCAAACGAACCGCACCAAATATTAAGTTTCACTCAGTAGGTTGGAAAAATGTAAAAGAATCCAAAGATTATACCTTGAAGGCTATAATCGGGAAAAAGAAAAAAGGAAAACCCACGACTCACCAATGCACACACATATTAAGACCACAATTAATTACATTATTTTTATAAAAAACATATTAAGAAAAAGAACTAGCACCCGACCTCCAAACATCGAGTCATCAACACAGACTCCAAACAGCTACTACTAGCACTCCAATTCCAAACAGCCACTAGGGTGAAGGGTTCAAGGTGAGAGAACAAAGATCCCTCTCCCAACAAATGGGATTCTCTTATGTGATAAAGAAAAGTCACGCTGCTACAGTATCAGCGTGACTTTTTGGGGTATTTTTAGCCGTTCAATTCGTCACGAACGTTTGAGATTGATCGCCACAGCAGATGTGAACAGTGAACATGAACAGTAAAAATTCCTGTTTATTACTGTTTTCTACTTTTGCTATAGTATTTTACTGCACAATACTGTAGCAACAGACTTAATTTACTGTTTGATTTCGTGACTTTTGTCACAACTTCAGTGAATCCGGATTGCCATCCCTCACAAAGATCCCGCACGTCACCAACACCGCGGCGGCCGTCGTAGCCACGCCTTGCCATTGCAATGAATTCCATTTGCATAGCCATCGGAGCCCCACCGCTGCCCATCGCTCGTCGCACGGTTTTTTGTTGGCTCACTCTGGCGGCAGCAAGGGTTTTCATCGCCCCGCCGGTGTGTTTTATGGTCTTGGCACAGGACGCCGGTGAGTAAAAGATAAATGCAATTTTACTGGTTTCAAGACCAATCTTGCTAAACTGTATAGATATAAAACGAATTCTAATGCAAGCGACAAAATGAATCTGTATCCTCAAGGGAATTTAATTTAAAATTTCGAGAATGGATTTTTCTTTTTCACGGAGTCGCCTGCTTTGCAGCTAGCTTGGCACAGGTGAACGAGCTGGTCGTGCTGCAAGCCGGCGACAATGCGACATGCTCAAAATCTTGGATCAAACTTCAGTGTAATAAATCACATCGTATCTGGGTAAATGTGAGTCCTTTAGATTCGATTCTGACAGCCCTTGCTTGCAAATACGCTATAGCGACTAGGCAAATCATAGCCTAAAGATAGATTTGACAGTTTGAAAAGTTGCTGCCAGCACTACCGACTAACCTCGAGGCTCGAGAAGGGTTCGCAATTTTGCTCCGGGTTCAAAATGCACGCGAGCAGCAGCGAGATGACAAAATTCAACGAATTTTGAAATTGGACAAGCACCGAGCAGCATGTAAATTGAGCACGTAGCCTCAAGACCTGATGACTGATGTGCTCCCTCAGTCTCTTCGAATATAAGGGAGTATATACTAGACAAAATCATTTATATTTGATTAGAGACGAGGGAAGTTCAAAATTATCTCCATCCCAAAATGAAGTTATTTCTGAAAGGATGTGACGTTTCCTAGTACAATGAATCTTGGACATATTCGTTATATAGTAGTAGTATAGTACTAGTAAAGCATGCCGTTGCCTAATGCTGGCAATGGTATCTACTCGGCTCAATCCTATGGACCTGTTCGCTGGACGAGTTTTAGCTCCAGCCAGCCAATTGAACAGGCTGTATATCTAGTTCTACTGGTAGGTTGGAAACTTGAAATACATGTTCCGTAGTCGAATGAAGGATCCATGTGTAACAAACTACAAGTCCAACTGTCCGAGTGATTTACTCATTCAAAAAATGATATATCACTGCACTAGACTATCTACAAGTTAACAAGCTTTCAAATAAGAGGGTAAATAAAGGGAAACGCAGTGCATGATATATCACCAAACAAATTTCTGAAGAGGAGCTGCAGATAATTCATGGGCCATAGATCCCAGGATCAACAGATATTATTCAAAAACTCAGATGGAGCACATTACAAAACCTAAACAAGTTTGATTTCTTCAAGTGTTATCTAGGAGTTACAGCCCACAATGTCTGTAATAGTTCCTAATGTTCATTGATTTCTTCACGTGCAGCTCTCTGTCACAAAGGCAAAGCATATCCTATATCACCAAATATAAGAGCAAGTCAGGTCATAAATACATAATCACTGCCTCATTTCAATGAGTTGATTTATCTCCATCTCAAAACAAAAACAGGAATGTATCAATCATTATCAAGATTGACTGAAAACTAGAGTCAAGCATGTTGTTACAAAGCAGCCAACTGTTTTGCTTGCTCCATTATTGTGCTAACCGGAGTACACACATGGAGCAACAGCAAAAACTGGAGTTCTAGAACTATCTGCAAACAAATGCATTTTGTTTAAACTCAGTGTCTTCACTTCACTGCAGCACAGCTCCTAGCCATGATCAGATGCGCTTTTTTAAACCTATAATAACCCAGAGTCAAAAGATAGAAACCCCATACTTTTTAATAAGAAAAAAACATAATGTTATTTTTTTAGATGAGCTAGACAAATCTACAAGTAATTCAATTTTCATATGATCAATGAACTGCTAGCACATGGATTCAGTAATTTCTAGTTAACCAGACTGTAGAATTACGGCAGCAACAACCCTTTAAATTTAAAAAGCAAAAATAAAAATCCAATTCACAACAATTCATGATAGTCAACAACATAAATAATTCAACATACTATGGCAGTATGACTATTTAATTCATTTCATATCACTAAATCCAAATAAAACATTCTTTTGAAAACTAAAAAGGCAGAACAAAAATTGATGAATTGATGATAAAAAAAAGAGCAAGAGAACCTCAAGTGGTGTAGTAGGCCATACTGACACTTGTTATGAATTACTGACATTCAAAAAGGAAGTATCAATTTTCAGTCATGAATGCAAAACTTTAGATGCAAATGTCTTTCAACAAAATTGTGCCCAGTAAGCTCACCCAGATAATTTTGCCATTACCCAGAGAAGCTCAAGAAAATCAAAATGACCAACTTTCTACATGCTTACAACTCGACAAATAGAAACCCAACAATCACAGAAAAATGTTCTATCAGTTTACTGACAAATATCTCAGTGCTACTCTTACAGTATCAATGGTAGCAGGAGATCAATAGAAAATGTTTGACAGCGCAAAATCAAACAAAGTTAACCAAGAAAAGAAAGATTACAAGCTAAGTTAGAAAACTACACATTCCAAAAGTTTCTATTTCTAGAGTTCAAAAAAAAGTTTCTATTTCTAAGTAGCTAAGTATTATAAAGCTGGACAAATATGTCTTGCTGTAACCTATATTGAACAAGGGTTACCAGCTCGGACCTTAATTGTGGATTCTAGTATAACATCCTTTTAGGCGCAGACTACCCTTTGAACAACATAAATGATAAACCATAATATCTAACTGGGTGCACAAACTGGCAAGGTAACAGAATATTAACTGATCATCTTTTTCTTTAAAACAAGGATTGATTTATAGGCCGTGTAGTTGCACTGAAGAGACTACACTGAACGTACAACAAGCAGCACACACCCACATGAATAATTCTCACAGACCAAGCAACAATCAACAACAGATCCAGTTATCTATGTTTGCATAATGCGACCAGCCAGAACAATAAACTTAAGAGTAAGGCATTGGAGGTGGTGTTTACCTTGGGACAGCGAGCTCCAGCAGGAGGAATCCGCAGCGATGCAGGACCTCAGCCGCGCCCCCGCCACAGCGCTGTGCAGAGGCATCAGCGTCTCCAGCCCAGCGGACGCCGCCGCCGACCTGCAGCAATCCAAAACAAAAATCAAAGTAAGCACACGCGCATGATTCCACGAACAATGTATCATATCCATTCATGAAACTCTTACCTGCGGAGGATACGGGCGGCGGCTCGGGCGGGGGCAGACGACGGCGCCAGGGGCGAGGGAAGCGGCGAGCCGAGGACGCGGCGGGCGAGGGGCGCCGGGCGGAGCGCGGTCCTCGCGGCGGAGGCGGCGGCACGGGCCAGAGAAGCCATCTTCTCGGAGACGGGACGAGGCGGCGGCGGCGGAGAGTGCGCGAGGGCGAGGAGAGTGGTGGCGGAGGGTGTGCGAGGGAGGAAGGAAGCGTCAGCTGAGACTGCGAGCGGGACCCACCCGAGCCGAGCGAGGGTAGTAGGGCAACGAGTGGGAATGTGGGATGGACGGTTGGATCTTCCCCTTCTGAGGCTGAATCGCACGGCCGCGAGGAAGAATACCGTGACCAGCGAATTGAGCTGAAGGAAATGTTCAACGCCACGACGAATCCTCTCCGGTTTAGAGAGTGACTAGGGCTGCCTTCATTCGTGCCTAAAAAGATCAAATTGTCTACTTAGTAATGGTGGGCTTTATTGATTATGAAACATGGTTACAATCTTACTCCAGAGCTCGCAGGATGCAAGACGGTGCATTATTTCGCTAAACCGCGGAATGTACCGTCCGCTTCGCGAGTTGTGCAAGTTCATGTGCTACCTTATTACAAACCATATTATAATGACTAATCTTAACGTCTTGAAGCCTCGCCATCGTCGACTCTATCATCTTCAGTGTGAAAATCCATCGGGATCTGTTCGGTTCAGTAGAATTTAGTAGCTGGACAACCTGAAGGCAATCCGACTCCAAATGAATCAGCTTCTGAATCCATTTGGCTGCTACAGAAGGCCTTCCTGACATGCTAGAAACTCTGCTTCTTCTGCATTAGCACAGTTACGCAGATGTTTCTAGGAAGAGAGCAGAACTTTGCCTTCTTCATCTCTGATAACAATGCCTGCGCCGCCGCTGCCGTCCTCTTGCGCAAACGCGCCATCAATATTTATCTTTGCCCAGCCAATTTCTAGTGGTTTCCAATTCAACTCCTTCCTCGCCGGTTCAGATCTGCTTGCCATCACCGATTCAGCTGCCACAGCCTTCTTTCCCACAGCCTTCTTTCCTTTCTCATCAGCTCCTCGTTGCCGGACCAGCAACAGTGTATCGGCGTAGTTTAAGAGGAAGGCTACTGACTGGCTAATTGTTTCTTTGCCATCAGTATGTATTGCATTATTTTGTAAATGCCATGATCTCCAAAGAAGTAAAAGGATTAAACCTCTCCCAATTTTATCCGTCGTCTGCAAAAGTAGGGGAAGTCAGTCTGGTCCCAATCTCCTAAACCAGATCTCAGGTGGAATATTCCAATACTTCCGAATTTCTTGCCGTAGAGCCATTGCCTTGGTGCATTGAACAGTTGCATGAAAACCATCTTCTATTGCTACGCCACAGATCTCGCACTGAGCATTGGCAGTCAAATTCCTCTGACATTTATTTTCATGAGACGCTAGGCCCTCAATTGCTAGTCGGTAAGCAAAAACTCGAATTTTCCGAGGAACTGGGGCTGACCAAATGTGAGCCCACAATTTCCTACCATCCAGCGCTGAAGTACTACTTTCACCATTACCTTTTGCAGTTCTCTCCATATTTAGGCCCATTCTATAAGCACTCCTCACCGTAAACATGGCATTCTTTTCATAGTGCCAAGCTAGGAAAACTTCCATCACCGGCGTAGGAAGTTTAATCTTTAGAATTTCCTCAGCATCCGGAGGATAGCAAATATGTCTAATCAATTGCTCATCCCAACTGCGACTGTTGGGGGCTAACAATTGGGATACCCATTTGAGCCGGGATCGAGTTCTCCTTCCCATCAGTGACAAACTCGGTTCTCAGGGAATCCAGTTATCTCTACAGATTTTCACTTTGTCTCCAGAACCTATCCTCCAAATTAAGCCTTTTTTCAACATCTCTAATCCATGTAGTATTCCTTTCCAAGAATCTGAGTAAACCGCAGGAAAGACTGTATCAACTAAGTCCCCTCGCGGGTAATATTTTGCTTTAAGCACTCTAGCACAAAGACTGTCTGGGAATTGAATTAGGCGCCAAGCTTGTCTAGCTAACAAGGATTGATAAAACAGATGTAAATCCTTGAAGCCCATTCCTCCAAGTCCTTTTGGTTGGACTAGAGTGCTCCACGCGACCCAATGTGTTCTTCTTCTTTCTTTGTCCTCACCCCACCAAAATTTTCTTATCAGCTTTGTATACTCATCACACAAGCTGGCTGGCAACTTGAACAAGCTCATCACATAGGTAGGTAACGCCTGAAGAACGGACTTTATTAGAACTTCTTTACCTCCCATGGACAAATTCTTCTCACACCAGTCTGAAAATCGTTTGTCAAAGAGTTCTTTCAACCCCTGAAATCTGTTGGCTTTCATCCTTCCCTCAGGAACTGGCAAACCCAAATATTTGTCCTCAAAGCTATCTCTTTCAACCCCTAAAATTGCAGCAATGGCCCTCTTAGCCTCATCTGAACTATGTTTTCCAAACAGAATAGAGCATTTGGCAGGGCTCAAAAGTTGTCCGGTACATTATTCATATGAGCTTAAACATTCCTTCACAATTTCAGCTTTGTTGTGTGTTTGCTTTGAAAAACAACAAGCTATCATCGGCAAAAAGCAAATGTGAAACTCCCGGGCTTCCTATGCACACTTAGAACGGGTGAAGCTCACCCGATTGCTCAGCAGTCCTCAGGACAGTGGACAACCCATCTGCAACAATGAGAAACAAATACGGGGACAACAGGTCGCCCTGCTGTAGCCCGCGGGACGGCCTAAACTGCTGTAAAAGGAAGCCGTTAAAACGTACTGAATATTGAACCGTAGTCACACATTCCATAATCCATTGAATCCATTGATCACTAAAACCAAGTTTCCTCATTGCACCCTCCAAAAAACTCGGGTCGACATGGTCGTAAGCCTTGGTGAGATCCAATTTGTACACACAAAATTGTTTCCCTTCACTGGTACAACTCCTAATCGCATGAAAACACTCAAAACACTATAAGCACATTATCAGTGATCATTTTATTAGGTATAAAGGCACTCTGTGTAGGAGAGATAATGTCCTTGAGCATAGGTCGCAACCGATTAACTAGGCATTTAGCTATTACCTTGTAAATAACATTACAGAGGCTGATCGGTCTATAATCCTTCAACGTCATTGCATTCTTCTTCTTTGAAATCAGTATTTTTTTTCTCTCAACATGTTTTTCGAACTGCTAAACGGTATGTTTTTTAGAAAAAAATTTCTACACGAAAGTTGTTTTAAAAAAGTCAAAGTAATCCATTTTCAAGTTTAAAATATGTAATACTTAATTAATTATATACTAACGGTGTTTCTCGTTTTACGTGTAACACTATTATTTTTTTCCCATGTTTCCAGTAGTTACAAACGAACGCAGCCTAGAGATGGTAAACCTTTTTAAAAAAAGACCAGAGATGGTAAAAACTCGCAAATTCTCAATGCGCCCCACATATTTTTTAAAAAAAATTCCACATATTTCAAAAAAGAATATGTGTCCTACTTTTTTTTACGGACAAAAATGTGTCCTACATATGCTCACAACTATACACTTGGAACATCACTGCATCACTCGACTCTTGTTGTGATGGGACTTTAATTTAGAACTCACGAATTTTATGGGATTTACATGGAAAATAGTTTGGTTCCTATGAAATCCTTTTAAATATTTTTACAACATGAGGCATAAAAACTCAACTACCATAAGTTGTATGGGCATATGTATAATGTCACATTCAAGAGATACTTGGCACATCTTGAAAACGGACTCGGGTTTGCCCCTGGAAAATAAGACCAAAAGGTTTTGGGGCTAAGTCTTATTTTGCATAGATGCGTAGAGCATATTCTAGCTCTTCTCCTTGTTCACTTGGTATGTGTTAGATTAGCTCTCATGTGAGCATATTGTGTTGGAGGCTTGGAGCTCCTTCGGAAAGCAGAGCGTGCACATGTACCACGCACTCTGGTGATACATTCAGCTAAGTTGCATGCGTAAAAATGGGCCATTGTTTTATGTGCACTATATTGTACACTCTTTTTATCAAAGGAATGATTTTTATGCCGGTTTATTTATTGGTGGATGTTTTTTTATTAAATCTTTTACTATAAGTTTTGGTTTAGAGGGAGAATGGACTAGGGAAGGGTGGGTGAATGAATGAAACTCTATTTGAAACAATAAAAATATACATATGCAAAATTTGCATGTACGATGATTAAACTTGTTTGGGGTTCATGTAGCTGGGAATGGGTCTGGTCCTCTATGGTTGCTGGTTGGGGATAGAACAGAAATGATATGATGGAACTTTTTCACTAATCAAATGCTTGGTTTTTCCGCTACTCACTTTTTCTATCTTGAAGGTTATTGCGTGTCAGCGTGTGCGCCGTGAGGTAGGGCTGAACGGGCAACTCATCTTTTAGACTGTTGAAAGATGGCGATGTGTTGCGAGTGAATGAGGGTGGCTCGATTTTGCTGGGAGGTTTTTCAAAGTGGTGGCTTGGTTTTTACAATATGGGTCCGTTGTTCATTTGTGTGATTTTTTTTTTATGCGAACAGGGCACTAAACTTGGTCAATCTTATAAAATTCAACAACCAATAATTTCTCACATACTTAGTTTAAATACAGGCAAAATGTATAAGCATATATTTGTTTTTGAGAAGTACTACGCTGGCACTATAAATTTATTTAATTTAATTTTCAGCTCATTTTACTACAAAACTAACACGGAGTCAGTCCTATTCTCTTAACCTCTTGGAATAGGAAACTTTGACGCAAAGTCAAAGGAATATTGTCACTAATATATGGGCCCATGATTATGGGCCCACGTGTCAATGACAACATCATGAACTGCTTCGATGTGAGAGGAGGTGATTTTGTATCTCTTTCTTTTTATGATGGCTTTCTTAGTAGACGAGACACCTAGAGAGCAAGCTAGTTTTATTTATTTGTTTTTAGCATCTCCACTAAAAAGAGCATAGAGAAAAAACAGAGGGTATCTAAGGGTTGTTTGGGGAGCTTTAGATTGTAAGAAACTGCTGGTCAGTATCCAACTAGTGAGAATTTGGAAAAGCTGAAAAACGCAGCTTCTGAAGTTTCTGGCTTAGTTTATTTTTTAAATCTATAACTGCAGATTCTCAAAAGCAAAATTAGAATAGCTCGTAAGAGAAACTATAGCTGCGAGAAGCTTCCCAAACAAACCCTAAATGTCTTGAACGACCAAGAAGAATGTACCATGGTGGAGAGCTAGGATACACATAATGTAATATAAATTGGGGAAAAATCCAAATACCCTTATATAACTCACTGATTCTTTTACTTTCCCCTCTATAACTTATTTTTGTGCAAAAGACCCCCTACAAGTTAATTTCTTTTCTAAGTTTTCATCTAGAGTTTGTTTGGCTATCAACTCCTTGTGGTACGTGGGTGTCCAACAATAAGAAATAGGATTGCCACGTAACATCTTGCTATGGGTAGATTCCTGGCAAGCGTGACGGCAGAAGCGACAAACGTGTCACACTAATTATTAGAATATCTATAACCCAGAACGATGCCTAGTTGATGAGTAAAAGACACCCTTGTTAAGGTGGGCGAAAAGTCTGAATTACCCCCTGAATTGTTGTGGCAGTCCGAATTACCCCCTAAACTGCAAAACCGGACATCTCTCACCTTAAACTTTTAATACCGGACAAAATATCCCCTCAGACACTGTTTTGGGCGGATTTGACCTACGTGGCCAATGAGGGGACAACCTAGTCAGCATAAACAATATAAAAAAGATATGGGGCCCACATGCCAGCCCTATCTAGACTCCTTCCTTTTCCACATCTCTCTTGCTCCCTCGGTCTCCCCAGTGCGCCTCCCTGCCACCGTCGCAGCCGCCTCTCCGCTGGCGCTGCAGCCGCCTCCCCACCGTGGTGCTGCAGCCGCCGCCGCCACCTCCCCACCACTGTCGCATCCGTCTCCCCACTGGTCGTCAGATCCAGGAGGAAAACGCCGGTGATAGTTTGGCGCGGGCGCATGGCGAGGAGTCTGGAACGGTGATGACGGGCGACGCCGGAGCGCCCCAGCTCTCCTGCTCGATGAAGAGGGTGGCAAGGAGGGCGACGCCGGCGACGAATCCGGCGCGACGGTGAGGACAGGCGATGAATCCGGCACGGCAGTGAGTCGGAGCGGCTGTGAGGGCGATGAGGAGGGAGGATGTAACAGACTGAAATTCAAAATCATATAAATCATTTGTGGAAATTATTTTCTATAATAAATTTAAAATATAAAAGAAAGACTAGGTTAAAATCTATGGAAAATTCCAACACAAAAGTAGCCAAGATAAAATTTATGTAAATACTTATGGTATCAACTATTTTATGGAATTTTCTGGGAATTAATTGAGCCTAGAAAGTATTTTTAATAAATGTAAGTTCATTTCAGCAATAACTTTAAATGAAAAGGTTTTAAAAACCCTCCAAAATCTTTCGGGCCGAAAGTCGGCCCATTCCCTTCCTTTTTCACCCGGCGGCCCAAGCCTTTCTCTCTCTCTTCCCTCCCTCCCGCCATGGGCCGCAGCCCATCAAGGCCTGCGGGTGCGAGCGCCGACAGGTGGACCCCACCTGTCGGGTCCATCCCCTACCTCCAGCTGGCCAGCTCCTGTGAGAGCTCCCGTGAATGCCGCCCTCTTTAATTCACCGATTAAACCCATTTTCGTGTGTAATGGTGCCTCACTCCTTAAACGAAAGTTGATCAACTAATCATGAACTTTATTTCCCCTCTAATCCCGTGGCAAATAATGCACCGGAGTGGAAGAATTTGTCTGTTTCATCATGGGATTTTACTCCCTTCATTGTTCATAACTCTGGCGAAATTCCCGGCCACCGCCGCTTCCCTTCCTTATTCTTGGCCTATAAAAGCATCCCCTCACTCTCCTCTCCCGGTTCCACCGTTTTCCCCCTCTGAAACACCCCGAATCGCCATCGCCACGTTCACCCGAGAAGCTCGCCGCCGCCGCCGCCTTCGGCATCATTGCCGGTCGCCGTCCGACGTCGCCAGAGCCCTCTGTACACACCGTCGGCTTCACAACAACGAGGAGCACCTCGTCCACCCCTTCAACGCCTTCTTCCTCCGCCGAAACCACGCCGTCGACGTCGACCCGAGCCGTCGCCACCTGCAACCTCGTCCCATCTCCCTCAACCTTCGCCAACGCCGCCATCGGATTCGCGAGGACGAGCCGCCCCTCGTCCGCATCTTTGCCGCCTCTTCCCTTCGCTGGAGTGCCGCCGCCGCCGTCGACCCGTACGTCTCCGTCGTCATCTCCCTCGTCGCCGGCCGCCTCACTTCACCGTCGGTTGTCGTCTGTTCGTGGTGAGCATCCCCGTGTTCTCCTCTCTCTTTTCCTGGCCTCGGCTGCCGTCTCCGGGCCGTCGCTCACCATCGCCGGCGGTATGCCGAGCCGGCCGATCCGCTCATGGTCGGTGCTGATGTGGCAGCCATGTCAACAGGATGGCCCGCTCCCGGTCAACTGTTGACCAGGGACCCGTTCCTCTCTATTTTCAGCCGTCAGATCTAGTCCTTTTAATCCTAGCCGTTGATCTTCACTTGATGATGCAATATGTCTGTTAAAAAAATTAATTAAAATCAATTATTGCGTCATATATGCCTTTGATCTTTTCTGTATAAGATTAAATCGACTGATAGCTTAGAAAATTCATAACTTATTCATCCAAACTCCGTTTTGGGTGAATCAAATCTCTAAAAATTTGTAAATCAAGCTCTACACAGTAAAATTATCAAACATTAGATGTTTTGTATGCTTTTGTATTGATTTTGGTCATTTTGTTAATTGTTTAGTTCTTGACGCGTCCGAGGAAGTCGAGTACTTTTTCGAGGAGGATCCAGCGACCATATCTACTGCTCAAGGCAAGTCCCACAGATCCCAAAATCACCTTTGAACATGTTGATCCATATATTCTCGCAATACTTCAAATATGCATTGTATTTTAGAATGAAATGTGATGGGATTACCTATGTTTCTTTGTACAACCACTTTATTGTTGATTACATATTTCCTTGTATAACTTGTGACTGATTTTGACTAGCTATAGCTTATACATGTTGTAGCTAGAATAATGTAGTTGTTGCTTAGCCATGCTTAGAATAATTTAGGCTCACTTTGGGATAGATTATGTTTCATACTAAAATCATGTGAATTATCATGTTGGAAAAGGTATAGCTAAATAAAATATTACCAACTAAAACTTGGAATAATGGTGGGTTGTGAGCACATGGTTTGGATAGTCGTGCTCACGACGATTAAGGACCGGTTCGCGTCTATCCTTGTGAAGCATTATTCGTACTACCCTTAGGCCAGCATGGGCAACGGTATGGTTTCCGTAACGTAGCGAGAGACAGTACTGCCACCGGGTTGACGTGGCAAGGATAAGCCCACACGGGATCGCTAGGGGAGTCAAGACATGGCTTTGGTGGGATGATGAACCTAGTGGGTGTGCTTGTACTGTTTTTTGTGACGGAACGGGCCATGTCACGCTCCCTGCGGGGAACATGTCCTAAGGCTAAATTGGTACACCTCTGATCAGAGTAAAACTATTCGAATAGCCGTGCCCTTGGTTACGGGCGAGCCAAACAAGGTTTTCGTAATTAGAATCACCTCCTCACATAGAAAGTAAAAAATGGCTATGGACTGGATAATGTTAAAAACTCCTGGTTTTGGAGTGGAGATTGGGCTGGTGCAACCAGGTTAGGTTGTACCGTGTTATTTAATATTGATTATTTAAATTCAATGTTTTTAAATTAACTCCTCTGTTATTATTCAATGAACACTGCTGCTTGAACCCTATTATGCAATCCCTTGTATTCCCGTGTATTTTTGCATCTGTTACTGTGTGGCTTGCGAGTATGTTGTATACTCACCTTGCTCTACACACCAGAGGAGGAGTTCTTCGAGGAGTAGGCTGTGCCGGTCAAGTTGCCTCTGGAGTGGAGCCACCGCTTTCGTCTTCCGCTGCGTAGTTTATTTTCTGTCTGAGAGGTTCTATCCACCTCTGTAATAAATGTAATGATGTTGTTTAAATTTTAATAAAAGTACTCTGTTTATCAATATTGTCTTTTGTGTGCCTCGGCTGATTCCTGGATGAGGATTAACACACATTATAAGCGTGCGGAATTTTGGATAGAAATTCCGGGCGTGACAAAGGACGACTGCCCCCACCTTCCTCGCTCCGCCACCGCCGTCGCTGCCCTCCTCTGCTCCGCGCGCAGCACCGCCTCTCCCCTCCTCTTCTTTCCGCTGCCCTCCTCTGCTCCGTCGTCGCCGTTGCCCTAGCGTTGTCGCCGCCTTCCTCACTCCACCGCCACTGCCTCTGCCCTTCTCTGCTCCGCCCGTAGCGCCACCGCTGCTCCCCGCAGTGTTGGAAGATTGAGAGAGAGAAAGATAGCCGGAGGGGAGAGGGAGGGGAGAGAAAGGGGGAAGTATGGCATGTGGGCCCTATTGCTTTTTTTATTCGCCACATGTAAAAACCGCTTGCAACAGTAGTAGATGGTTTTTTTCCGGTATTAAAAGTACAGGGTGATCGTTGTCCAATTTATGAGTTTAGGGAGGTAATTCGTACCCACCCTATAGTTCAGGGGGGTAATTCGGACTTTATCTTTAAGTGGATAATTCTCACCATGTTAGGAACTCATGTGTTATATGGAGTCGAGCTAATGTTATAAATTATTAAAAATTTACTATAGGTGGGTAATTGAAACATAAATTGAATTTGAGGAGGTTTTTTTTATGAAAATTAGTTATAGGGAAAAAGTAGAAGGATTAGTGAGTTACAGGAGGCTATTTAGATTTTCCATATAAACTAGTGGTCAAAATTTTAAAAATATGATAAATTATTGTTCTGTCCAAGTGCCTTCGTCCCGAAGTCTATGAGGTGGCCCCGGTGCTCCCACCGAAAGGTACGTGCTGTAGTGACCGCTATCTCCTCAAACAGTCCGATGCTCTTTCCGAAAAGCTATTTGCAGCGATCGAGCGAAGATCGTCGCAAGCTAATTTGCAGCGCGAGCACACGCACGCGAGCATGCAGCAGCCGCCGGCGGGGTTCGTGGCGAACCGCGAGGAGGCGGCGGAGCGCGTGCGCGAGGCGCTGGGCGGCCGGTACAGCTTCCGCGACGGCGGCGCGCTGCTAGAGGAGGCCCTCACGCACAGCCTCTCTCCTCGAAATCCCAATCACAACACGTATCAGCGGCTGGAGTTCATCGGCGACTCCGCCCTGGGGCTCGCCTTCTCCACCCTCTTCTACCGGGAGTACCCCGGCCTCGGCCCCGGGGAGCTCACCGCGCTCCGCTCCGCCAACACCTCCAACGAGAAGCTCGCCCGCTCCGCCGTCCGCCACGACCTCTACCCGCTGCTCCGTCGCCACAACTGCGAACCCCTCGATCATGACGTATGTACTACCTGCCATGTTTTTTGTCTTTTTTTTATAAGGTCACCTGCCATGTTAATTTGTTAGTAGTATTGTACTGTTTGTACCTCGAGATTAAATAACATTAATCATGCTGGGAGGATTTGTGTGCTCTTGCTGACTATAGAATTTGTGATATATATGCAGGTCATCGATTTTACCAAGTCCTTGCGTCGCAATGCACCATATAGTGGTGATCTCGTCAAGGCCCCAAAGGTGCTTGCTGATATTGTTGAGGCCATTGCTGGTGCTGTCTATGTTGATTCCGAATTTGACCTTAAAAAGCTCCAGGAGGTAAGCCTTTTTCTGCTGTAATTTGCTTTGATTAACTGGTGGTCACCATGGGTGCAACTAATGTTATCTAGTCACCACGGTGTGTCCAGATACATTGTCCTAGAAGGTGTCACATCCTCTTCTAGGTTGCTATATTATGGGTGCAACTAACGTTATACATGATGTAGGTCGCAAAATTGCTGTGTGATCCAATTATCACCAAAGAAACACTGTACAAAGATCCTGTGTCCAAGTTGAATGAATTCAGCCAAAAACATAATAAGGATTTAATATACAATGTCTCACGTGGTAAGCTGAAGATCGCTAACGTAATTCTGGATGGGGAGCTAGTTGGAATAGGGTCTGCAAAGCAGGTTAAAGCTGCTAGGCGAAATGCCGCACAAGATGCATTGAACACCCTTATGGTGGATCAAAAGGAGAAAGTGAGCACAACTGGATCTGGCATTGCTATCTTGATTTCAAATCTGACCTTGAATTGCTCCAGAAGGTTTTCATATTGTATTGCTATAACTTGCGATCATCATGGTGCAATTAATATTCTGTATGTATGATGCAGATCGTCGAGGAGCTGTGTTCTCAAATTACCGTCGAAGAAACAATGTACAAAAACCCTGTGTCCGTGCTGAACGAACACTGCCAAAAACACAAAAAACATATAGAGTACAAAGTATCGGATGGTGTTCTGAAGGTCGCAAACATAACTGTGGATGGGGAGCTGGTCGGAACCGGCTCTGCGGAACAGAAGAAAGTTGCTAAACGAAACGCCGCACAAGATGCATTAGGCACACTTATGGTGGGTCAGAAGGGGCAATGAGCACAACTGGACCTGGCAAATGGCAATGAATCAGAGGATGAGGTTGTTTACTTGCTAAACCTTACATAGCATTTTAAAATTTTCACTTTAATCGTAAGGTACTGATTTAAAGTAGTTTTGATTTAATTTTATGATGCATTAAAAACGCCAGTCTTTATTCCTCTTGCACATCGATGGTTTTATGCTGCTGCTTGAGAGGTCATCGTCCTGTCACTCATAACAGAGTTTTTCCAACACAGGTGAACTAGCAGGAGGAGATCGTAGTAGGATGTGAAATGTCATGGTTCAGCCGTTTTGAAATGGAGCATGATGTACAGCACAGACGCTACTACCACGGTGTGATTGTCCTAGAAGGTGTCACATCTCCTTTTAGGTTGCTATATTATGAGACGGATGGAGTAGCTCTGAACACTGAACATTGATGTGAAATTTCCCCTGAACATTGCCGCCTGGAGATTGTTTTATGTCATGTTCGCTGCTAGCCAATCAATGTAGTATGACTGAAAATTGATGCAGGCGCTGGTGCTAATAATGTGCCGTTAAGTCTGGATAGTCATCAGGCCAAGCACGTCCATATATTGTTGTAGTAGTAGTAGAGTGCTGAATAGTTGGTTTATTTTGTCGGATGTACAATGGAGGCTTATCATACTTGAATCTCTGCGTGTACTCGACCAACGTATGATTCCATGGGATGTAGTTATGTTGTAAGAATGCGTGATGTATTGTTCATTTAGACTTATCTTGAGTCTCATAAAGATGAAAGAGCATGGATTTATTGTTGCACAGTTACCCGCCAAACAAGCTTTCTTGGCTGAGGCACGAAGCAACATCACAGCTTTTATGTGGTGGCTGATTAGGGTCATTGTGATGGATAAAGTAATTCTGGTGTAATCCTTTTATATTGCTCCAAGGGGATCACCTGACTTTACCCGAGTTCATTTCGTTTTCCTGCCCATCCCAGCGGATCGGGGGGTATTTAGAGAGGACAAGAAAAATTGAAAACGTCGAAGCAGTGTCGCGGAGTTTCATCGACGGTGGCGGCGCCTCCTGCGGCGTTCGATTCGATCCTCGACGACGGCTTCACGGGGTTCCTCGGCCGCATGGACCGACCGTGCGTGTCTTTCGGCTTCGGCCGGTGCGTGCGTCCCCCCGACTGTGTCTGTCGTGCCCGGCACACGGGACGGCATATGGCACGGCCCGTTTCGGCATGACACGGGATCGGCTCGTGCCGTGCTAGCCCGGCGAAGCCCAACTCCTCACGCTGTCACGCATCGCTTCGCTGATATAGACTGATAGGCTCCCGCTCGCTCCGCCGGCCGCCGCCGCTCGCGAGCTTTCAACGAGCCGAGGGCCGCGGCGTATCCAACAGCCGCTACGACGCCTGCACACCTTTCCCCCGGCTCTCGCTCGCTCGCTCCCATTCTTCATCGCAGGCCGCGCCGCCGCCACTCATGTCCGTCAGGCCGGGCATGGCGCGCCGCGTCGCCGCCACCGCCACCCCCACCCCCACCCGCGCTCGCGCCAGCGCCGGCGGCGTGTCCCGCTCGGAGGGCACTACGATCCAAGATCGAGGACGACGCGAGGGGAGCGGTCGTGCCACCGCTCCGGACGCACGCCAAGTGTTTGACGAATTGCTTCAGCGAGGCCGCAGGGGTGGTGCATCGGTCTACGGCCTGAACCGCGCCCTCGCCGCCGTCGCGCGTGACAGCCCCGCGGCCGCCGTGGCCTGCTACAACCGCATGGCCCGAGCTGGCGCCGACGTGGTCACACCCACCGTGCACACCTATGGCATCCTCATTGGCTGCTGCTGCCGCGAGGGCCGCTTGGACCTTGGTTTCGCGGCCTTTGGCAGTGTCATCAAGAAGGGGTTTAGAGTGGAGGCCATCGCCATTAACCCTCTGCTCAAGGTTCTATGTGCCAAGAAGAGGACTAAAGACGCGATGGACATAGTGCTCCGAAGAATGGCCGAGCTCACGCCGAATATCTTCTCCTATACCATTCTTCTCAAGGGGCTGTGTGATGAGAACAGAAGCCAAGAAGCTCTCGAGCTGCTCCGCATGATGGTTGATGATGGAGGAGGCTGTCCACCTAATGTGGTGTCGTATAGCACCGTCATCGATGGCTTCTTCAAAGAGGGGGATCTGGACAAAGCTTACAGTACATACCGTGAAATGCTAGACCAGAGAATTTTGCCAAATATTGTGACTTACTGCTCTATTATTGATGCCTTATGCAAGGCCCAAGTTATGGACAAGGCCTTGGAGGTACTTAGCATGATGGTTAAGAATGGGGTTATGCCCAGCTGCGTCACGTATAATAGTCTTGTGCATGGATATTGCTCTTCGGGGAAGTTGACAGAGGCTATTGGATTATTTGAAAAGATGTGCACGGATGGTGTCAAACCAAATATTGTTACTTATACCTCGTTGATGGACTATCTTTGCAAGAGCGGAAGATGCACAGAAGCTAGAACGATTCTTTATTCTATGGTCAAGAGGGGCCTAAAGCCTAACATTACTACCTATGGTACTCTTCTTCATGGTTATGCTACCCAAGGAGATCTTGTTGAGATGCACAAACTCATGGATTTGATGGCACGAAATGGTATCCAACCTAATCATCATGTCTTCAACATACTAATATGTGCATATGTTAAACATCAAAAAGCAGATGAGGCCATGCATGTATTTAACAAAATGAGGAAACAAGGATTGAGTCCGAACGAAGTGACCTACGGAACAGTGATAGATGGACTTTGCAAGTTAGGTAGAGTAGACGATGCTGTGCTTAATTTTGAGCAGATGATCGATGAAGGACTAACCCCTGACATCGTTGTTTATACCTCCCTAATTCATGGCCTGTGTACCTGTCACAAATGGGAGAACGCTGAGGAGTTAATTTTTGAAATGATCACACGAGGCATCTGTCCAGACACCATTTTCTTTAGTACAATAATTGACAGTCTTTGCAAAGAAGGGAGAATCGTAGAAGCTGAGAAGCTCTTTGACCTGATGACATGTATTAGTGTGAAGCCTAATGTAATTATATACAATAATCTCATCTATGGATATTGCTTAGCTGGTAAGATGGATGAAGCAATGAAGCTACTTTCTGGCATGGTCTTAGTTGGGGTGGAACCTGATAATGTTACTTACAACACTTTGATGGATGGCTACTGTAAAATTTGTAGGATGGAGGATATGTTATCTCTTTTAAGAGACATGGTGAGCAATGGAGTTAGTCCTAGTATTATTACATATAACATAATCCTGCATGGTTTATTTCAGACCGGACAAACTGGTGCTGCAAAAGAACTCTATGTCAGGATTATCAAAAGTGGACTACAGCCTGAAATCAGCACTTGCAACATAATCTTTCAAGGACTTGCCAAAAACAGTCTCACTGATGATGCACTTCGGATGTTTCAAAATCTCTGTTTGATGGATTTGCAGCTTGAGACTAGGACTTATAACATTATAATTGGCGCCTTGCTTAAAGATGGCAGAAATGATGAAACCAAGGATTTGTTTGCTGCTCTCTTGGCTAACAGTTTAGCTCCGGATGATTGAACCCACAGGTTAATGATAGAAAAATCTCATAGAACAGGGGTGCTGGAATGAATGTACTGTCGACTGCCACATGCTAAATTGCATAGATAGAAAGTTACTTCAAAAGGGGGAGGAGGTAAGCGTGGCTGGTATGTACTTGTCTAAAATAGATCAGAATAACCTCCTTGAAGCTTCCACAGCTGAGTTGCTGGTTTCAAGCAGGAAATTCAATGAACATATGTAATTTATCCCTGACAAGTATCAATTTTGTGAAATCAAGGCCAGTTTGAAACTACCTACAGTTATGCAGTTCTAACTACACATTGTTGGCCTTCTCACTGAATTAGTTATATGAAGAAGAAATTCTGGACCACTCCGTGATGGGTGATCTCCTTTATTATGTGTGGACTGCTAGGTATAAAGAGCCCTTTTTGTCACAATATATCTTTATTTTTTGCGGAGAAAGCGAACTTTCATTAATCAGCAACAAGAGTACATTCAGCTTGTATGAGCTGTGTTACAAGATTATTTTCATGACCGAGCCAAAAGCCTGAGGCTGTTCCTGAACGACTTGCACAAGCTAGTTCATGACTAATGTTATTTTGAACATTCTGGACTTTTCTATTTGGATGGACCTGTCCCAGCAAGCATGTGATTTGTCTCTTTCACCAAGTGAGAAAGGCTCAAGTGATATCATAGTTATCTAATTTTGGTACTTTTTGTGGCTCTGTGTGGAATGCTAGAACCCATTTCTTATCCTCAAAACATGCACTGACAAAGATATTCCTGTATGATAAATTAGTTAGCAGACTGTTTCAGAAAGTAAGGCTGGTACTGACCTCTCCATGATTGATCACAAGCACTTTTCTCTCGAAGCATGGTCTGCTTCCCTGTTGTACTTGGCATTTTTCTGGGGGCCAATGCCAAGAATATAACAGGGTTTTCCCTGAAAAATTCAAGTCTTTCATAGAATCATTGAACTGCTGAAGATTTTTGCAGCTACGAAATTCTGAGAAGGAACTCTTGTCTACTACAATCTTACTAGAGGATGGTGGTTTTCTCTGTATGTGTAAATAAAAAGGTATTTATCCCAATCAAGTTGGTTTCATTAGTTTCAATTTTGGGCATCTATCCTTATTAAATTGGAATTTTAGTAGTTATAATGTCAAATATAATAGCCCACACGGTTGGCGAAGAGTAACACTAATCAGAAACTTTATATATATGACTTGACTTGCGTGTGTATTACTATATTATTCATAAATGCAATTTTTGAGTAAGATGTCATAAATTATCCTAGAAATGACATAGGAGTATATATCTTATTCTTTCTGAACTTTCCTTGCTCTTCTTTTCCTGCTGCATGTGAATGTTTTCCTGGTGCCGCACTGCCGTGTGAGGTAATCATACAGGTGAGCTAGCAGAACATAGTGGCTGTTTTTCCTGGTTCAGGGAATGGTAGATGGTACTAGCTCATAACATTGCTGCCTGGAGATTTGTTTGATGGCATGTTTGCTGCTAGCCATAGCTGTGAAAGTCAATGTATGTCTATTGAAATTGATCGGACCTGGTACTATTGATGTTTGGTCATCAGGCCAAGTCGTCCTTATCTTCTCGATCGATGGATACTTTAGTCTCTTTTGTCTTGTGTACAATGGACGTTTATCATACTGAGTCTGTGTTTGTGCTCATCTAATGTATGTATGATCCCATATAATGTGGTTATGTTGAACGAATGTGTGATGTTTGTTCATACTGACTAATTCTCAGTTTTCTAGAAATGAAAGAACATACCTTTTCCTGTGGGCTCAATATTCATTTTTCATTGCCTTTGTATGAAATCTTTTTTTCTGAGCTAAAATCTTCCATAATTTGTTTTATGCGTACAAACTAGTATGGCTTTGCCGGATTCAGTTTCTTGCTTCTGGCTGAAGGCTGAGGCATGAACCCAGCTTTTTGTGTGCTGATTAATGAAGCTTTGCTTAACTTCTTAAGCTCATTGTCGTGGATGAAATAATAACTGTAAATTTAACTTTTCCAGTGTCCGTCTCCGTTCATGCCGTCAAGATTGCACTCGAATTAAGTGCATGAGGTTTTCAGTTGCAATACCTTTATATTACTTCAAGGAAACCACATGAATTTGCTAACCCACTGTTTGGTTATTACATTTTGCTTATTCCGAGCATCCCAGGGTATTTGCAGAGGACACATGTAGAAATTCCTGGAGCAACACGCGGAGGTTCTTCTAACTCTCTAAATTTGTGCGCTCCGTACCTAAATTTGAGGGCTTAACCCTCTATCCTTTCATTACAGATTTAAGGTCTTAACTTCTTTTTACATTGAGCAGCAAACGCTTTGTCATCCGGATGTCCTTGCAACTTCCAGAGCACAACATTCTGCAGATCTAGCACTCCTGTTCTGTATGTCAGGGCACCGTTTATTCTAGCTCCATGGAGTAATCTGCTTGACGCTTCTGCGGATGCTTGCCTGTCCAAAAATTCAGCTTTGGATTAGTCGTCCAAGCTTATTAACATAGGAAAAGTCTATACTGTTGTCACTAAAATAATACTGGATGTGTACAAGACTGTCAAAAATGCATGATGTATTTTAAGTGTGCTTGTTTTAGTGTTTGAGCTAGGCGTGCATACATAGACGGAAGACTGCAGCGCAATCCACTGTCCTGAATTTGAGATCGCTACTCTTAATTGTTGTAAACATGATGTTTGTTTGTTCTCTATGTTTAAACCCATAGAATCTCAAAAATTCTTCCACAAGATTTGTCTATCACAAAAAAACTTCCCTACAAATTGTAAGGTTGATATATTATTGCTCCAATTTTTGTCTTACTGACAATCCCAAATCTAAAATACTTACTCTAGAGATCTACCTAGTAGTAAAATCATATACTAGTATTCCGTTCAGTCAAGTTTATTTTGTTGTATAAATATCATTGTGACGTTAAAATTTGTAGAATCTACAGTATCCACCACAGAGTTGTAAAAAGAAAAATCCAGTATTCAGTTCAGTCAAGTTGAGGTGATGGAAAACAGAGCAATGCAAATCGAGAAGCAGAGGAAGGCCGGAAACTGCACGTACCCACAGGTGCGACGTGTTCACATTCGGTAGGCTGCTGTTCCTTGTGAACCTCGTGATCCTCACCGTGCTCTTCATCATGTCCTCCTGGTCGTCGTGTCCGTCACCCTGCCGCCGGTGGTCGTCGGCGAAGTAGGAAATCGACGACGAGCACGAGCACGAAGACGAGGAGGACGACGATGCCGGAGAGCGACACGAGAAAGCAGCGGCGTCGAGGTGATCGTGTCCGTGGCCGTGTTTCTTGCCTCTCGCCGCCGCCGCAGCCTTCTTCCATAGGCTCACGCCGGCGCTCGCCATCTTACTCCGTTGGCTCGCCGTGCTCCCGCTCCTCCTCAGCGGCCGCGGCGGCTTGTCTCCACCGCCGCCGTACGGGCCGTGTAGGACGGTGTTGGGGGAGAGCGAGCAGTACTCCGCCGTGGCCGCCACCTGCAGCCGAGGCGGCAGCTTGAGCGGCTGCTTGGCTCCCTCGCACCCGCGATCGCCACCGTCACAACCCGCGCCAGCCTCGCCGTTGCCGCCGCCGTGAGAAACAGGTGTGTTCTCCCTCGCAGTGGTATCCGGAGCGGACGGGTGCTCGCCACCGGCGACGTCGTGTTCAGGCTCGACCACCTTGGGCCTCCCGGGTGCATCCTCCCAGAGGAACGGCACGCCGATGGAAGACGACCGGAACGGCGACGGCGCGTCGAGGTCCATGCCCAGCACCTTGCTCGTCCGCGGCCACGCGCGAGCCTGCAGCCGCAGCGCCTTGCCGCTGCCGCTGCTCGCCGTCGTCGTATTCTTCGTCCCCATCATCTCAACCTCGCTTGTCCTCTCTCTCACTGTCTCACACACTACAGTAGTTGCTGCTCTCGCACTCGATCGCTGTGGCTCGTGCGATGGAAACGGACGGGGAGTGGAGTGAACTGTCACTCACACCATCACACGAACAGTCAATATATCAAGTGGTTGGATGCGTGGGACGAATGGAGCGGAGCGGGGGGAGGGGAGGAGGCGTGACCGTGATAAATGGAAGTCGTGAGTCGTGACAGCGACATGGTGGAAGAACTGTGGAGTGGATCGAGTCCAAGATTTCCAACCACGAGTGGAGCCGAGGAGCGGGGCGGGCGAGGGGCGAGCTGTGGTTGGGCGGAGAAACCGATGAAAATGGGATGACGCGGACGGCAGGCATCGGAGTGGGGAGGTGGGCTTTGAAGTTTTCAGCGCGACAGCGGCCGGCGCAACGGACCGACGAGGGAAATAGTAGAGGACGCGCACCGCGTGCAGCACGGAAAAGACCGTGCGCGTGTCGCGTCGTTGGTGCGCCGTGCGACTGCCGCGTATGTCGCCCGTACACGTCGCTCGGTGGACTAGCTATGAGTTCTGTACAGTTTTGCTAGCTCATCATCGGAGGTGCACGGGAACGGGACGATGTAACTGCGGGACTGCAAAATTCTGGCTGCGGGGGCGTGCTGGTGGTGGTCACGTTCACGACGCACGCGCTTCGGTCGCGCCACTCCAGCCTACGGATATGCGCTCTAGACCTCTATTAGAGGGGCTACGACCAGAGCCCGTTGTTGGCTAGTACTGTACACAACATGCAACTGATGTAACTTGAAGCAACTTTTTTAAAAAAAAAGAACTTGTATGCCTCTTGGTAGATACGGAGCCAGCAATTTTAATCTGGTCAATTATTAATGTTATTTATGTTATGTTAGTATTTCTTAAGATTTTTTCCTCTAAATTTACTTGTAAGATTCGATACCCATAAGAACGTTTTCGGATTACTGTGATCATGCTTGGCAATGACACTTAAGTACCGTTTCCGATCATATCAGGCTCTTATCGTTTGGCCGTAGGATTATCAGTCAAATCCAAAATTTTAAACTTATATTTAAGATATTTTGTCATGTTTTTTAACTTGGATTTCAAACCATGAATATACGTATAAAGAAGTTTTATCCATAAAATATATTTTATTGTTTTGTTCAAGTTGCTAAGGCTTATTGAAAAAATAAGTGAAACCACCCCAGACTTACTTACAACCAAATCTAGAGTTTCAGTCAATATTGGCCAAAAATGTTAAAATTTGATTATTCCGGTACCGCCCAACCATGAGTGATATATCTCTTTCAAATTAAGCTATATGTTCTCTTGCTAAACTTTTAAACTTATTTTTTCTGATAAGGCTTGAAACCATATTTAAGCTATTAACTTATTTTGTATGCCATATTTGAACCAACTTTAAGCATACTTACAAATAAAAATTCAGAAAATATTAGTAGTTCTCCATCCGTTCTAAAATATAATTATTCTCAACATGGTATTCGGCACTGGCACAGCTTTTAAATGGACGAGGGATCACCCGCCCACAACTTATACATGGATGATGGATTCACCACTGTTTATACATATGGATTCGCTTGTCGCCACTGGCGCATGCAGCACACAATATGATGTTCTTTCACACACTAACCCATACTGCCATAGGAGAATTTTTGCCCAAGATGACGTGCAGAACCCTTTTTTTCGCAGCCTGTCAAAATCTCGCCATTCTTCGTCTTCCACCGTTTTGATTAGCCCAGGCTGACTCTTTCTCTCAGATATATTCGTTGCCGTTGCCTAAACGTCAATTGCCACTGTCAGTAGTCCATTGCCAAGGGTTAACGTATGTTGGACTTGCATGATCGATACATGCGGCCGGCTCGTCAATTTCAACGAAATCGTCTCATTTAGGTACAACTAACGAGCAGATTACAGTTTGCATGCACCTAAAAAAACCAAAATAGAAACAAAAAAATAGGTACTCATATATGACCAGCAAAGCTGTCAATCTGTCATGCTTAAGCTAGCGTTTAGATTTTGTGAGAGAGAGTTAAGTACACTAAAATATCCTGGGGAAGTACAGAATGAAAAACGCTATGCTTGGGCCAAAACTCGTCCTATGTCACAAACAGCAGCCCAACATCATCTGGCCCAGTTAGGTATTCTACATTTTGGTTTAAGAACTTGTGGGCCCTGATAGTTTTAGCTGAAAATTGTTGATCCTATCGTCTCCGTTCTTTTTCAATGTTAAACTCAACCACAAACTTCCTGTCAAAAAAAAAAAAACTCAACCACAAACTTAGGATGTAAGGCCGCGTTTAGATGTTGTAAAATTTTTGGCCAAAAATATCACATCAATGTTTGGACACATATTTGAAGTATTAAACATAGACTAATAACAAAACAAATTACATATTCGGACTGTACACAACGAGACGAATCTTTTGAGCCTAATTAATCCGTCATTAGCACATGTTAGTTACTGTAGCACTTATGGCTAATCATGGCGTAATTAGGCTCAAAATATTCGTCTCGTGATTTACAGTCGGACGGTAATTGATTTTTTTTACAACATTTAGTACTCTACATATGTGTTCAAATATTTGATGTGACGGAAAATTTGAAAGTTTGAATTTTTGAAGAGGAGAACTAAACGCAGCCTAAATGATTTTTTTTTTCACGTTTGGCACTCGACTCTTTAATTTAAACTCGTTTTTTAAGCCTGATTTACCACTGTAGAATAGATACAGGATCAGCGTCCTTTCTCTGGATTCAGCGATCACTACTTCTGAGTTCATATTCTGATCATTCTGGCGTGAACAGTTACAGAGACCTCTTTTTTATATCAAAACCCCATTCGACAAAATCAACTGTGGCCCAAGAGCACATGGCCGAATTCATTATTTTTGTTCTGGCGTTAGAACTTTTGGACCATTAAAAACTCTTTGGACTCTTAAAAACTCTTTGGACCCATCTTCATCTTTGATCACTGCAACAGAATTCGGCTGCCCCCTTGATGCTTTCCATACTCGGCAAGTTCCTCATGGTGGCCAACTGGCCAGTAGAAAAAGGTAGTAGTACTTGTAGAAATGATCATATAGGGTCGTTAGCACAAATGGCTATCTAGTGTGTACTCCATACTAGTAGTAGTTTATACGCTATGTTACTATGTAGCTCTAGTATACAGTTACAGCACAAGTCCTCACTTTCAGATGGAACATGCAAATGCCATGTCAGTCATGAGAGATTGAGATATTCAGAAGGCCTGGTTAGGGCATGTGCTAGTGGAGCGGTCAGCTCGGGTTAATACAACAAGCTTGATTTTGAGCTCGGCTGGATTGTATATCTTGATTGTAGTTTGTGTACTCTATGCAGCTCAAGTGTACAGTTACAGTAAACTCAGTCTTCGATGGAACTACAACTCTACAAGGAAAGAAGCAGCTTTGTAATTTGGCAATGGCAATATGGCATGTCAGTCAGAGAGATTGAGATTATTCAGAAGGTGGTGTGGAGGATGCCATGGAAGGTGAGCGTGCCCTCGAGGTCACCAATGATCCTCGCGATCCGCACCTCCAGCCCCCTCTGCACGTCCCGCAGCAACGCCCCGACCACCTCCATGAACCTCCCCATGTCCACGCCGTCGTCCTCGCCGCCATTGTTGCCTCTCGACAAGCTCGGCGCGATCCTGGACTGCATCTCCAGCAGTTTCTGCCCCGTGGCCACCATGTACCTCTGCAGCTGGAACGTCTCCTCCAAGAACCGAGCCAGCGCCGCGCTCTGCTCCCGGCTTCCTCCCTCGCCGCTCTCCCGCCCCCTTCCTCTCTTGCTCTCCTCCTGAATACGATTAGAGATCGTCAATGGCGTAATTAATCGCCGTTGCAAACATAAATTAATTTCAGGATGTGATTTGGTGGTGTACCATTCTTGTGCAGAGGTCGTCGATCTTGTCCTCGAGGGATTGGTACCTCTTCACGTGCTTGCTCACGAACGACACCATCGTCTGGTAGCTCCTCGGATACTGTGGCTTCGCTGCGGCGGCGGTGGTCGTCGTCGTGTCGTTCTTGTCTGCTGCTGCTGATGATGACGCCGCGGCAGCGAGGTTCTCGAGGACGAGCAGCTGCTGCTTCAGCCGCTTGATCTTGTAAGACACGGCGAGCGCCTGGATGTCCATCTTCGAATTCGAAGCGGAGCTCCTCTGCTGCTCCGGAGGCGGCGGCGGCGCGGCGACCACGAGCGCGAGGGAGTTTCGATCCGTGCTGCTGTCTCGCGACCGCGCGTTCCCCGCCCGATCGGTGAAGACCTCGTCCTCCTCCTCGATCTCGCATGTGTACGAGTTTCTCGCCGGCACGATTTGCCGCGGCGTCTCGTGTTCGACCACCAGCTCGCGCTCGTTCTGGACGGAGGTCGCGACGACGTCGTGCGCCAGCGTCGGTCCCATGTCGAACACCGTGTTCCTGTGCTCGTCCGGCGGCGACACCGGCTCGAGCAATCTGATCTCCGCGACACGAGCAGACGCAGCCTCGACGGCCTCCGGCGACGGCGACCACGGAATGGGATTCTCCTGGCCGCCGCCGCCGCCGGTGGGGAAGATTTCCGCGTCGTCTTTGTCGTCGTCCAGGACTCGCGCCTGGGGCTGGAACGCGGCGAGCAGCGACTCCAGCGCGGCGCCGCGCTGCTCCAGCTCCGAGCGGCGCTGCTCCAGTTCCGAGAGGCGCGACTCCAGCTCCTGGATCCGGGAACGGAGGCGCGACGCCTCGGCGTCCACGCTCGCGGCGCGCCACCGGAACGCCTCCAGCTTCTCGTCCTTGAGGCGGAGCTGCTCCGTGAACGCCTCCACCTCCGCGGCGTGCCGCTGCCGGATCATGCTCGTGTACTTCTCCGTCTCCATCTTGAACCACTCCTGCAAGTCCTGGTACTCCTCCACCACTGCAGAATCAGATAAAATCTTGTCAAAATTTACTTGCCCGAGAATCAAATTTGCAGGTTGTTTCGGTGTTGTTCATTTATTAGAACGCAACAAAATCAAACTTTATGAATTGAATTCTGTCATCTTTGTAGAGTACTCCGTACTTAATGCCTTAATGGTGAAAAGAGCACACGTACCGGGCTTGTCGTCGACGCATTCGACGGCGGCGGGATTCTTCACCGGCGGCGGCAACGCTGCCGTGTGGCGGCATTTCTTGGCGTCGGCCTCCTCGACATGGTCCACGAAGAGTATCTTGGCGTCGTGCGCGCACGCCACGGCGTCGGAGCAACCCGCCGAGTGTTCCGGCATCGGCGCGGCGGCCGACGACCTGGAGCTCCGGCGGTGGCGAGACTCCCACATCTTGCGCCACCGTTCGGCCTCCAGCTCCGCCTGCTTCCGCCTGGCCTTGCACATCTTCACCTCCCTCACCAGCATCTCCCTGTCGTCCATGTCGATCTTGGACTTTCGCAGCATCGCCGAAAGGATCTTGTCCTTGTGCTCCGCGTCGCGCCGCAGCCTCGCCGCCTCCGCCGCCATCTCGTCGCGCCGCGCCACGGCCTCCCCAGCCTCCGCCTCCGCTGCCTCCCCTCGCCGCGCCGCACGCGCCGCCTCCGCCTCCAGCTCCGCCTCCTTCTCCGCCGCCGCACGAATCTTCTCCTCGGCCTCCTCGCGCTCCACGCCGCGCTGCCGCTGCTCCTCCTCGAGCCGCGCCGCCATCTCGGCGACGGCGGCGTCGTGCGCTTCCTCTCGCGCGCGCGCCGCGGCGACGACGGCGTGGACCTGGCGGCGAAGCGCCCTGCGCTCGGCGAACCAGCGCTGCTCGTGCGCGGCGAAGATGCCGGCGACCTTCTCGTTGGCCCTGGCGTCCTCCGCCCGCCGCCGCCGGAGCTCATCCGCCTCCCTCTCGACTTCCCCGATCCTCTCCATCAGCGCCGCCTCTCGCCGCCGCGACCACCGGCACGGCCGCCGCTCCACGCCAAGATCGCACCGACGCAGCACGGCGAGAGCGCAGGAGAGGCCGAAGTAGGCGACGGCGTGATGGTGCTCCATCGCCGCCGGCCAAGGACAAGAAGACACCGCCATGGCGTCGCACTTCTTCTCCCCCAAATCATCATCCTTCGCCATGTCCAAAAAGGAAAACTACAGTAGGATTAGGAACCAATTCTTGTCACCACCTACAACTAGGAGGATTTCTGACTGCCTGCCTAACGGTGAAGTCGAGTGGCGGCAATGGCGGCTTTCAGGTGGAATGATTGGGCGGAATGCATGGCGGCGGCGGCGGCGGCGAGAAGGAGTGGAGGAGAAAGGGAGGCAGTGGCAGCTGTGGAAGAGAGGAGATTGTCAGAGTGTCAGTGTAGTACAGCGCACATGAGTTGAGGGAAAAAGAATGGAACGGAAAAGCTGTCGCTGGTGGTACGGGGAGTCAGTCAGTCAAAGCTGGTCAATGGGCAGCAGAGAAGGTCACAAATGGAAGGAAGGAGGCAGATGGAATGTGAGGTTTGCTTGCGGAGTGGATAACAGCATGGGGCGAGTTGCTAATCACAACGGAAACATATGGGATCCTCTGTGGTCTTGGCTCCGGGCTGTCCCACTCTGGACTCTGGTTGGTTTGGCCATTTTCGTTTGGGACAAAATGTATTGTGTAGGGAGCTATAGGTTAGGCTTAGCCTAAACATGATCAAATTAGGTTCTCAGCGGTAGTTTTACACTTTGGGACATTATTGAATTGTGTAGTTAGTTGTGGTAATTATATTAGATGATTCACCGGCGTGATGTCGAAGACGTTATTCCTTTAAGAGGGTTTCAAATCATAAATACAATAACCTGGATTGGCCATTCGGGTTCTCTTTCGACATCCACCCCTCCCTCCCCTTCTCTACTGTCCTCATTCCTATCTCCTTTGGCCTCTCACAGTGGAAGCCACTCATACGATAGCTCTAACTTCTACGTGAGGAAAAAACATCAAAAAACCAGTACATGTGGCTTTGGTCGGGTCCCATTTCAAATTTTCAAATCAGCGCGTGTGATTTATATTTTAGACCTCAAATGTTTTTAATTTAGGTGGAAGTCTAAACTTTAACTATAAACACCCTTAAATCTACGAAACAATATTAAATAACTCCTTCCCCATTCTCTATTCTCCGTGTCCCGCTTTCTTTGCCGACGCTCCGCTGACGATGTCACCGCTTTGCAGTCGATCCTCCCTCTTCAACACCTCCTTATATGCCTGCCTCCCCACCTTCGGCATCAAGGTCCCCTCCTTGTCAGGCACCGTCGGCACTGCAACGGATCCGGGTAGAGGCAAGGCAAGGACAGCTCGATACGGCGGCGCGGCCGTTACCTTCCCCTCCGCCTGCCCGCCAACATCGTCTTCATCTTCGCGGTCGTTCCCTTTTTTTCATTGCACACGACCGTCACCTCCCTTCTCCACCGGGCGCTGTAGCCTTCTCCTAAGGCCCCCACCCGCCGTTGTCGCCGTCGCCATTGCCTTCCCCTGTTGGTCAGCGAGCACTGGCTTGAATCAAGGCAGAGGTCGATGTACTTCCGCAACATGCTCCTATCGGCGGGTTCGAGGGAGTCGCCACCGTCTTTTCCCCCTTCAACCGCAGCGCCATCAGCTTTGCTCGATGTCGTAGGCTTCCCCCTCCAGCGACACGGATCAAGGCCGATGAGGCTAGGAGGTCTCGAGACGGCGACACATCTCAATGGCTCTGCCCAACATCATCGCCTTCCCTCTCCAGTGACACAGCGCGGTGGAGGGTTCGTCGCGGTAGAGGGATGGCACGAAGAGGCGTCGAGTTCTCGGTGGGGAAAGGCGGCGACGCAGTTCGACGAGGACGACGTTCTATTGCATGACGTGGAGCTTGGCGCCGTCGGCAGTGGCACAGCTAGAGCAAGTGACGCCGAATCTTCTCTTTCCCCATGTTTTCCTTCTCTCTCCTACTTTTCCGACTTTCGTGACGAGGCCATCTGTTCTTCGGTAGGACACAAGAGTCTTCAAAAATGATGGTGCACGGCCCACATGGCACTTTTTCACTGATGTGCTCGGCTAAGGCTACACGACATGTAGGCCGAGTGGCCTCCACTGTGTAGGCCCTTAGAGAGTTGACACCAACTAGGACCCTCTTGGGCAGCAACATGGCGATGAGCGATCGTCTTGTCATGAGGTATAGCCGCGATGGATCCTTTACACCTTTTGCCCCACGGATCTCCTTCGATAGAGATTAGATCCTTGTTCAGTTTGACCTACTTGACTTAGCGTCACTTTTATATAACGAGAGTAGGTGAAACCAGCCGAAAACCCACTTTTGCCAGCATGACAGCAAGTACAAACTGATATTAAGGAGTTAAATGACCAAAGCATCGATTCTTAACGCAAAATTATTGCGCGTTGATACACGAAGTTACGAGAGATTTGCTTTACTCCAGTGCAGGTCCTAAAAATACGGGTTTAAGACATGCCAGTTGACATCAACAAGAATAAATAGGAATAATTAGATCTTAGTAGCTATCGGCTACTAGGCTGATAACAGGCAGCCGATGCCAATGGTACTTTAAAATCGATCATCTATTTAGAAGGACAATAGAACTCGCATCAGCTATATCTAGAAAGTACAATTCACTTGATAACACTATCCTGATTAGAAACAATAATGTTAGACCGTTCTTAACCGAGACAATATAAGATTAAAACAAATAAGGATAAATTATCTTGAAGTTATATGATAGTAGTCTCCTAGCCGATGCAAGGAAAATATAAATTAGTTAAAATAAAAGATAAGCCATCGGCTGAAACCCCAGCAGAACTGTATGCACTGCTAGCCAATGAATATGAACCGATTAACTTATACTTAGCACGAAGGATTGGACCTAACCAAAACAGATTGTGTTAAATCTAAGACTAATCGATCTAAACAAGCCAATCAACTTTGCATGCAGTTATAGATATATCGTGTCGTATTAGCCTAGCAAAGTATCCTAAAAAGATGACCATGTTAATTAGAATATTGAAATTAACCAAGAAAGTCCTAATTATGTTGTACCGATATAGAATATCAATGTCAATCTATAATCAAACGATATAATCAGACGATATATATGATACGCGACACACATACTAATAAACTGAGTATATCGGACCTAACCGGGAAAGTACTAATTTAGCCGATACGATGAAAGTTTGGCGATATGTACCTTTTACCAAAGTTTGAACCAAATCGATGCAACATGACTCAAGAGCACAATCTCGTCCAAAAAAACCTAGTAAACTAGGGTGGCGATGCACCGAAATTGTTGTATTGAATATTATGTATTTTCTTGCAATACCATGTATACAATATTTATACCCTTAGGCAATTCGACTTATACTAAGACATGACTCGATCAGCTTAACATATGTAATCGTTACGAAAAAAGAAACTAAAACTCCCATGCTTACAAAATCAGGAAACAATCAATTTTCCTTGGATTGCAACTCTATCCTTAGATACAATCAGACTCTAATATGGAAACCGATATCGTACATAAACCTAATACCGATCGGATTGAAGATTCACCCGTTAATCATGCAACTTAATCTGTATCGGCTCTAACACCTTGATCGAAATCTTGGCGTCAACATCGGTATGGTGAGAAAAGCCCTCTGAACTCTCTTCTTTCCACTCCCAATAATATTGGACCCCCTCCTGACACATCTTCAGCGCTCATCTTCGTTGGGTCAACCGGGAAATCACCAAAGTTAGGCTTGGAAATTGGGATACCAAGAAAAAGAAGATATCCATTATTGTTGGAAGAATAAGAAGGCTTAAGTTAGTTATGTAGAGGCAAAAAGAGGTCTATAGGCAAGTGGATATCAATCCAATAGGTAGAAAACACGAATGGTTTAAGTGCAAACTACACTTTAGGATGTGATCCATCTTTCGGCTGCGTTAGTTTCCGTTGGTTCACTCGGAACAGTGTTTGCACGTGAAACGAGAAACGTCATTAGTACATGATTAATTAAGTATTAGTTATTTTAAACTTCGAAAATAGATTAATTTGATTTTTTAAACAACTTTCGTGTAGAAAATTTTAAAAAAAACGCATTTTTGCATGCATTGGGATGCGTGCCAAGGAAAAAATCGGCCGTTTTGGCTGAAACGAACGCAGCTGTACCAGCTAGCTAGTAATGTTATAAAGTCAATAAAATTCGGTTACTCGGAGTCTCCAAATAGCTGCAAACACTACCAGACTATGAAACACGATAACTTAGGCAGTAGGCCCTGTATCGAGTAAGCCATGAGCAAAAGGTATCGAGGGGCAAGTATGCAGATCTCCCTTCAATTTAAGCAACTATTATCCTAAACAACTATGACGATTGCCGGACTACATCAGTTTTAAATAGAACTAGCCACTGATGGAGTAGTGTATTTGGGAAGAGAGAGTATGGCCTCGTTTGATTCAGGGTAGCTAGGAGATTATTTTTCACGTCTCTTTCAGTCGTTCTGTCTTGAGATTGCCATGTCACAGGTCAAAACCGTTTGTATCTACAACTGCCAGTCGGATCATGGAAGGACATCCTTTCTGCCTCCTGCTCCTCCTACAGTGAGTACCAACCTTCGTTGGCTGTCAGAGAGGGCGAGAGGCCTTTTTGCCACTGCAACTACTGCAGGACAGCCTCGCTAGCTTGCTGCCTTTCCCTACATCTACATGTGGTGATCGATCATCGATGTGGGTCTCCCGAAAAGGGCACAAACACTTTTTTGATCTTTTCTCCGGTAAAAAGGATGCGGTCTCCGTTCGCAACGATACGACTGGGACCAGCCGACTTTCCCCAGGGCACCAGGGTCCAGGCCAGTACAAGTATATACCTATATCCTCGAACGTTGCAGCAAGCATTGCTGTGAGAGTTTCCGAGCATGAGCCGGGCCCAAAATCATATGGAGTGTTTATATAAGCTGCTATTACTAGCTTGAATTATGGCGAAATTACAATATTCAGGTATGTCCTTTTGTTTTTTAAATAAAACGGGTACATGTGCAGGGGTAGAATAGCTTCAGTTATAGCGAAAACTACAAGCATACGAGCAGCCTTACAACTAAGAGAAACAGGTAGCAGTACTCATGTGATCGGTCATCCTATAATTTCTACTACGTACTCCACTTTACAATTATGATAACTATTTTAATTTTCTCTAGGTTTTTATTACCTCCATGAAAATCATATGCGATTTTGAGTAGGATCTACTAATAAAACAGGATGGGCTGACCAACCAAGCTATGCGTGCACCCCTCTATTCTGTCCAGTCTTCTTAGTAGCGGTATTGGGCCATTCATATGACACATGTCCTGTTTACTTTTTTTTGGAAGAATTTTCTATACATAGGGATACTATGCATGTCTTTATTAGACCATAAATTTAAAATCTCTATGGAAAAGGACTATAGACTATAGGTTTTATTAATGTTAAGCTTTAGTTTTCTTCTCTAATTTTGCAACGTCATAAGATTCTTAAAAATTATGTAATATAAACTATTTCTACTAGACTTATGTTATGGTTACAATTTAATGCCATTTGTCATCAACTTTTGTTCTCGTAGGGATACATTATTTGTAAATGGAAATACCCAACCTGGCCAACCATGAATTCGTGCGTCCGCCACTGCCTCCACAATGTTCGAGCCTGTAACATGGAATTACAGCTAGTGGCTGGCTCTACTTAATATGAAGCTCTTGCGACGGCCAAAAACAACAAAAAATTCTTCCCGCCATGAGCTATCATAATCCAAGGATTTTATTCCTGTGCCCATGTATTATGATCTCGAACATTGAATTCCAGACGGACGTGTATGGCGGTGTCTTAAGTGTGTCCGATCACTATCCAATGCAATCTGCTCCGCGCCTTAATCATTTGCTCTAGAAAAAAAAAACACATGAATCGAACACCGCCGTCATGTTTTGATCCTCCTTTCAAACCGGCAACCTTCAAACTATTATGATTGGATCTTGGACTCGGCCTTATATGTATGGAATAGCTTCTTTCGCATATCGATCTCGCCCGCAGAAGCGGGGAATTTTTTGCTAGATCGAGGCCCACAATGATTTATTAGCTCTCTTATCTCCATCCACAATTTGGACCAACAAGTTGAGGATAAATTTGCTATACGGAAACAATAATTCCGTGCAAAATCTACCCTACGATAATAATCGTTTTTTGAGAAGAATTAATTCAACAAAGAATTTTTTTTAGATAATGGAATTGATTCTGGCCTTTACTTCAAAGAAGATACAACCAATTATTACAATATTTATAGAACTAAAAACTGTGAATTACAATAAATTCTAACTTGATTGAAACAAGAAGGCAAAAAAAAAGACCATCTTAAAATAGATATCACCATCAAAGGTTAGTCGAGCATCCATAGCCATTGTTTCATCCAACGGCGTAATCTTAGTCCTTGTTTTCCTCAAATTGAAGAAAATAGCATCTCCAAGACCTGCAGTCGATCCTATCAATCGATTTCCGCTTTTATCTCTATTGGTGAACAACGTCGAACCAAAGTAGAAGAAACGTCAGAGATTAGCCAAAATGTAAACAGCAATCATAGTCCAGATGGGTCTTCGTCCACGGCATGCCCGAGCAACCCGATCAAACTCCCCGACATCAATGTCAACATCAACCCAATCTCAGGAAGTCCAAGATACATGCCAGCCTCCTCAACGACCAATATGGAAGATGAAACAGATGCACACGTATCGCATGGCCTTGCACGTGTATGCAACATTGATTGGAGAAATCACCATCGATATGCACAAGTACAGATCACGAAGACACCAGGTGATGCGGCGGCGGATTTTCTTGGCCTCCGGCTGCATCTGAATCGTGATGGCCACGCCCTCACAGCGCCGGTCAGCGACACGCCGACCGACGCAGCCGCCGGCGGTGCACCGCGCCCTAGCCTCCATGGGCCGCCGCTGCCACAGCACTGCGCCCTGGCCGCTAGAGCCTGGACAGCCGCCGTCGTCGCGAGAAAGATCATCACGATCTGCATTGCGCTGCTCCAGCAGATCCGGCTGCGGGCCGATCCTGTCGCCGCTGCGCTTCTGTGCCATCCCCACCGCCGCCTTCCCGGCTGACCGCCTGGCGGCTTGCTCCGGTGGCGGTGAGGCGAAGAGATGGCGATGCCCGGTTTCTTCGGAGAGTCGGTTTGACGGAGCCTACCTAGCAGATATCGCCCGCAGCCTCTCCATCTCTTTTCACTTTTTCCTCGGGAGGCTGGTTAGCTTTGCGCTAAAAACCCAGCACCGACCAAGCACCGAGCAAAACTAGATCAATCGGCCATCAAGTGAAACGCGAACTCAATCATCGTTACACAGACCAAGGTCTCGAAGAAGGCTTTCCTTAATTAATTCACTGATCAGCCGAGCGGACAAGCATGTACTCTCTCTGCATCAAAATGCGCATATTAAACGCTTACATATATGCATGCCCCTCTGTGATAAAAGTGCGAGTTTGCTCGAGTGCGAACGAAGCAATTGAGATCCCAACACATTGGACGTACCTGTCACATCTCTATAGTAATAATATTGCACTAGGGAGATAAAAAAAAATAATATTGCACTAGTACGTTTGATCGATCGAGGAGCACAAACCGGTGCCCTGATAAGGGCGACGGGGAGGACGGCCAATATTGTTTTTTCTCATACAGCTCTCGCGAGTTTTCGAAGCATCTGTATTTCGTTGGAAAAAGGTGAGTAGCACATGCATATCCACCGATCACAACCGGCTGCATCTTTACAGCATAGCCAGGGCGACTGCATTTTTGCTGATTTAGTGTTCATATATTGCTCCGAATTGCGAGCAATTATTCCTATATTCTTCATTAAAAAAAATTTAGGATAAAATATTAGCACATATATATATACACGTCAAAGTAGGCTTGTTGTGATCGATGGATATGCGTTTCATCAAATATTCTACTCCACAAATATTCTACTACACATCAAAGTAGTATTTCATTTGATATCCCAGAAATGAAATAGAATAACTTTTTCACTATGAAATAAGGTCGTTTCCTAACCATTCGCACGGATGCTTAACCGTTTTCCATTGACCGGGATTTCATCATTTGAACGCATCAAACAAGAGACAAATTAAACCGCTCATCATCATCATATACTTAGTTAATTGACTTATGGAGAGGATTAATGAGTTGTAGAAGCTTTCAGAGCAAGCATGATGGCACATTCTGGGTAGAAAACGCGATTAGATAATACAGTTGCGAGTTTCGATAGATTGCGGGCCAACTCACAGCTTGCTCGGCATGCAAACTACTGCTAGTCTACTACCACTGGCTACTGGCTGTTGCGACTTGCGAAACAACTGGCCCCTACCTAGGCAGTGTGAACTGTCAAGTCTAGTAGTAATACTAGGTGTAACCCTGCGTGTTGCCGCGGGTCTTTCTAAAAATCTGAATTTGGTAAACTATACGTGAAAAAGAGAGAAACAATGAATTTAGTATCAGTAAAGTTGATTGCAACACAAATTTGGCATCGCAGTGATAGTATTATTTCTCAATTTATAAGAATGGCAACCATGTAGTTTTTGCTTACTCACCAAAAGAATAAAATAGAGTCATGTTCATTAGTGAGATATAAAACTCAATTTTATGAGTATAGTTGAACATATACATATAATTAAGGAAAAGGGGTTTCAGGGTCATGAAACCATACCTCATGATAGTCAGATTCCTGCATTAACCAAATAACAAATAGTACCGTAACCTATTCTTGTGGAACTGGAAAGATGATAAATAAATCATCTCAAATTGTCAACCGGTCAAAATTAACTTGGTTTATTTATCAACAAATAAGATATACGAAATTAAGCAACCAACCAGACTAAACCTCGACGATGGAAAGCGTGCATGATGTTTGTGCTTACCGGATAGGTACAAATTTGTATCTCAGGTTTACGGGAGCTGCAGCAACCTTGTGATGGATTCATGCTGACCTGCAAAGATCAAAGTTTGTGATGAGTAATGGTGTTTAATCCATGAGTCTTTGACAGGATTTTACCTAGTTTCGTGATTCTGTTTCCTGGTGGAGCAGACTCCTAGAGAAAGCGACCAGCCACATCTCTCATGGCGGCCAAGATTTCATTCTCAACCAAATTTCTTTCTGTGTATATGCTTTATAGTTCGAGAGGAGAAACAGAAGATGAATGCCAAACGTTCATCGGTTACTGATTACTTCAGTTTCTCTCATTAATCATGCTTGCTCGCTCAGCGGTCGGAAGTAATTGCTCACGCACGCGGGTAGCTGGTGCGAGCATGTTGGCTCTTGTGCAAAGGGATTGATGGCCGGCTGGGCCGGGCCAATTGGAAACGGATCTAAACGGTTGGTTCAAGCAAAGCCCCTCTTACCACGTACACGTGTCAACGGATCGCAATTTGTTCGGATTGATTGGGCGGCTGAGATTACATGATGACGTGGCCTTCTAGGAAGGTTGTTTTATGGGTGAACTATATAGGAAGAGGGGATTAATTTAGATTTTATTTTTATTTATATAGAAACTAAATGGTCCTAGTTTGCTTGGGATGTTTTTTATAATTATTCAAAATGATCGCATGTGTTTAGCTTTTGAACAACACCATCGGCGCTATGATTACTTGCTCACCAGCTTTCCCCAAGTCAGAACTCGGAAGGGCAGGGGAATGTGCATGTATGAGCATCTCTGAATTACTAACTACTACTAGCAAATTAATTTGTTCTTAAACATTAGAAACGTACTAAGCAAAAACTAACTAACTACTAGTAGCAAATTAATTACTTCTGTGCAAATTAATTAATCCCCAGAAGGCACCGTCAGCACAGCCGCCGCCAACCAAGAAGGTTTGGCGGGTGATGAAGAGCACGCCCGCTCCATCACTTCCAGAGTCGGGTGCGTCAATCAAAAACTGAACGCCGGAGGAATGGTCTTGTCGTCAAACCTGAAACGACACCACCCTCGCCAACAGGTAAATTGGTATGTATCCCATATTTAATTTCAGCATATTTTAAACAAAAATTCCAAAAAGATTTTCTTTAATTTTTGCATTTGGACAAAAATTTTGAAGTAATTTTCCGAAATAAAATATTTTTTAAAGCAACTGGGGCCATTGGACCACCTGGACCCACTATTTTTGGCCGTTGGAACCCAACAGTCGAAAGTGGGCCCGGTTGGACCCGACAGTGGTTCGGCCGAACCAGGGTAGCAACGGCTACCTGCCATTTTTGGCAGGCCAACGGCTAGTGGGACCCACATCCCGATTCTAGCCGTTGCTCGCTGTCCTATAAATGGGAGGTTGGCTGAAGGGGAGCTCCACATAAATTCCACACATTTTCACTCCCACTCAAGCTTCCATCTTGCTCCAAACTTTCATTTTTGCATTTTGCAAAGTTTACTTCAAAGTTTTCTAGTCCATTCTCTGTATTTTAGTTGCATACATAAATTGCTTTGGAGGATAAACACTCGGCGGGTAGAAATCTTGTTCTATCCATACCCGAGTGCTGCAGAAATCTTTTGTGCAGGATGAAGAAGGGCCTCAACCGCCTCTTCTCGAAGGGTTCCAGCTCTCGGTCACGCCCTCACCACAACAAGCCAAGAACACCCTCGTCCGCAGACACATCCATGGATGATGTGGACGAGAGGTCGCAACTGCTGACCGACGCCGACCTCAACCTCGTCGGGGATCGTGAGCGGCAGGCGTACCAGATGCTGTTGAGCCGAGAGTTTGCTCACACCCGAGCATACGACCCGGCTCTGCTGAAAAATACAGGTATAGATGTTGAGTTCAATTCAATTTAGAAAACTATAGGATGGAAGAATTTCATAGAGGTAGACGAGCCTTATCCAGTTCCTTTGCACTTTGAGAAAAGTAGAGGATGGGATCACGTTTAGGTTCTTTAGCAAGGAGCACACGCTCACTTAGGGGGACCTAAGCACCATTCTCCTTTTCCATGATAGGTGTAAACCTGACTTTGGCAAGGCCGTCATTGGCTTTGAAAAGTCAGCGTTATGGAAAAGTATCTCTGGTTCTTCCACCATTAGAAAACCCAGAAATCATGACATCCATAATTATACCCTTAGATTCATGCACAAATGGCTAGATTTCACCATGTTTTAACGTAAGGATTTGAGGCCAATTAGAGATGATGAGCTAGCCATTCTTTATGCCCTAGCTCATAAAATCAGAGTTGCTCCTGTCCATGATAAATCAATGGTTAGAAAACATAAAATTTTCTACTTCTGTTGAGTGCACCTCGTTGGTTACTCGTATAGCTAACGGGCCGGGAGTGATGACTGGTAAGAAGATTGCCTTCCTCACTTCTCCCCGTTACTATATCGATGAATCATATTGGGTGCAGGGTCATATCCTCAAACATGGAGTAGATAATTCTCTTGTGTTTTTCTTTCACTGCTATACAAATGAAATCCTGTTACCTAACCCGGGGTATCATTTATACAGATGCAATGAACTAACCATTACCTTGCAAACGATAGCAGAATCTACTGCAGGTACATCACGCAGGAACACATGACATAGGGCACAAGAGGGCTACGAAGACTCTACATCCTCTCCATCGACGCCTCCCGGCGAGGCACACTGGGCTTCTACTGGAGATGCACCTAGTTGGACCCAGGGGCACTCACAGCCCAGTGCCAGTGGCTCAGCTTGGCCCAATGACAACGATAGCCAGTGGCAGAGGCCTCCAGATACCAATCCCTCCTTCCGTGTGAGACGCTCCACTTCTTCTCGCAGGGTTTTCGGAGAACTTACATGAAGGATGGACACTCTAGATCTACGAACGGAGGAGATGAGCTAGAACCTGATGAAACACATGGCGCAGACGCAAGACTAGCAACATCATGCTGACGCTTAGTTCTCCAACTTCAACAACATGATGCAGCAGCCAACAGCAGGCTGACTTGCGGGCTTATTTTCGCATCCAAAGATGCAACCCATACCAAGGTCCCTGAGCGAAAAGCAAGCTTGAGAGGAGATGCCTCTCCCTCGACCAATGTAACTTGTATCACTGCATTTGCATATTTATTTTCTGCATTGCATCCAAAAATATAAAACAAAATAAAAATAGAAAATACCAAAAATATAGTATAGATTTCCTATATGCTAGGTAAGACATCCTAATCTCTCCATGATGAAATGATGAATAGTTGCTCTATTTATATATCTTCTATATATGGGTTCATAGTAGAATAATCTCTTAGACTATAAGTAAGTGAGCCATTTGAATGCCAAACTTATGGTAAATGTTGTAGTAACTAACCAGAGCTAAACCTAGGTTGTTGTGAGATATGATATGATAAAATAGAGCTGTTATAATCCTGCTCAAAAATTTGACTTGAATTCCAGATGATTTCTTTTTTAAAATAAAATAAAAAGTTCCTCATTTGATATAAATACCCACCAGAGCCAAAAATGTTATACATGATAAACCCCATATATTTTGGTTGCTTGTACTTCTATTTAACTTTGTCAAACTCAATGACTTGTGTAGATGTTTTTCATGCTCTATGGTCGAGATCAAACACCACAGATACATGTTAGACTACTACACTAGAAGCAGCATCCATTCCATCCACCATTTCCATTCCACCAAATAAAGCTCCACAAAAATATGCTCTTACTCCAATAGCCAAAAACCCAAAATAGAGGAGAGAAGACCATTGCAAAAAAATCAAGAGTGATAAACTCTTCCAACAATATCTTCCAATAAAGCAATAGTGGTCACAAATACTCCCTCACAGAAAGGCTTGCAAAAGGAGGAGAGACATACCCCACAAAAGGGAGCCAAATAAATTCCACATTCATTTCCACCTCATATTCTACACAATTTGCACGATCTTGATCTTGAGTATGACTTACTATCTCTTTAGTCATAGTTTTTGACTTAGTAATAAATGTGAATACAGGTATGCCTCACTTGATCCCTACCAAGCTCCACATATAAACCTTTAGAGTAGGAATCAATGAGACAATCTTTGGGTGAGGATTATATACACACTTGAGAGTGACAAGAGATCACTTGAGGAACTTGTTTTTCACTTTGAGAACTTTTGAAAAACTCCGGAATAAAAATTGAACTAAGGCATGTGAGTAGCGCTCTACGAGCCGTTCTATCTCTCAACCGCTAAACGCAAGGCAAAGGTATGTGCTATATTCATGAACATAGGTATATGGACATAGAATGTGCTAGCTTGCTTAAGTTGTAGAGGGTAATATACTATGCACCAAATCTAAGATATATGACATTGTAGCAACTCCTGATCAACAATCAAGTTTACTTTTCTGTTCGTTCCTTTACTCAGGATGAGCAAAGGTTTAAGCTTGGGGGGTTTTGTTGACAGTCGTTATTGCAACATTTTGACCGTCAATTTAACTAAAATAAAGGAGAGTTGGATATGCTTGGAATACATATTTATTTCAGAATAAGATATTTCCACTTGTACTTGAAGAATATTTGCTTGTAGAGAAAATACACAAAATGGAGAAGATAAGAAGAGAAACCTCACTCCCAAGCAAGCTTGTGGATGAGAGGGCCCACTGACAGGATTACCGGCCAAAGTAACCATCTTCGCAACCAAACCGTCATAAGGGCCCACCCGTCAGTCACCTGGAGGAAGCACAAGTCGGTGGGAGGCCAAGGTGGTTCGGCTGAACCAAGGTCGGTGCCGAACCCACCTACCTTTGACGTGTCACTCTGTGGTTGGCTGCTGATGGCGGTTACCATGGGCATTAAGGTCATTTCCCATCAGAAGTTGCCGCCATCAAGCTCTATAAAAGGAGGCCTCACTCTCTTCTCCAACACACACCAAAGCAATGATTCAATCTTTCTCTACTTGTAGTATTAGTCTAGAGGAGTTGCATTAGAATAGTTCTAAGTTTGAGGAAAGCTTCGGAGGAATTCGGGTAAAGTTCTTACTTTGCTTTCTAGTTCTTTTGTAAGACTTTTGATATTTCAATATAATCGTTCTTCTTATTATACACTTTACTCTAGTCCAATATAGATTATGAATACCATGCTTAGTTTATACATGATTAGTATACTTTGTGTAGTTACATTATCAAGGATTTACATTGGTGCGGGTATAATATCTAAGAACTGGGTTAGTAATCTGCTTAGGCTAGACCAAGGGATATTAATCTGGAACTTAGATGCTCTACTTCAATTGCAAGGCTGTAGAGTAGGGAGTGATGGCATAGACATGGGGTCTAGGATGGATCTTACCATTATTTGGGCATATATACTCTGGGTGAGTTGCGGGCTGCTGATGGTGACGGCTCAATATGGGTGTCTGCCCCTGTCGGTGATATGGGCCTGGGGGTATAACGAGGACACGATGCACGAAGGGAAGAAATACGTTTGCACAGTCGGCGTACACCAGGGAAGCGCTTTTGAATTGCCTAAAGAGGTCCGGGCCACGGGCAGCCACGTGGCCGCCCCGAGGGGACTTGGCTCGGGGCTGCCCGGAGGCCATCACTCCCCAAATGAAGAGGTTCGGGAGCACCCGGACCCCCGCTCCATCAACCAGCACCTCTCCCGTGAGAGGGGCGAGTTCAACCTCCAACCACATAGTTTAATGCAAAAGGGGTGGCCAGGCACTGCCCCTTCGCATTTAATTCGATGTGAGGCGTGCCTGTCAGTAATCATCACCCCCTTTTGCCTAACCAAGAAAGAAAGCAAGAAAGTCTTCATCGGTGACCGCGAACTGACCGCGCGGTCAGGCTACCCATGCCCCTCTCCCCACCGGTCACCGTCGTATTTAATGCATTGGACGGCCGCATGGGAGAGAGAGAGAGCTGGGGGCATCATGTTGCCCCTAATCCGGTCAGAGAGCCGTTGACAAGTTGGCCCCACCGGAGTAGGTAGGTTGACCACGTCAGCAACATGACGGCTTCATCGCCCGTTTTTCTCCACCAACCCTCGTGACGTGGCGACAGGAGCAGGTATAGGGACAGGCCCATGACAAGACAGAGCATGAGCCGCTCCACGGCATGAAGTGAGACAAGGAGGTTTAGGACTACTGTGGTATCCCCTTGCACTATAAAAGGAGGCCCAAGTCCATCGTAGTAGAGGTTCGACTCCATAACCCTTAGTTCACCTCAGTCATCACCTTCAGCCCCTCCTAGGAAAGAACTCCATCCAAGTAGAAGGAAAAGATATTGGGAGAAGAGTCAGATAATAACCCGATTGTAGCACAGAAAAATCACCATACCAAATGATGAGGACATAACTAGCTTAGATATGAGCAT
>CM002476.1:14772331-14797654 GCA_000325765.3 Leersia perrieri | reverse complement strand
CTTATCCGCTCTGGACGTCCCCAGCCGAGTATCCCGTAGGATGCTCAGAGATCAACTTAGACCGCGCAAAAGGACGATAGGTTCGATCTCAACATGGAATTTGCAAAAGTTATATGATAAACTTTGTGGTCTCGAATCGGGCTTTATTGATATTTCCGTATATAACCGTGTACAAATGAGAGAAAAAGGTAGAGTACATGATTTGCTCTCTTTTGTAGGTTATGTCAGTAGATCCCCCGTAGTCGATCTCGATGGCATCAGAGAGGGTAATTGGGGGTATCTTGGTTTCTGTGATGGCTGCTCGTAGCGACCGCTCTTCTCGAGTTTATCTCGAGTATTGTGTTCGTTCGCCTAGACAGAAAGCGATGTCTGGCTGTTTTGAATCATCCTGCTTGGAGGAAATCCTCGTAGGGGAGCTTGTCGAGCCAGAGCTTTGATCATCGTGCTGTTCCTGCGAAGAGCCCTTTTGTAGGTGCAATTTTGAAATTGTATGCACATTAGCTGGACTTCTTGGTCATACGCTGTTCCCTTGGTGCCCGCAAGCGGTTGGTCTGTTCTCGAGGTATCCAGGATTTGAGAGTTTGATTCTATATGTAGATGCTCTATTCCTTGGTCGAGGGCATGCCTCAATCCAGCGAGAAGTCCTTCGTATTCCGCTATGGCACTCGTTGCTGGGAAGCACAGATGTGTTATCCGGTGATAGGTTATCCCCGTTGGGGATGTGAGTGCGAATGCACTACTGGCACCGTATGCTATGAGGATACCCGCAAATCTTAAGGTCCATAAGTCTTCCTTGTCTTCGTTTTGTATGATGGCGGTTTCATTGTCGGGGAAGATTGCAAGGACTTGGGAATCGACCTTGTCGATCATGGGGACCATCTTCCGGGTATCTGTCTGCTTGATCTTTCTACTCTTACGCGGTCCCGTGTTCGTGGAGGGATGGGTGGGAGTTTGACCCGCCATGTTGAGGCTACGCTTATCGCACTGTATGGCGAGCTTAGCGTTGCCTTGGACCGTGATGGTCCCTTTCGGTCCCGGGAGCTTGAGTAGTTGGTAGGCATAGTGGGATGCTGCCATAAACTTGGCAAGTGCAGTTCTTCCCAAGATTGCGTTGTACGCTGTCTCAAAGTCAGCAACATCAAAGGTGACTTGTTCTGTTCGGAAGTTGTTGGATTGTCCAAACATTACTGCCAACGTGATTTGCTCAGTGGCTTAGATGATGAATCCGGTGTTATCCCATGGAAGGGCTGACCAGAGGGGCTCAACTCGCTTCTCGAGATCCCTGTTGCGTCCAGAGTGCTAGCGAATAGGAGGTTTATCGAGCTCCCTCCATCGACAAGGACACGGGCCACCTTGACGTTCCTAATTGTAGGCTCGACTACAATAGGGTATCTGCCAGGCATCACTGTTAATTCTGGGTGGTCAGCTTCGGAAAATTCGATCTTGTGTTCTGACCACTTCATCTTTGAGGTTCCCGCGCGCGTTATGGCGCAGACTTCGCGCTCTGCCTTCTTGTACTCGCGTCGGGACGAGTACATTGTTGACCCGCCAAAGATGTGTGAAACATGGAGGTTCTGGTCGGGGAAGGCAAGCTCGTCGTCTTCTGTTGTCGAGCTGGCTTCAACAACTCGTACTCGCTTATTATTGCTGTTGCCATTGTTGTCCAGATTCTGTTGTCGAGCTAGGGCTTTTTGAAGATGCTGCAGTCCTCTAGGTTATGAGAATTCGTCTTATGGATCGGGCACAACGGTCATCGAGAGTTATCGTCCTGTGGGTTGGCGCGCTTTGAGGTTTCCACCCGATCTATGGCCAGAACCTCGGTGGGCGCCTTACGCTTTCCGCTTTTGCGATTCCTGTCTTTACTCGACTTCGGGGCGTCCTTCCCAGTTGACTTCTTGTCCTCGCCCTTAGTGCTCTTTCCATCTTTTCGTCGTAGCGCATCGTCGGCACGTGCGCATCTGTCAACGATCTCAAACAGCCTCCGAGTACTTGAAATTTTCTTGGTAGCCAGCTCTTGAGTAGTGTATCGGTCCCGAACGCCGGTTTTAAAAGCTCGGATTACTGAGGAGTCACTGATCTCTGGGATTGTATTGCGACATTCATTGAATCGTCGTACGAAATCTCTTAGTGATTCTCCTGTGTTTTGGACCATCGCATGGAGGTCGTCTTCGACGGCATGTCGTTTGTAGGTACCCTGAAAGTTGGCCACGAACTGGTACCACAAGTCTTCCCAGGACTTAATTGATTGCGGTGGTAAGTGAACCAACCATGATCTCGCCGGCCCTTTAAGCGCAGCGGGCAAGTAATTTGCTAGCGCGTAGTCGTCGGCTCTGGTGGCGTAGAGGACGGTGGAGTAGACGTGTAGGAATTCCTCTGGATCGGTACTCCCGTCGTACTTTTCAATTGATCCTGGTCTGAACTTCTCCGACCATCGCACTTCTCGCAGTGCTGGTACAAAGGCTCTGCAACCGCAGCCGGGGATGAACGGGGAGCGGTCGACATGTCTATGACCACGCGGAGAGTGGCGTGATTCGGAAGATGAGGAGGACGATGAGGGGTCGTTGGGGGGAGATCGGGAGGGACGCCCACGTGAACGGTTCCGTCGCGGATGCGGTGAGTTGAATTCCCGCTCTCGGTCGCCTTCCCTTCGATCGTTGGGTCCGCTATGAGATTGGTTCTGGCGATCGCCATCGGCTTCCCTTCTGCGTCCGTCTTGGTTGCGATCTTCTCTGCGGGCATCGTCATCCTGTTGTCGTTCATCCGTGTGTCGTTGGGGATGAGAAGTGTGGTGACGGCATCTTTCATGATCTCGGCGCCTCTTGTCGGTGCGGTCGCGATCGGCGGGAGGTGTTCGTTCTCGATTAACTCGTCCTCGAGGATGGCGGCGCTCGTTGTCGGTGGGCTCTTCGTCATTGACTTCGTTGCGAGCGTTAGCATCTTGATTGGGTGTTCTTGCCGCCGGCGTTGGCTGCCCTATTGCGTTTATATTTGGAGCCCCAGTAGCTGCCGTTGCTCGTGCCGCTGCGTCGCCGTCCGCTGCCGCAGCTCACCTTGCGGCTTCCGAGAGGGAAGGCTGCTCGGGTTGCCCGGCTTCCGTGAGTCCTGAATCAAGGTTTCTAGCCGCTTCTCGTAGTCGGTCGGTCCACGACGTTATCTCGGCACCGGTTGTAGCGTCGGTGGGAGCTTCATTGAGTATCTGCTGCATCGTTGCCAGTCGCTGTGCAGGAGTCATTGAAGCGGAGTCTGAAGCATCGTCTCCATCCACGACATAGACAGCCCGAGAGTTGCAGGATTCGGACGCCGAGTAGCCGTCTTGATCGTCTCGGATGGTGGAGGCTTCTAGGTCGGAGATGATGGCTCCAACGAAGCGATCAGGAGTAAATCTTTCTTCGCCGCCCTGGTGCCGTCGACTACGCCTAGTCGTTTTTGGCTGGATCGGGTAGTCCATGGCCTTCAAGTATACTCGGCAATCCAGGATGCCATGTGTTCGGCTATTGTGGATAGGACACCAGCGAGCGAAGATTCGAGCCGCCTCTTGTTGTCCATTTTGGTCCACACAAGCCTTGATGCGTTGAATTGTCTTGCAGTCTTCGAGAGAGTGCTCGGAGGTCCTGTGGATGGCGCACCATGTGTTGACCTTGATATAGATTTTTCCCGAAGATGCTGGATATCGAAAAGTAGTATTGGTGGGCTGTTCTCTGGCAGCCGTCGTAGTCGGAGCCTCGTCCTCCGCTAGTGCGGGAGGGCCTGCCGTCCTCTTGGTTGCCTCTTCCTTAGCTGCGACCTCCGTTTGCTTCACGAACGCCGGCGGGCTGGGTGTGGCTGAAACGGTGGTGCAGACTGGGTAAGCGATTGATCCCACCTGGGTCCACACCAATGTCGTTGGTGAGAGCGGTGAGGGGACACGCCCGATGTTGTAGTCGGTGTAGCCAGAGAGCATGTCGAGAGGTCCTTGAACGCCAAGACCCCCTACCTGGCGTGCCACTGTCAACGGCTGGTATCCGTAGACGGGGTATGTATAAGACGGAGAAACGTTGGCATAAAGACTATAAGAATATGACATGATGCTACTCTAAGGCAATGATTTTTTATACTGGTTCAGGCCCTCGGAAGGTAATACCCTACTCTAGTTTATATGGGATTAATAGAGGGGGGATTCCCCAAGTATGGAGTACAATATGTAGAGGGTTAGATGTCGACGAGATCGTACTCGAGCGACTCGAAACACAATCTCGGCGACTTTGGTGGCTAATACGATGGAAACGGCTTCGGTTTCTTCCGTGGCTTGATCGATCCGTCCTGTACCTTTGGGGTAGCAACCCTTTTATACTGTGGGTTCCCTGTAGTCCCTGAACGGGACTCCGACTTGGAATCCCTCACGATTAGGAGAACCCCTGTTCCATACGGTCAGGATTCCGTCTTGTTTCCTTTATTATACCGTCCAGCTTCCGTATTGCCCCATATCTTGCACGTACTCTGTTCTTATTTCCTTATCCCTGAAGGTATACCTTTCCGGTATACTGCGTCCTTCCGAGTAACGAGGGTATACCTAATCGGTAACCCTGACAAGTAGGGTATTACGCTTCCCAGCGGCCCGAACCTGTATAAGTCTCTGTGTCATGTGTGCTTAGTTCGTTTTTTCCTCCTGCCCACCTTCTTCTTCTCCTTAGCTCAAACCTCGGCACACGGCACCCCTGTGCCGAACCAAAAAAGGGGTCCCTGGGATCCTTGCGTGTCGAGTACACGCCTCGACAGCCCTGTAGTATATATTCCTACATATCAATTCCTTGGGGTAGATACACCTCCGTATCTATCTTCGGTTGGATGCTTATGACAGGCTGCTATAAGGAACTCAGCAACAAGGAGGGCATAGCTAGGTTAAGGCTTAACTATAGTTGCATTGTAAGGGGGGTACACTACACATGTTATAGCTAGTTAGTATATGCTAGGTTGTTGTATAATAGAAGTACAGAAATAGAACATTCTAGAACTACTCCTGCTTAGATTAATTTAGGATTAATATAGAGTTAGCTTAGTCCATTGCTCGTGTCACTCTATCCTTATATCATACCCCTGTTTAGAACTATAACGAATGCAAGTGTATGTAAACTATTAAAAATGTTATGTTCTTGCAAATCTTCCCTTGGGATTAAATAAATACGATACCTTGGAAATACTTCCGGGTGAAATGCTACAATGGTACATCCGTACGCTTGCGGATTCATTTCTGTAAAACCATAGATTACCCGGAGTCGCCGTCGTTAGACCTTATGTTTTCAAGGATGACGATAAGAAATACCAACAATCACCATCCCAAGCCAAGACGTGCCAGATTTCCCTGCTTGGCATGGTGAGAAATCAGGATTATTTACAGTAACGAGTGCCTACAGACTTGCATGGAATATAGCACATAATAGCCACTCCCAATCATCTTCCAGTGGGTTCACAAGGTGAAAGGAAAATATGGAAGAGTCTGTGGAACACAGACGTTCAACCAAAGATTAAAATCTTTGCTTGGAAACTGGCACATGATAGGTTGCCCACCTAGGAAAATAAATGGAAAAGGAAGATAGAAGCGAACCCAATATGTCCTGCGTGTGACCTGAAGGTTGAATCGGGTTTTCACGCGACAGTTGAATGGACAAAGGTAGCAGCTTTCAGATCGGCAATGAGGGAGTACATGCACCTCCCAGCTGAAGACAAATTGGTTTGGACAGGACCGGACTGGCTATTAATTTTACTTGATAGCCTGGATGCAAAGGAGAAGACTAGGTTGTTGCTGATACTATGGAGATCCTGGTTTTTGAGGAATGATATAGTTCATGGGTTAGGGAAGGCAACAATAGCGGCATCAATATCCTTTCTAATCAGCTATGACAGTGAACTATTGCCTATCCGACAACAGGCAGACGATGTGAAGGGGAAGGGCTTGATGTTCCCAGAACCCTTGGCCATGACGGAAGAGCAGAATGTGCTGAAGCAAAAGACGACTTGGATACCCCCTCCGGAAGGTTATGCCAAGATTAATGTTGATGCAGCATATAGGGAGGAATCTGGCGAGGCATGTGCAGGAATCATTGTTCGGGACTGCAGAGGGCTAGTACTACTTTCAGCTTACAAATTTCTTGATCGCTGCAGTTCGGCTACTCAAGCAGAAGCTCTAGCTTGTGTCTAGGATCCTTGCGTGTGGCCCTGCCACTCATCCATATGCCGACTCTAGTAGAGATGGATAATCTAGAAGTGATTAATGCCTTGAAGAAGACAGAAAATCAGAGATCTCCATGGGCGGCAACGATTGCTAAAGCGAAGAGTTTACTCCCATCTTTTCAAAGTGCACAAGTGCTCTATGTATAGAGAGAAGCGAATAGGATTGCTCATTGTTTAGGCCAGATGGGCATAAGGCTGAAATCTAGCGCAGAGTGGAAATTGTGTGCACCTGTGTCGATTTTGGACCTCCTCAATCAGGAATGTAACCCTCTCTTCACTAATTAATAAAGTTCTCTTTCGGGTCAAAAAAAAAACATGTCCTGCAGTTCTTTTCTAACAATAAATGAGGCCACCAGCACTAATTAATGATACATAAGAAATACATGATGCTGTCGAGATTACAAAAATGACAGCATAATCTCATGCACGTACAAGGGCTTCCTACAAAAGCCTGCCAGCTACGTACTCCTATCATTTAACCCTATCATCATTTGAACGAAAGTGGGGGCAGAAAAACCACACATTACCCAGTTCAGTTACACGCGCTTGATCAGTATGTATTTTGGGGGTTGAATCGCCTCCTGGCATCGCGCTTGTAGTAGGGCGTGTCGTCAATGGTCCTCCTCACGTATTCCATGAAAGGCTGAGGTGTACGAGGTGAGAACTCACCGGCTTCTGGGGACGCTGGATCAGGCATTGCGGCTGAGGGGCTGCCTGCTGCTGGTGCTGGTGCAGGTTTTACTTGTCTCAATGGTGCCCGTCTGATCGGTTTCTTCTCCAGCAACTTCATAAAGAGCGCAATCGTAGCGATAGGTACAACTATGCATGTGATGATTGCCGCCATTGTGGTTAAGCCTGATGACGATGGCTCTTTTGTTTCTCCGGTGTCATATATAACTTCTACTTCCTCAGTCTGGCCTGCAGATGAAGGAAAAACAATGGTGTTGGTGATGATCGCATTGTAATCACCTAAGGTGACACTTAGATTCCACATTGTACACTGTTAAGGAGAACAGGTTCATTCGAATGCTAGGTTTACTTGGATTGAACTTCAGTTCTAACAATCAGCAAAATGGTGGTTCAGGATGATGATTAGACCGAGAGATCTTTTTTATTCCTTTTGAAAAGTACCAAAAGATGTTATTACTCTAATAATCTACTCCACATTTGTATATATGACATTGGTTAGTTCATTTTTGAACTAACCAACGTCATATAAAAAAGAGAATATCTAAGAAATGCCATTGACAAACGCCCAACTCCTAGAAATGCCATCGACAAATGCAAGTTCCCAAATATGCCATCATACAAACAACTTTGTCCCAGAAATGCCATCGCCGTTGGGGTTCCATTAGCATTTCTCAGTTAAGTGCTATAGGATAAACAATGCATTTAACGGTGCAGGGTTGAACATTACATTCTCTATCCACCCAAGCCGTTAAATCCACTGTTCATCCTATATCAAAACCGAGAAATGCTAACAAAACCCTAACGGTGATGGCATTATTGGGACAAAATTGCTTGTACAATGGCATTTCAGGGAACTTGCATTTGTCAATGGCATTTGTGAGAATTGGGCATTTGTCAATGGCATTTCTTAGATTTTCTCTATAAAAAAGGAAGGAGGGAGTACTTATTTTGGCAAAGATAGTAAAAGCATACCAGTGGCTGGAAGAATTACAGTGATCTTGTCATAGAATGATTTCCTTTTAAGTGCTTCAACCTGCAAGATTGGAAGTCAGCATGTTTTGCTAGTCTTATATGCATTGATTATAAAATTACTTCCTTGTCAGTTGCCATTCACCTGGTAACTAATTTGACTAGGAACAACTCTTCCAATTGTATCAACACGACTGGCTGACAGTAAATCTTTAGCACTCCAGAATAACTCAACATCTGGAGCAGGACAAATAATAACTCAAGCTATTAGAAACAAACACAGGCAAAGCCCAATGCTCTTAAGTTCACAGAGACTATGAGACTTTATCCTACCAGTATTCCCACCAATCGTGATGATGCTATGATTGCAGCTCGGGGTCAGATTTAACTGCATGAAATAGCCAGCATTTTTTATAATCAATTAGAACAAAAAGAAACATACATGAGACAAGGAGGGAGAAGGTGGCTACCTTCCTAGGTTCTTTAATGTAGAATCCTTTGACAAAGAGGGCATGAGCAGATCCTGTCACCTTTGGATCTTCTTTTAAATTTGCATGAACAACAATGTGTAAAAATCCTTCCTTTGGGTTCAACTTAACAGGTAACAGTTGTGCAGGTGAATATGGATGAAATAAGCAGTAGGATTTCTTAGCAGATTGATCACTCCACGGCTCAGCAAACCTAAGGAGAAAGGAGAGTGAGACTTACTGCATCCCAAGAATAATCTGGAGGAAAAGGTAGTTGTATGACCAACCAATGATTGGAAACATACCCAACAAAAGAAGGTTCAACCTTGCAGTCAAATGGGACATTAATATGATTGAGAAAGGAGTCTGCGCTGTGCCCAGTTGAATCACTTGTTCCAACAAGGGGGAAAAGGTTAGTAAATGCAAAAGTACCAAGAGATTAAAAAAAAAGGTAGCTACAAATGTACTATATTCTGACTGGACATAGTATCAAATACATTAATAGTGATTTTGTCTAGTAAAATACAGGATAATTAGTCCAGTTCCCACTACAATTATATGCCTCCTTCCACCATCTTGCTCTCTCATGTTGCTGAGAACTGCATACACGGTGAAGTATGATCTGTTGCAAAGTTATATGGTGACGTTTCTATACAGATACATCTAGGACTGCGAGTTTCAGGTCATAATCTCCAGCAGAGAACTTGAATCTGAAGTATCAAAAGTGAGGCATAGAGACCATCTAACCTATACCGTGCTGGTGTTCCAAGTTCTAATATAATAGACCTAATGTGTGGACTGCAAATGCAAAACTGTAATAGAGGAATAGCCTAATGCACTAGAAGATCATATATACACCCTCACCCACCACCCCCCAACCCAAGTACCAGGCTTAGCATATCATATTATAGTATCTTTGGCTTTGACTATATAAGTATATATTGACCAACAAAGGTATTAAAGGAATATAATAAAAAGTTATTAGCATTACTAACCTCAATCTTACAGAGAACTTGTATCCACCAGGTGGTCCAGCAGCATTAGTCAGTGTCTCCGCAGGAGCATCAACTACTATCTGATTCACCTTGAGCACAGTGACGGTTGTGTGCAGTTTCGTATTCAGACCTTTGAATATTACTGTTTGGGAGAAATCATACTCAAGAATAAGAATCAAGAGGGCATGACACTTGGTAATGTATTCTACTCATCAAAGATAGATTCGTAGTTGCATACCTTCTGCTATACCTTCACCACGTGCCTGTGCTTCACCTGTTATTCTATTAATATGTACAACTTTTTCATTGCTACTTAACCACTGACTGGATCCACGCACATCCATCCCTACAAAAGGAAGGACATAGTTAGAAAACAAAACAAGTAGCAGACACTAAGAATCACTACAAGCTAGGTACTTCTTGGAGAATATACAGTAAGATGCATGTCTTTTGTCCTTATAAAATATGTACTATTCCCTCTGTCTTATTTGTAGACTGGCATATCTATGAACTATTCCCTCTGTCTGCAGACGTACGGTGCATCTTCTATTGTACATAAACTAAGAAGACATTAATGCTAGGCAACCCCTAACTACTACTCCCTCAGTTTTAAAAAATAAGGTGTATTTTGTTTCGTTATTACTCTATTATAATATATTTTTGTGATACAAAATTGATGTTATTAGATTCGTTTTTAATGGTCATTGTGTTTTTGTACAACATAAATGATACTGTATTAGTAAAGGAATTATCGGTTAAAACCTCGTTCTAACAAAACAAAATATGCCTTATACTCCCTCCATTCTCATTTGATGACACTGTTTAGTCTCTTTTTGAACTAACCAGCGTCAAAGTAAGTAGGTAGTACTCCCTCTGTCCCAAAAAAAAAAAAAAGTGTTTCTGGGTTTGGGTTTGAATCTGGACAATTAGCGTATGTCCAGATTCAAACCCAGAAACGCGGTTTTTTTTTTTGGGACGGAGTATTTTTTTCAATGGAGGGAGTATAATATAGTGCATGCATGTAAGGAAGTTAGAACATACAGGGGTGTAGAGCAAATAATGCATTTATTGTGCATTGAAATCTAAAATAGGCCCTTTATTTGTGAAGAAGACCATCCAGACACTCAGGCAGGGTGCCTTCCTTACATTTGTGAACAGGAAGGGTGAATGCATTTACCAAAACTTGGCAAGGTAACAATCCAAATATTGCCCAAACTAGCATTCACTACCAAAATTTAATGATTCTAGGAACTTCTTCTCATCTCTACCTACCAAATATTGGCAATGCAAAATTTTGGTAGGGTTGATTTCGGCATCGAACCAAATAGACCCTATATTATAATTGTTCACATTAATCCCCCAAAGACAAGACCACACTGCTACCTAAAATGTAATATGTGGAAAGCGCAGAACATGAAATGTAAACACTGAAACGATGGACCAAAAGAAACTGTCAATACAAAAAAGAAGTGCAAATAACTAGTATTAAGAAATGGTTTCACTGGACATACGGTCTCCAATAATGGTGAAGTTCAGTTGCTGCCCAGAACGAAGAACCACATCCCTGGGATACATCTGTGCACCAACAGATACCTAATATAGTGAAATATGTTAGTCCAAACAGAATGTGTATTCCATTGTGAACATTAAACCAAAAAAATGACAATTTGTTATAATTATTTGCCAGATGATGTCACTGCCAGAATCTCAAAGTGCAATATTGGTAATTTAATTTGGTACATTGTACATAAAACATAAGCAAATGACACCACCTGAAGAAAGCTAACCAAAATAAGACACTCTGTATTCAAGTTTAAATGGCTACGAACCCATTATGCCATTATGGATCAGACATAATAAAGAGAAAAATTGGGAGAGTAACATTGAAGTTTACCATTATGAAATCTGCTTTCTTGGGAATATGGCTGATCTGCAATCTTACAAGAGCTGTTCCATGACTTCTCGCCTTCAAAAGACAACAAAACATAAACAATTTGCATAAAAGTCTCAATGAGGTTATTCATGCTCAAGCTGACACAAATTCTTGTTAGATCTTCCTTAGCAAGTTTCACTATAATATTCCTTGGTTATTATTGTCTCAATTTTCCTGAACCATTCTTATCGTGATGTTTCTTACAGTAATCATTACAATTTATACACTTAAGAAAGTGTTAAAGTGACCCACTAGAAACCCAGTTTACAATCCTGAACTTGTGTTCTTATTTCGTCCGAGGGATTCGAATTATTGCCGCCCGACCAATTCCAGACAAAATCCCTCCCTTTCCAATTTTAGACTCTTGCAGAAGTTCAGAGTTGTAAAATCTTTTTCCAAGACAATATTGAAGCTCGATTTTAGGGGAAAACATACACACCTGCAACACAAAACGTTCATGGGTACCATGTGTTGTACCATTGCCTTCTTTTGGCATGAGAATTGACACGACATCAGGATGATTCGTCTCAATCTTTACAGGGGCTACTCCTAGTGCTTCGCTGAAGATGTAACCTAGTTCGAGAAAAAGGATAAATACAGGAACAAATAAAGTTTTCTGAAGCATTTGATACTAAAAAATTTGTTAGTGATTTACCTAATTCATCACTGTATTTTATATCCAACTCAACTTTATCATGTACAGAAAGATAGGCTATATGGATTGATGATCCGGTAGCTGCTATCTGTGCCTGTGCAACCTGAAAAATATAGATTAACAATAACAGCATCAAGAATTATTTTCTAAAATACATAGGGCATGTTTGGGGGAGCTTCTGGCGGCGGCAGCTTCTCCCAAAAGCGGCAGCTGGAGAAACTGGGTTCTCACCAGCTGGACACCAAGTTACCAACTAGCTTCTTCTCATAATCAAAAGCTCCCCCCAAACAGAAATGTTGAGAGCAAACAATTGTACAACATCTACCCAAATTGACAGCCCAAAATTTTGAAACTGTAAAATTCTTGGCTGTGACTTTTTAGGCATCCTTCAGCACTACGGTGGTCTTTTCCAAAACAGTAAATTACTAATAATCTGCCCTTATTTTAGAAGTTTAATAGAAAAGTTTTACTAGAGTTTGTAATGACTTCCATGCATTCACTGTACAGCAATCAACACAGAAAACAGTAATACTAAACTAACATATATACACAACATGCAAATATATCCTCCTTTTTTACGTGAGGTGAACTATGTTCCTCCTTTTTTTTTTGCGGGGAACTATATTCCTCCTTTAACTACCCAGTCACATGAATTTGAGTGGTCGTTAGTCCTAAATAACTTCAATCAAGCCTAGGCAACATTCTTGTAAGTGTAGTCCAGAAAAGGATGGAAAAGGCAATAAGATTACAATCTGAAACAAAGATCTTTTTAAGAATGACTACTATTATGCTATTTGCAGTAGAAATAATATAATTAAAGTACCAACATCCTACCTCAGCAACCCGTAGACACGATGCTATTTCTGTTCTACCAGTTGAGTGATCCTTTGCCTGAATGCAATCAATTGCATTGCTTTCTCCAGTCTTAATTTTACTTCCATCAATGATGTTAGCATTTTGCATAACAGGATCACTTCTGCCACTGTTCCTTAGAAGAGAATATCCAATAGTGTCCTCCAGGTCATCTGAGTTTGGGTTCACTGATTTAGGCAAAAGGTCCATAGTGGTATAAAAAGGTGGGAATAACCATGTTATAGGAAGTCCAAGTGCAAGAGGAGGATCCGGCACAACAAGAATTGTCTTGGATGCATTGTATGATATGGACCCAGAAATGCCAGCCATCAAGAAATCACAATAAACTGACACAGAAATTTTCGTTTTTCCTGCAGATCTGTCAAGAAAAATATCCATTACGACTCTAGCCGGCTTGCCGCTACCCAACTTGCCACATAAGAATGTTCTTTAAAGTGCCTCAATCAATATTCATTTTTATTCTATAAAACACAGATAGAAATACTCATGCATTTCCTTAGGCTTAAAAAAGTTATGCAAATCACTGTCACTGTGACCGATGCACCATAAGTTTTCTAAAACAACTATAGTTAGCTCTCTTCAATATGAATATTCAAAAAACACCAGTAATTTCAAAAAAGGTTAAGAGGATAGGCATTTGAATTCTACACAGTACAAATAGGTAGCAAATTTCGAATTCAATATAACATTCAATGCTACCATGTATACCTTCCAATCACATGATTGATAAAAGCATTGCTGCTGCCATTGGAAAACCATGGAAAGCTTTTTCCTTCCGAATATAGCCCTTGATCAAGTCCATATTGCCAAGATCTAGCTTGTTGAAACATCACCACCTAGTGTAGAACAGTTTGTTAGTGCATAGTACTCTGAACTTAGCATTTAGTAGTATACAAGGGAACGAGAGAAATATTCTAACCTTCTCATCTTCTATAATCCAAGTGTAACTTTGACAAGTTTCATAAAAGGAAAATAGATCTCCCTGAGCAGAATGTGTAATGTTAGATAAGAGTAGCAGAACTTCACAAGATAGCAAAAGGGGATTAAACATACCTTGCGCAGAGAAGGGTAGATGGGCATGCTGCAACCAACACAAAGGCGGTCACTTTGAGTACTCAATATCATAGCCACAGGGATATCCACTTCAACTCTTCCAAAAGCTTCACAGATGAAGGTGCCTTCATTAGACAAAGCAACTGCACGCACAGTCTGATGGTCCAACAGGTCAGTACATTGATCTTAACTCAGAAGTTTAACAGTTGCAAGAATTAAATGTAGTGTTTCAAAGCAAGTGCTGAACTACTTTACATTAAATTGAAACAATGACAACAAAAATCACATGTTCACATAGAGCATGGTCAAGGAAATGCTTTGGGAGGATATTACTTACAGAGTTTCCCACAGTCTTTGCAGACAGCTTGCCAGTAGAATTTTGCACTTCTACAGTTTCCGTGCTAAGACTTGTGTACTCAATGACAACTCCAACTCTTGGACCACCTTTAACAGAAAGCTAAAAGACAGAAGAAAAAACTCAGGACCCAAAGAGGGCAAGGAGAGCAATAAAATCAACTATAACACATACGAATATAAGATTTTGATGATTACCACAAAAGAGGCACCCGGCGTGAGGTAGATATACCCTGGATGTATTTGCAGTGGTTTGTACACTTCCACCTTTACAACCTGACTCAGAACTCTTTGACCAGAGTGTTGCTTACTACTGACCTGAAGAGGGAATATAGTGAGTTCTGCAAGCCAAATAAACCACTAAAAGTAGAAAAAATATTCACCAAGCATTTGTCAGCTTACATATAGAGATGTTGTGCCAATTTTTGCTGCTTTCACTGAAAATTTCGGCCCATCCAGCAACTCACTTAAATTAAGAAGCTCCAGAGTCTCATCACCAAGATGGACTTCAATTCCCATGTATTTGTACTGGAAAGAAGACAAATTGGCTGAGTCATGGAGATATATAGTGCTAATAGCGATAGCATATCAAATGTTACTGACAGAAGGAAAGAAAGGATTCACATTTGTCATGCATGGTAACAAGATGAAAGTAAAAAACAAATGACCAACTATAGTAATAGATTTGCACCAACAAGATAGCTTGAAATAGAGTTAAGATCAGTGTTCTAAAAGACGCGCTAGGTGCCACCTAGGCGCCGAGTAGCCACCACGATTAGGCATTAGATGGTGAATTAGGCGGCTGAACTACCTTGAGTGGTTTTTTTTTTCTTTTTTTTTTTTGCTATTTCATAGTTATATAGTCCAACTTTTATATAACATGCTTGCTAATTTCATGGGTTTGGCTAGTTGGTCTGACCTAGGCACCCATTAGGCCATATGCAATGGGATGCTTGGGTAGCTTAGAGGAGAAAACCAGGGGTTTTTCTATTTGCCAGCTGGGCCCTGCCGAGACAAGCGGCACTAGGCAAATCAGCCGTTGCTAGCGATTGCTTCCGGCAAAATAGGATGCGGGAGCAGCGGCCTCATCCTTAACAAAGAAATAAAGCATGTAGGTACTGAAGATAATCACCTCATTTGACGTGGTTAATGACCGTGGACCCCACATCTTATATGAATTAGGCGAATCGTATGCTCGTATCAACATACGCGATAATGACCAGCAGTAATCACAACAAACCAACCAAATACGTACTGATAATACTAGTTGAATTTTCTTCTTTACCTCCACATCTCTTCAGTGGTATATCACATTTGAAATTCATTTAAACCATTATTTTTCATTTAAAATATGCAACAAAATGGGTCCAATATCAAACATATTCCAAATAAAATTTTCTGGCCCCACATGTCATTGAACCACCCTTCACATTACACAATTTTTTTTGCATGTCAAAGTAATGCCAAGTAATACTTAATATTTTATACCATGAATTTTGGTAAAAAATTCATCAAACACCGTTGTAGCTTTGAGAAAATTAGATGGGCTCTATTTAATTAGGCAGCTGTAAACTAGGAGTTCTCTGTTGGAGATTTAGGCTCTTAGACAGATGCTAAGAAACATTTTATTCCTAAGCACCCATGAAAGCATCTATCCCATTACACATGGCCTTAGGCCAGCCGCCCGACTAGCGCCTAGCACCTCCTTCAACCATGGTTAAGATAATGGATTTGGTGTAGTCAATTCAATACAAGATTCTACGAGCAAAGAGGAAATATAGCAACACTGCCAACAACTAAGGTTCCGGAAAATTACCAGGAAATTATCATGTAGAGATTGAAAAATTTTCACATTAAAAAATAAAAGAACAACAGTAATACATGCAATTAATAGGGAAACATCTGTAAGTACGAGAGCATGGAGGCACAGGACTGACCTGAGAATCTCTAAAGATTTGTCCATCTTGAGTCCCAGCTGAAATATGAAAATCTTTTGTGCTTCCTTCCTATAAACAGAAGACAATGAAAAGAAAACCCAGTGATCTAGAATTTGAGAAAATAGAACAGAAGAGAGGAAATCATATCTCTGTACCATAAGGCTGATGTGCTCTTCTGAGTTTATCTTAATCCAGTCAACGTTTGCAACTCTAACCTGCCATACCACATAAGTACATAACACCATGTGCAAGCTATTGTCAGTTTAAGTGCATAACTCAAAGGAAGATCAGTGCAACTGAATTTCTAAGAGACTAAGATATAGTTTGACGAGTTTATGTGTCCATCAACAACAACAGGTATATACCAAAATTTTTCATTATCACAACAAAAATGATAAAATAAACATCAGATGAATGATAGGGCATGGAAATAGCTCTGGGGAGGTCAACAGTCATTATGATCAAACCAAATATGCAAGCAATAAGAACAAATAAAAGGAACTTTGTTCACATAATTAAAGAAATGGAACATTGAGAAAATGCAGAAAAAAGTACCAAAGAATCAGTTAGTGCTCTTGGAGAAAGGCCAATGTCCTGGATTGTCACTGTAGCAATGCCCAAGCCTCTAGCACCAAGAATCAACTGAGAACATAGTGCCTTTCCTGGATGCTGAAGTATTTGCACCACATGTGTATCATTACTAGAGGCATCTAGGAAGCAAGTTCCACCACTGACAGCTAGGGTTTCCTGGTACAAAAAAAAAGAAATAGATAAGGTTATTACTTATAAGTAGGATCATGCAAGGAACTAGAGAATGTTGGAGTTGCATACCTGTGCTTCTGGATGGAAAACTATCAAGACATAATCCGGAGTGACTCTTAAGAAAGAAACAATCTGTTTAAAGTACATAAGGATTAAGATGAAAGCTAAATCAATGAAAGCATAAGAGCTAAAAATAAATCAAATTTGATTACCTGCAACTGAATAGCATCAGTGAGAGTATCATGCATTCTTTGAAGAAACATGTGCTCTTCTTCAAGGATTTGGCCATCCACTCTTGAAGAAAAGCCAATGACTGTAGCACGGACAGTGCACTAGAAGTTCAAAAATTGAAATGGTTAAAAGTCAGAGATCCATTTTTAAGCCAACAAAAGGGCATACAGTTCTTCATGAGATATCCAGGTTCCTCAGAACGCTGCTATTTTGATCATTGATACACAACCATGGAATGGCTCGTATAATCAACAGTATGGTTCATACAGCCATCTCATATCAGTGCTCACACATGTGCGTGAGCCATTATTGCAGATGAAGATAACAGCAAGCATGTAAATAATGATGTGAAAATACAAAGTCCAAAACAATTTTGGGGTGCATGGACAATCTGTGGTGTAAACAGTACTGACCATTCCAGTAGAGTTTTGTAGGACGAGGAATCTCTCCCAGGTTGACTCATCTATCATGTCAGCACCTTTGTCTTCGTCCAAGTAGGCTAGTCCTTCACAATCAGTGACCTCCCAACTCAGGCGAAGAGAAGAGGAATTGGCAAAAAATCTTCCATTTCCATGTACACCAGCAGCAGCTAGACGTGTGCTTCTTCCATTTGAGATTACAACAGGTGATGCCTGCAGTCTATTGTGCCTACGTTCAGCTCTGCTCGCGGCTTCCAAAATATCAAGTCGGCTTTCTGTTCAAGTGTAACAAGCTTTAGAAAACAGAGACAGTAAAATATTTTTACCATGGACATGTACAATTTATAAACTACATTGATTATCCAAAAGATTGGATAGTACCATTTTCATTAGCGATCAATGCTATGGCTGACGGAAAGTCACAAACAACTGCCAACTCTGATTGGGCTACAGCAGGCACAGGATGATCTTTTCCAATCATGTTTCCACGTGAGAACAGCAGTTTCTACAGAAGTACAATAAATTGAACAAGTTTATGGAAGCAATGCACTAAAATCTAAAACAACGTACTGCACTGGATAATTGTGACTTGTGAGCATAACTACTGACAAGAATGGACTGGATTTTTCAAGGTTCAAACTTGAATTCAAAGTACTTACAAAGTTCCCTTTGCTTTGGCAGGATATACGGTATAGTCTACTGGATAATTTTTGCACAGCAGTAGAACTAACAATATCATTTTTTGATTCACCAACAACATCAACAGTTTCAACAAAATCAACAAGTTGGTCCCACTGTTCTGGCCCCCCAGAGAGAAACACATTCATGGTTGATCCAGGAACTAAGTAGATCTCTTTTGGGGAATTGTTAACCATATTCTGAATTCCACTCTGTATTCTAGATAAGTCAACCCAATAGCCACCAAATCGGTTTCCATTTCCTGCTTGAAGTACCACAAGAGGATAATATGAAGATATTTTTGAAGTGTCCTTAAGAAAAAGAGGTCCACTAAAAGTCTCATAATAGGACTCTGAATCAACGGAAAATGTTGCGACTAGTGTGGCTTGACTAGCAGCCAATGCATTTAGAGATACCCAAGCACAAGGATTGCCATAATGGGCCCAAGAACCAGCATGCGGCTTTAAAGTTCCAATGCTCAATGGATCAGATGTGCCAACAACTTCAAAAGATTCATCCTCAGATAGTAGGCTCCACCTAGTAAAAGCGTTCAGGTAATCACATCGCGAGAATGGGTGACCTGCAGATATATTAATAGTAGTTATTGGACTGACAAGATAGTTTATGAAACAAAGAAAATAAGTTTAACCGTTACAGCAACTAATACAATATGTTTCTTGTCATAAAATATATGTGTTCCCAATTTTCGAGGCAACACATCAACCTCTTTGAATTTCATGGAGTACCATTGAGAAAAGAGTATGAGAGGGTTAGTTGGAGAGATATATGAGAGGAATCAGTAAGATACTCACTCCTCCCAAAAAAGGATGCAATTCTAGCATTCAAATGTTGTCCCAGAAAGAATGCAATTCTAGAGTACTATTTTTTCCCTCCAACTACCTCTCATTTAAATTTCTGCCCATCTTACCCTCAACCACCCTCCCACTCCCAACCACCACTCATTTAATGAGGGGCCTCTAGGTCATTTATCTTCTCTACTACTCCCTCCATCTCAAAATATAGCTACCTTTGTAGTTCATTTGAAATAAACTACAAAGGTAGCTATAAAGGAGGTAGTAATTTGTCTTTCGAATGGTACAGTTGCATTCTTTTTGGGACAGAGGGAGTACATTGAATATGAGGAATTATTATCTGGAGAAACAATGGAAGGAAGGTTAGCATTCATATATAAATTTTGTAGAATGCATGCTACCTGCTAAACCTCATCTATTTCATAAAAAGGGAAATAATAGTCAGTCTGTAGTTACCATTAGATGTTTTAAATGTCACAGCAGCTTGAAGTTGTGTTCCAACAGGCACCTCCACAGGAAAGTTTGGCAAGATAGCCAATGCTGAAGGAGTGGATACTTCAACAGTGACCTGCGTGATTAAGCAAACCCAATGAGCTGGCATACATGAGAAATAAAATCGCATATATGGAGGGTTAAGGTAATACAGTAGAGAGTTGACTTGAAAAATAAAATAAGAAAAAAATACACACTTGAGCATGAATTAAAGGGTTGGTAACCAAACTCTAAAAAGATTTTGGGATTACTAACACCAACAAGAAACATTCATGGGCATCTACCAAATTTTTGTTAAAGTTGGGCAGCAATCCTAATTTCCCAAAGCCTATTTGGGTTCAAACCAAATGGGTACTGCAAAAAGTTTGGCATTCTAAATCAACCCAAAATGCTTACCCATGATGAAACAACAGGTAAATTATAGAAAGCTAGGGGAAAGAGATGTAAAAGGATTCTCTCAGGAGTTTAAAGTTATTGCTCCAAAAGTATATAAGTCTAACAGATCACAAAAGTAATGCTACACAGTGGGAAATGAAATAATTAAATATAATCTTACTAGTGGCATCACTCATCGAATCTGGCAGAAAAGAGGTAGCTAAGTGCTTGCATGTTATTCATCAAACTTCAGCTTACATCTTTGAATCAATTAGATAGTAGACAAGGAATTCAGCAAAGAGGGACAACAAAAAATATCAGGAGACAAGATACTGGCATACCTCATCAAAATTCAAGACGTCAAAAACAGAAACTACTCTGATGACAGCTCGGCCAGGCTTTTTTGCACGCACAATCAGCGAGTCAGAAACAGAAGCAACACTTTCATCAGAGGAAGATAGCTTGTAGTCCTCCAGCATCTTACCACAACCTTCAGTTGAATGCAAGAAAATACAGTCTAACTCAATTATAAATAAAAGTTGGGTTAAGAATATTAAGACATCATCACAACAATCCACCTCCAGCTGCCTTCAGTTCAACTTCCTGATAAACTCCAGGAACCCAGGGAAGGTAAATAATTCTTGAATTATCCATTTGTTCATCCCATATGGCCTTCACTTTACTGCATACGTTAACTTCTTGTTGAAGCTTGAGAACCTAACATGAAATGTACCAATCAGCAAACTATGATGAATTTACTAATGCCAACACCATCCTAGCGAACTTTACATGCAAGTACATGCCACCCCAAGAAAAGAAATGATCTAGCAGTAATGGAATGTACCTTTGCTGCTCCAGATGCCTCTGTTCGGTAAGTTAAGGAAGCATCTATATATCCTTTTCCCTGGGAGATGGGAGTCAGCAATCTAGAAGTTTGCAGTTCGTAGGAACCTACAGAACTGTCTGGAACCAGCGATAAGTTCCAGAATTCCACGGTACTGCTCACCAATTTAAGCTCATTTTCCTACCAAGAAAAATAAAACTATTAAATAAACTGAATTAGATTCCATACAGACAGCATCTACATGAAGAAACATGGAACACATAATGAAAACCATTTAAAATTCGGGATAGAAGTTAGTTTCATCTTCACAAGTGGGGTAGTGCTACACATCCATAGCTTACTTTTGTTATGTCATAGAACCACCCATTGAACAAAGCTGTGTATGTGCAGCAGAAGCATGTAACATGCATGATCACCTTAAAATGGATTCGCATGCCAGTGAAGAAATGAGTGGACTTATAGACACAGTACAGATTAACAATGCAAAAAAAGGTGGTTAAAAGATATACAGGTAATCACTGTAACACAGTACTGCATGTGTAATCAAATGCATATATGTGCAAGATTTGTTCCTTTGTTTTTGTGTGCTTGAAATATATAAAAGAATTTGTTCCAAATTCTGACATTACATGATGCATCAGATAACATCGGAAGCAAAGACAAGAAATCAAATACATTGGACAAATGATACCTCGGTAATAAACATTTCCTGAAAGAATCCCTCAGCAAAAGCTTTAGCAAGGACCAAGTATGTTTGTCCAGGAAAGACATACCAATCTTCTGAAGATGGAATACTTGTTATCCCATGAAAATGAGCAGAATCATCCATAACCGGAACTAGATCAAGGAAGAGAGCTTGTGGGATAACAACATGTAGAGATGATACTTGTGCATGGCCAGAAACCCTTGTGTCTTCAACAACAATGTTAGTAAATCCCAAACTCAAAGCATGTAAGACACCCAAGGAACTATCCACTTGGGCCACAGAAGAGTTCGACACATGCCAATGATGATGCTGTGATGGTAAGTTAACCACTGGTGGAAAAAAAAAGGAGAGGATTTGTTAGCTTTCGGGAGCAGGTGTGTAATAAAGGAATTACAGGCAGATAAATTCTAATATTGGGATCAATAAATAAGAAAATCATGTGGTTTGTATAAACCGTTTCACTGGAAAGCATAGCATAACTTGTGAGTCATGCTTCTCCTTTGATTGCTTACTATATGACATCTATCATGTGATGCCACTGTTCAACTTATAGTTGAATAATCTGGTTGAAAGTTTGGTTCCTATATAAGAAAATTGGGATTCTAATGAATAAAAATCAATCTCCTAGAGGAAGTACCTTGGGGAACTTTTTGTCGAAAAACCTTGAGTTTGAACTTTACCATAGCACCAACAGTCACAAGGACTGGTGAAGGGGGCTCTAAAGACATAGCTTCAGCAACAGTTAAAGTGATTGCATCATGCACGTGTTCAAACTGAGGTTCCAATAACTGAGCATTAACAGCCTCTTGGCCAATCGCAATACCCTTGACCACAAATAAATCTGAACCAAGATTCTGCAAGAGGCATAACAAAAGAGTTCAAAATATGCATTTTTATGTAACTGCTTATAGGCAAAGTTAATTAAAAATGAGGTCATATTTATCAGCAGATATGCATACCCTGTCTTCAAGCTCAAATCGTATATTCATATCACCACAAAAGCCACTGCAGTCGCTTAAATGTGTTTCTTTCAATGGAATATGGACCAGATGATGGCTATTGGTATCAAGCAATCTTGGGGTAAGCTGCCACTGGAATTGTAACCCCACCAATGATGAAAACACATTGTCTGAACCACAAGGAAACAATTTACAATGACAGAAGCAGATTGGTCAGCTAATAGAAGAAGTAATCCAATGAAGTACTAGGGAGCTATTGACTATTTCAGTACAAAGTTTCTAAACCAAGGAAAACAATCGGCGACGGTTGAAAACCAACGCAAGGGACAGTGATGATATCAAGAAAGCCAGTATATGCACGTTGAAATTCATGAATATGTGGAAATTTACAATGATACAGCAACAGTAAGAATACTGGTGAACCATAAGCACAGTACAAGCCAATTTGACTAATCCAGAAGCAGTACCAAAGCTACAAGTGCGTTTAGTTGAGGTGGAAGCCCAGTGGAACTTTCTAATTTCTATAACAAGAGCTCCTCCATGTCACATAGAGAACCTTAATAAAAATGAATTACAGAAAATAGCTCTTTGCAGACATGGAAAATTATATGAATTACCTTCATCGTCAAAGGCATGAACACGCAAGGTGGCAACTTCATCTAGGTCAATTTTAACAGCATGATGGAAAATCCTGATCCGAGAGATTTTGTCAACAAAAACTTTGCAATGTATTGTGATTCCACTAATAATATCAGTGGCATAAACAGAAGTTTCCTTCCTGCCACTATAAGGAGCAATTGATGCCAAACGAGCACTAGTTGAGCATCTGCTGCTGTCGTTGTACTCCGGTTTAACTGAAATAATATCATGGTGATCCCATGACCTGTAAACATAGAGAATGAAAAAGCATGTTAACCTATCACATTGAAAACAACAATGTCAAAGGACAGGAACAAGGTCCCAACTGTTCTCAGTTCTCACATCCTTCTGCAGCAGGATACAGATTCACGGGCAAAGAATAACAACTTGTGCATAAAAATTGACAGGATTCTTCTTTTAAGTTTATTGTTTCACCGCAAAAGACATAACACAAATTCATGCATAGATGCCCTAGAAATTTCAAACAAGCCGCAAACAACAGCGCTGATTGAAATCCATGCACCAATGGTAAAGCAACAAAGCACATATACACAATGACATAAGGCCCATAGTGTGAAGGTGTGCACGGCATTTTCCTTCCTGCAGTCACTTCTAACTCATCAATCAAAGGCAATGCCACAATACAGCAAGAAAAAGGGCACATTTAACTTTTCACAACTCACAACAGCTCAGTCACTCAACACGAGAGCATATAAGTTCAGTCCCCAACCATAAATCGAACTGATTGAGCAAAGCCGTAGTAGCATCACCTCACTCATAGCAATCACATCGCGTAACGCTAAGTAAGGATGCCGCAGAAACATACCTCTAGTCCCCCACTAGCTAGGATCCTTCCCAAACACCGCATCCCGACACAACACAACGAGCGATCAAACAAACAAAACAAAAACCGACCGACCACCGGGAGACCAAAAAAACGAAAAGGGGGGAGCGAGGCGGAGGGAAGCGTGCGTGTATACCAGGTGAAGCATCCGTCCCCGCCGATGAGGCGGTGCTCGACGGGCTTGGTCATCCGCGGGGGCAGGAGCACGCTCAGGTCCGCCATGTGGGGCCCGCCCGCCGGAGAAGCGGCGACCGCGGGCGCCGCCGCCGCCAGGACGCACAGTGCCGCCGCCAGCGCCAGCGCCGCGGCGGCCGACGGCGAGGCCATCCCGCACGGCGCAAGCGTTTGTAGATTCTAGAACCCTAGCTTGGGATACGCAGAGGGGAGGAGGGTTTAGGAGGGGGGGAGTGGAAGAGGGGAGGAGCCAACTGCTGAAGCGAGCAACCGAGAGAGAAAGGTGGCTTTACATGCGGCGGAGTGGGAGTAGGAGAGGGAGGGGGGAGGAGGAGGAGCAACCGAGCGAGGGCTTTGTGTGCTTTTGGTCTTTGTGGGGTCAAAAAATTGTTCTTTTTCCCTCTGTACTTTTTCCATTTTCCCTGGTAAAGAGTATGCAAAAAAACAATTGACAGTGTTTAATTTTAAATACGAATAAATTTGAATCGATGGACCCCGTTTGGTACAGAGAAACATAGCTCCACTCTTGTAGTATTATTTTTAGGAACAGAGCTACAACTCCACTCTTTATTTTCAGGAGCAAATCTTCAGGGATCAACCAGAAGATCAAAGCAAGCCGAGGGATGCACCACTTGAAGAGACTCAACATTGATGGCCTGCTGGTCAAGCCATCCATCTATAGCTTTGAGCAAGAAAAGCTAAAAGAGCAAACTGAAACAGTTTCAGGCCAATCGGTAGCCAGTATAGAGCAAGAGCAGTAGAATGGTTCCGCGATCCTGAAGAAACAGCAAGGAAGACCTTGGAAAAACCCTGAAGATGGACAAAAGCTTAGAAAACATAACAAAAACTGGCATGTACTGATCCAACTGAGAAGGAAGACATCAGAACTCCACACTTTTTCCCCCATGCCGCTCCCACGTGAGCGGCCCGGGCGGCAGCGAAAAAACCAAGCCGTCGCCGCTCCTCCGCATATCTCCACAACGCCGCGCCGCCGCCGGAGAAAGCGGCCAGCAAAGCTGCGCCACGAACAAGGAAGGCGGCGGCAGGGCTTCAACCCGCGGAAGTCGTCGGCTCCGGCGTGGGCGGAACGTGGCGGCGGCGGCGAGAGGCTTGCTGTGACGCGGCACTGGCTTGGACGTGTGCAGCAGTGAGCGGCATCGTCGACGTGTGAGCAGGGCGGTCTTCGCGGCGTCTGCGAGGCGGCATCCGCGCGTGGGCCGCAGATCTGCCGTGTTGCCGCTAGATCCGCCACCCC
>CM002476.1:14755537-14772306 GCA_000325765.3 Leersia perrieri | reverse complement strand
GAGCTTCAACGGCACGAGGAAGGTGGCCGACGGCGGCTTCGGCGCGCGGGTGGCTGCGTCAGAGTGCGTGACCCCGCGTTGGAGTTGTTTAACTCTGGCGGCATTGACGACGGGTCTCCACAGCGCGCCGGTGCTTTGCAGCTGTTGGTTTTTCGGTGTGCGGCAGTGGCTAGCGGCGAGACCTGGCGGCGGCGGGAGGCGGCGTCCGACGGCGATGATGAGCGTTCCCGTTCCCGTTGTCGTCTGTAAGTGGCTGCGGTGCGGGCTTCTGCGCCATGCCAATCGAGGTAGTTGACCTTGGCAAGATCCGGCTTCCCTGTGTCGGATCCAGGGAAGTTGGCGCTATGCGGCGGTAGGTGGTTGCAGGGCTGAGGCGTTTCTGCTTGAGGCGGCTGCTGGCCTGCTATACCTAAGGGAAAGCGTTCGGCACCCAAGCGGACGTGATGAGGTGACCCGTGGAGGTGCGGTGCAGAGGCCAGGTGGCGAGGGGCCCTGGCGGAGTTAGTGGCGCAGAGAGGCACACATAGAGTGTCCGGCGTCGCTTGCGGACCGTTTCTGCTGCCTTTCGGTTTGGTACGGCCTGCGGCATCCTATGGTGGTCTCGACGTACTGGCTCTCGGGCTGGTCTCGCTGATGTTGGTGGGCATGGTGATGTCCATTGCGACGGCGAGGGTGCTGCGGTTTTGAGTCATCGACGTGGCGTTTGAGGGAGGCAAGGCGACGACGGTGCGGCCTGGTATCTTAAGGATGGCGCGGGGTGCTATGTCTTGGTGGAGTCGTTGACAGCACTCTGGAGTAAGCGCCACCCTGGCTCCTTCTCCTTGGTCGGTCGGCGACAGGCCGTTGAAGCAGTGGCTACGCGTTGAAGGCTTCGGAGTTGGTGGTTAGCAACCCTTACAGGCATCTTTGACTTGGGAGGATGATTTACGGGCGAAAGCCCTGCCTTCGGGCCGTCAACGGCGACGCCTGTGGGTGCCGCTCTCCTCTTGGGGCGTTGATGTGTTTTTTGTCTCTCCCTAGTGGTATTTTTCGGGTGAAAACCTTATTCTGGCTCTCCAGGACGGGCGACGACGGCGCATTCTGTGTGTTCCCTTGTTGGAGGCGTCGTCTAAAAGTTCCACTACCGTATGGATGTCTTGTTTTCCTGTTTAGGGCTTTGCTAGGGTTCAGGATGTAAACGCGTGGTGTGGTGGTTTTTTTTCTTTTCGATCTAGTCTTCCAGGGTTATAGGTTTTTTTTTCTTCTTCTATATCAATATATGAAATCCGCACTCTTGTGCGGCTCATTCAAAAAAAACTAAGAAGGAATAGCAACGGAAACATCCTGAGTAAACTAGGGAATAATCAAAAGTTGATTGGCTCCAGAATCCTGATAAGAAACCCCTCCTGCTGTTCTTCCTCATTTTCCCCCATATCTTCATCACAACATCATTTCTAGCATTCCCATCATTCTGATTAACAAGAGGCCAATTATGAGGGGGTCAGGTGATGACAGATTGTTAAATGGAGGCAAATCCTCATCCGATGGCTGTGGATCAGCCAAATCACCCTCCAAGATCAACCAACCTCAGCAAATTCAGAAAACTTTTTGATGACCAGCCTATCAGGAATTTCTTCCACTGTGTTGTAGATGGCTTTGGCTAGAACTCTACCTCTAAAACGGGGCCCATTGTACTAGCGCATAAGGCGTCCAAAAGTACCCACGACTTGACCTACTTATTAGGACCAGACCCGACCAGCGGTCCGTTAGGAAAAAACCGGAACCAGGGCCTCCGCCGGTCTGGTCTAGTTAAAAGACCGGTGTGCAATCAAACTTTTGTTGAACCGCTCGAACCAGTGGTTTTTAAATAAAAAACGGGTAAAAACCAAAAGCACGAATTAGAGGATCCTAGAGGGATCTCTTTACAAGTCCATAAAGAACAGGGATGAATAAAGGTGTGCAAGGCACTCGGCAACTCGGCTACAAACCATATGGTTTCTTAATTTATTAAAATGATCAAAGATTGTTTTACAGTAGCATTTAGGTGATACTTATACTAGAAACAACCCTTCTAGATAGGTATGAGCTGAAGTCACCATATTGGGAGGTGGAAGGCCAACCGGTGAAGTATTAGAAAATGACTTTCAATTCTCGCACGTCCTCTAGTCTTCCGCACAACCTTCAGTAATTGAACCATAACTTTTTATTGAGAAGTTCAAATGATGCTCCGTTTGTTGCGTTGGAGAGTAGATTTGATAAGCTTTCCAACCATATGTATTATGGACCCTGGAACATGACAAATTGGCACAGACATGTGTTTGAAGTTGAGGCTCTTACAGTGTAACCTTTATTCTTGCGTGTGTAACTCTTTTCATATTGGACAATAGTCTTAGTGTTTCTCGAAGAACCCTTCATGTCCTCCATGCACCCAAATAATAGCCTCATGTGTAAACCTAGGTAAGAGTAGAGTACTCGACTTAGGCTGTATATAATTCTCATTAATATTGAAATATGTTTCAGCTAGGAGCGAGTTTACCTCTTGTTGTAATTTCTTTGCATGGCTACGCGTGATAGGTCCTTTAAATGATGTAACGGACTGACCCTCTTCAATAGCTGAGTTGTGGGCACACATCGGGTTGTCTGGTTGAGGGTTTAGAGGCACATCAATTCCTTGTCATTTTAAAAGACCAAAACGGACATATATTGGATATAGCACATTTATAACATTCTGTATGACGTGAAGAAATCACACATAAAGCACTAATATATGCATAACCAACCCATGCATTATTTCTGCACAAATAATCCAACACAGATTAAAATTGAACACAAATAAACAAGCATGTTGAAGTGACAAGTGAATATTTATGAAATAACTCAGAATAATCTGTAGGAACCATCAAGATTAAAGTTAAAAATACATACTATATGACATATCGTCCATTTCAATACCATAGAAAGTGATGATTAATCCTGCCAAAAGAATAATTAAGCATTGTATAGGAAATATAAATACAAACTAAACATGCCGGCATTGTGTGGAAGGTCAAAATCAGTTATAGTTACCTCATCTATGTTGTGAGGACCTCCCTATGCACGATATTCTTTGTGTGTCCGTCTCTGTTCAGGCTGTTTCTTTTTTTTTGTTGGCAGTTTTACATAACGCAAATTATTCAATCATCACAAAATAGTATGGCATGGTACCAATTGAAAAAATTGAAGCCGTTTCTTCGTTTGGTTTGAACTTACCGTTTACGCATTGCCTATTTTCCTTTCGGCCAACATAGAAAGTTGTGTGCACCTGGGGGAGGGAGAATGATCAGGAGATTGTCATGGAAAGAGATTGTAGGAGTGAATAAATGAACAAACTGAATCGATTTAAAATTGACCTGATTACGTGGATGATGTTGGTGTGGAGCCCATAACATTGCTATCCATGGAACCTGCCATTTCTCTATATTTCTCATTCAGGTTGTTTAGAAAAAAGTATTTACAAAAAAATCCTATGTATCAAACAATATTTATGGATACAAAAAATGGTAAGCAGCTTCTAGGAAAATACTAGAACTAGTCCACCAAGGGCAGGTCTATTGTAAATGTTCGCAAACTGTGAGGAAGCTAGTTCATGTGCTTTCATTTATATTTTATCAAATAAAAATTACACATAGTTTGTCCTGTATAATCAATTAACCATAGCATAAAACTGAAATCAAAATCTCTTTTGTACAACCAAAATCAAATTCCATGTCTGTCATGGAGGCCTTAGAGCCAAAACAAATGCTCATTACAAGGTGATTATATAATTGTTCATCTGTAGCACTAGACCCCTTTCAATTTTAATGGAACTTCATCTTAGGCTCGTAGCGTTGCTGCAGGAGCAGGGGATGGTTAGCTGCATGCCTGCATGTGCTTATTAGGGTTGGGGAGGCAAGGGAGGGCTGGGATCTCATGCTGATGGATACCTCCTGCAGAAAAAGAGTCTTTTGGGTAAAAAAAAAAAGAGGACTGTGATCATATACACGTACACTATGGAAGGAACTTAGGTAATTTCTGAACCCATATTGATCACTTGCTTCCTCGAAAAGGTTGCAAAAAATAGTGACAGAAAGGAAAGACATGCATATTTCTCAATCATACAGACCATCTCAATATGTTTTCATTGGTTCAGAACAGAACAAACTTACCTGACTACAGCTCCATATTTGAGCAATATTATGTCCTGTTAGACTGTTAAAATCATTGTTGCGTTAGCAACTAAACATCGCCAGACATCAGGTCCTTGTGTGCCGGGTTAGTTTGGCCTTGTTGAACGACTTCCTTGAGGTCGACTTCTTCGCCTGTCTTCTCGGAGGCACCGGTGGAGACACTCGACAACGATGACGCCACCGTCTCCAAGAAGACGTTCTCCGACGAACTAACGCGCATGGCACCAAGCATCTCTGTCAGTTGACGCATGGCACCAAGCATCTCTGTCAGTTGACGCAACTGGCCCATATGCTGGCGGATGGCGTCTAACATGTCAGAGAAAATAGGATCTGCCTCTTGCACTTTTTGCTCCATGACAGCGCAGTGTTCGTTCATGGCGTTCAATACCGACTTCAGCTTTGTGGATTCTTCAGTACCCGACTTGATTTGATCTTCAAGGAACTCCTCCTTGTCCAAGATCGCTAACAAGGAGCCCTCAAGCTTCTGTATGTACCTCTCCGCCACATCCAAGCCCTCACCGATTAGGCGCCGGCCTTCTTCTATTTTCTGGAAGCCGGAGTTGAAGGCGTTGCAGGCCGGTGGTAGACGAGAGGAAACAGAAATCGTTGTCGTCAAAACAACACCGGTGCTCGAGGGAAGGGAAATTTTCTCCTTACCGGTCGAGCAGAAGCTTACCCGAGTACTGGTCCCCTACGCAACCTCTTAAGCTCAGGGATGGAGTCCCCGCTTTGAAGGTACTCGGAGGAGCTGCCGGAGCATGAAGATCTGCTCGCTCACTTCTTCTGTGGTACTCGAGTACCACTAGACGCCGAAGCAAGAGCCTTCTCCTTGGCCTCAGGAACTTGGGACTCTTTGAGAGAACCCATGACCTGGTCGGCAAGCGCCCCAATGGAATCCGTTAGAGGAAGGGCCTATACGGAATAAAGATTTGAACGATCAAAATATCAAAATAAGAGTTGAAGACGAGTGGGAGGTCAGGAGCCTACATTGATGATTTTGTCCTTTACCACCGAAGAAAGCTCATGGATGGCTCGAGGGATTTTTGATCCAAGCGAAGGTCGGTCGAGCACGATATATCCTACTCGACGATCAACCATCGCTTCACTCAGAACTGTGACAAAGAGAATGAGATATCAGAAAGGTGAGGGATTCTCGATAACACTGTGGAAAAGGCTGTTACATACCTTCTGTTGACACCCAAATTTTGCACTAAAGGAGAATATAGTAAATTTGATGCCAATTTGGAAAGAGCCTAGGGTTTCTCCGTCAAGGCCGGTCAGACCGCATTCTAGCCGGTCAGACCGGACGCGTGCTGAGAGGTCTCTGGACAAAACGGACACGGCCGGTCAGACCGCACCGCATACGGCGGTCCGACTGGCGGCCGGTCCGACCGGGCCTGTATGGCCGGTCAGACCGTCGGGCCCGATCCCGAGTCCAATTAAGGCATATCTCTCCTTCCTTACGTGGGAAGTATGGTTTTAGAGTCCTAATTGATTTCTAAACCTAATAGGACGTGGAAAAGACTCCTAGAATTGCAAGACCACCCCTCCCTATATATATTGGGAGGCTAAGGCCAGTTCAAGCTCTCTCTCCACCTCTACAACATATCACAAATTGAATCGTTCTTCTACTTTTAGTTTAGCCATGTTCTCTCTACCTTTTACTTAGACTAGCTTTAGCCATAGATCTTTGTCGGTTTGCGCCGTAAACCGTCCGCCTTCGCTGTGAGAGTGCGATCTTCTTTGTAGGTTTGTCCTGTAAACCTTCCGATTCGCCCACGGGACGGGTGTTTACCTCTATTTTGATCTAAATCGGCCTGGAGGCTTGTTTTGATCCCTAATCTATCTAAATCGGCCTAGAGGCTGATTTGGTTATTTCTAAACCCATCTCGTTATTGAGGTGGTTGGCGACTCCAAGTTATAAACACCGTAAATCTTTAGGTGAGTCGCATGTTGGCCGAAAAAGACGTCAACACGATTTTGGCGACTCCACTGGGGAATCAGTTTATTTCGGCTTCGTTAAGGCCGAATATTTGTTGCTAATTTTCAGATCAATCTACTACATCGTCGCCTGATCGGCCCGAAGGCCGATCGCTTGCAGCCGCCGCCGCGCAGGCCGGTCCGACCGGGTTACTACCGGTCAGACCGGACGGACAGCAGCAGCCGCGTCATCGTCACGTTCGTTTGCTGGCCAGTGTCGACGAGATCAATCGGAGCAGCAGTTGCATCGTCTTTCCTTGCTATACACGGTAACCAAATAGGAAACCAATAGATCGATACATATCCTTGCCGGTTGCCGCATACTGTTTCCATATTTTGTTGCATACGGTAACCGAGTAGGAAACAAATAAATCGATCCATACCTGCCGTGTACTGTTACCTTAAAAAAAAATCCTTTCCATATTTTGCTGCGCACGGTTACTGTGTTGGAATAATAGTCGGCTTGACCTGTACGTACGTACTGGTTGCTTGTTTTGCATATACAGAGGAAAATCAAGATCGGCTTACAGGAAGCCGATCAATTTGCTTCGAACACAGTAAGTTAACAAAAGCCAATTATTTAATTTGGCTAGCATAGCGGTAACTATAACATCAAAGACCGATATTAATTTATACGGTCAATTATTTCGGTTACAATCAATTCGACCGAAATTAATCTACGGAATCGACTTCACCAATCATGACGAACATGAACAAGAAGACCGAGTACACATTGGAGGATTTACCTGAAGAGAAGAGGCACGAGCTTAAGGAGAAGATGGCGGAAGCTGAGAAGGCTTTCTTAGCGTGCTTTGTCAAGACTTCTGATGGCGTCGTCAAAAGGATTGCACCACTTCCTCGAATCGTTGTACCGGTAAACTCCGAATCCCCTGTCATTGGTCGTTCTACTGATTCATATATTGATAATTGCATAGATAAGCTAGATAATGCCTCACATGATAGAATTAATAATAATGATCAACAAATTGGCTCTACAATAGCTAATTTACCATCTTCTAATGCTACATCTAGTTTTGTTCCTACGCAATACACCTATGATAGAACAAATGCATTAACGGGAATTCACATGACTGGTTGTACTCAACTCGGTCTCGTTGACGGTCCGACCGGGCGTCACGCCGGTCTGACCGCCTCCACTGTCGGTTTGACCAGGCTGTCTCTGGCCGGTCAGACCGAACCACACTATGGTCCGATCGCCGCCTGCATGGCCGGTCCGACCGCATAACTGATCACCGGTTAGACCGCGCCCTGGGCCAGTCAGACCGGGCATATGGCCGGTCAGACGGGGCTGCCTATAGCCGATCAGACCGCCGCCTTAGAATCATATCCGAATTTTTATGCCTCAACTAATAGTACTGCTTCTGATTATTATTCGCCTCATATTAGTACTGTTAGTCCTAGTGCTTCATATACATATCCTATTTGCTCCAATACTTATTATAAGCCGGTCCCTAACCATGGTTTAGATGGATCGGTTCAAAATGCGCGCAATGGCCACCATGACAATGTTGTACCATCAATTGCACAAGTCCCTCCCGTTCGGCCGCAACCTAATCAGAGGCCGCCGGATATCACTTTAGAGCGCATCCGTGAGATACTTAGGGAACGCATAAATACACCTCCACTTAGGCCATACTCTGATCATATGAACTACACTCTATACCCTCGCGGGTTTAAAGTTCCTGATTTTACCAAATTTAGTGGAGAAGACAATAGGACATCTTTGGAACATGTAGATCAATTCTTAGCGCAATGTGGTGAGATTAGCAATGATTTAAAAATGCGTTTATTTTCATCATCTTTGTCTGGCATAGCTTTTGATTGGTTTACTTCATTGACGTTGGACTGTATTTATACTTGGGCACAATTAGAAAAGAAATTTCATGATCGTTTTGGTACTAGAAAAATTGAGTCTCAAGCAATTCCGGCTAATGAGAGCCGAGTTGATGATAATAGTCTAATTATTAATTTAGACAATGATATCACAAGTATAGCCGAACTAACTAATGGTTCGGATAATGTTATAGGTGAAAATCAATTTGCTTTGTCTTCTAAGACCGAATCACCTATCGGTCATATTGTCGTTGACAAGGTTGATAACATGAGTGTTAATGACTCCATACAATCGAATATAGCCGAACTAAGTAATGGTTCAGATGACACTATAGGTGAGAGTGAATTTGCTTTGTCTTCTAAAACCGAATCACCTATCGGTCCCATTATTGATGAAAAGATTGATGACATGAGTGCTAGTGACTCTATACAATTAAGCATAGCCGAATCAAGTGACGATTCGGATTATTTTAGTGCAAGTGAAACTTCATGTTCATCGGAGACCGATTCTAGTATCAGTCATATTAGTAGCGAAGAAGAGTTCAACAACATCTTGCCAGGTAGTGAAGAAAAAGAGTTTACAGTAAAGATTCCTACGGATGAAAGACCGTATTCTATGCATATAGATTCGGTCCAATGCCCGCAAGGCTTTGAAGTACCCGAGTTCACAAAATTCACAGGTGAGAAAGGAAACCCTAAGCCGTCTAGGGCTAGGACTCCTTAGATGACTCGGCTACCTCTCCCTATATAAAGGGGGGTCGAGGGCATCGACGAAAAAAAAAACACAATCACAACAATCATTAGCTAATACAAACTTGGCGGTACACCACCTCCAGACTGGATTACGGCTATTACTCGAATCGAGGGCCTGAACCAGTATAAATCTCTTGTGTCCCGTCAACCATCTATCTTTCGAGTTCGATTGCTACCCTATAAGTTTTATTGCAGGTCCAAAACACCGATATATTCCGAGTCCGATGCTTAGAGCCCATGTAGTGCCCTCTTAAAGACATGTCGGGGACTGCGATGAGTTTGGATGGTTACTGTATTATTTTGGTTTTTATTTGAGACCCCATCCATCCAGATATTTCGCGCTAGGGTCTCTAAGTGTTGCACCACTTGGACTCTAGGACATGCTCACACTCTTGATGAACTCCGCAGCCACGTGGCGAGGACTGCGGGTTCTATTATCCCAAAACCCAGAGACCTCTTTGCAGAACTGCAGTCAACGACATGAGGACCCCGCTGGATTTATATTTGAAAAATAAAAAGAAATTCCTTTCAATGTTTTATTTTGAACTGAAAAATTTGCAAAATTGCAAAATTCATAGAAATTTGATTTCAACTCCAAATAATGTCAAACCAATTTTGTTAGGTTCATAAAATTGTGCACTATTTTCCTGTAAACTAAAACTTGGTACTTTCTGTATATGAAATACCTTTAAAATTTGTGTAGTGATTTAATAGTATAAATTATGAAACCAGTTTTTTTGATCTTATAAAACCTTTCTCTGTATGTTTGTAAAATAAAACATGACCACTCTTCTGTAGAAAATGTCACTTATGATTTAATTGCTTAATTTAAACATGCACATTTGTAAAATCAATAACTTTCAAATGGTGGTTGATAAAATAGAAATTCTTTCACCAAAAATCTTCTAAAACCAGTGCCAACCTACTGCATCATTTGCATTCATTTTAGAGCATTTTGAATTTTATGCTTGTTTTGTTATTTATTTCCGTATACGTGTAATTTGTATAGATAACAGTACACGAGGATTGGTGATTGTATGCTTGATGACTTGGTGGATGTTGGTATTTCTTACAATCACAGAATACATCCGCAAGCGCACGGAATACCACTGTAGCACTTTACCTTTGAGTGACCCCAAAAGGATATCGAACTCCAGGAACAGGTGTAATTTATCAAAGGCTAAGACTATCCAAGGACAACAACCTAGGACAGATAGGCTAGAGAGGACTTTCTATATGTTTTAAATACCCAAGCTAAGTTAAAGGTAATTTCCTATCTATTGCTTCAGGCACCGACCCCTTCTGATCTGCCAGCGTGATTCCGGCTATAGCTCTATGATGTACCCGAACGTGGAGAATTACTAGGACGAAATTTAGGGCTATCACCACCTGTCGTCTACCTCTAACAAATCCGTGGGATACACAATAAACAAAGGTAACCTCTAACCTAGACACCATGTCTAAGTTATTAATTACTACTCTAGTACTCCCGGAGGAACTTCCTTCTTTATCCAGAGTCCTAGTACTAGAACACTTAGTACGAATACTAAACAATGAACCCGCAAAGAAGGAAATATATTTCACATAGACTAAGTAATTAAATAACATAAGAAAGGATCTCGAATGCTTACTTTACAGAAGAAGTCTTCTCCCGAACCCGGAGCAAAGTGTACCGACAGCTCTGGTACTCCTCTAGAACTACTCCTGGAGAGCTGCATCCACCGAGGTAGAAGTCGGAGAAGCGCCAAACTTGTGGGCACTCCTCCAGACCTTCCCCTCACTCTCTACCTATTCTAAGCTACATGAGAGCCTCTTGTAATTCAGCTCAAGTGTGTTGTGGTGTGGTGTGAAGTGACGAAAATGAAGGGGTATTTATAGGTGGAGGTGCCATGGGAGGATAGACTTTCTTCCACGGTTTCTTCCAGTGGCGGCAACCTGAACCGACATGAGGGAGTGATCTCGGACGCACACATGGAAGTACAGGATGAACGGGGTCAGAGTCGGTTTGGCCAAACCAAGTAGTTCGGCCGAACTACTTCTGGGCTCGTTTGCCTCGGTCTTTTCGTGTCCATTCCCAGTAGGCCCATTATGCCAAATCCACTGGACATTGCCTGTCTTGATGCATTTGACTTGAGTTTATGGGCTTTGCACTCCATTCTGGTGGTTTATCTAACAGGTGTGTTTTCCCCTTAAATACCTACATACACATATTTTACCAACACTAGTGGAAATGATTAGTAATAAGCTCTATCACTAGGTGGATACAATATTTTATTCCATTATATGCAGGCATTGACGGTCTGATATTACGATTTAAGGACCGTCAACAACACCCCCACACTTAACCTTCACTCATCTCGAGTGAAAGCTATGGACTTTACAAAAGAGTTATGACTTCCATACTAATAAACATGCAAACAAATTATTCAAAGTCATACATGTACTCGTGGATCTTTGTAGTGTCTACCATGCAACCTTGGGCAATTGAGAAATGGAACAATCCTGACTCAAGTCATCCTAACTTCTCATGAAGAACAACTTGGGGTTTTCAAGTCACAAAATTATAACTTTGCTTTGCTCCTCAATTGATTCTCTTGGTCACTCAAGGTGTATGATTCCTCACAAAGGCATATGATTGTGCCTTTTCTTTTCCTACCATCTAATAAGGCTTATGTGGAGCTCAGGGTATGGAAAAGAGTAGAGCATTACTTGCATTACATATATTGCAAAGTCAAATAATGGATCCATGGAAATACAAGACATACTTTCTTGATCAAGGCATGCACATGGGTGGATGTATGGTGGTTAGGTGGTACTCCAGTTTTGGTGCTCTCGTTTCTGCATTATTTTGAGACAAACCAGTTTTGCATGATTGGTTTTAGACTGGTTGCATGAGAATGCATTCCCTCGATGGCAAAGTACTTGGAGAGATATGGGTCATCTCTTTGGAATAGGCACTTGTAATTGTATGGCTGTCTTTTTGGAAAGCTTTTTGGAGAGGCTCTTTGGTGGAGTGTTTATTTTGTGGACGATGGAATGAAAATGGAATGGAATGCTAACCTCTAGTGTAAAAGTCAAGCATATGCGGGTGCAATGTGGCCTTTGATCAAGCGAGCATGAAAAGTACTTCACTAGGGTCACAAAACTTGACAACACTCAATGTAATAACAAGCAGTGTATGTAGCAAGCTAATCATGAATGATCAACCTATGGCTCTAGTGGGAATAAAAATATTAATGAGGAGTTTAGCATCGTTATATTTTTTTCTTTTTATAAAATTCCCAAGTGTACAACATGAAGAGAAGGATTCCTATCATCAGACTATATCGCATTCATCAATTACCTAGATAGCATGGGGTCCCTATTGGATATATCACCAAAAGAAACAAGTAATGAACCGAGAATAATAGGCATGCATGTTATTTTCGCAGAGATCATGAACTCTAGTTGTACCATCCTTAGATTGAGTTTAATTATCTTTGATATTTTGGAATTGACAATCAAATTAAACTCAAGATAGAAAGGATGCCCAAAGGAAAAATTGTGCAAACCTGCGCTCTGTATAAAACAGATGATGATTCATGATAGAGGTGGTTCAGCCAAACTGGAGGTTTAGCTGACCCCTCATTGGGTCTTAACTGCATCAATTTCCCTTGAGTGGTTTGTCATGACTCGTCACTTCTAGGGTGATCTTGCTTTGGTTATGGCGTTGATGTGCAAGATCACCCCCACACTTGTCTTTGTACCTTGATTGACGGAACTTGTCATGACAGGCGCAACGATCTTCCCCCCACCACACTTGGACTTTTGTGTCAAAATCTAAGTGTGATGTTGTGATCTTGTGTAGAGTGTGCTCCATCATCAAGGTGCTCAGCTGATGTAGCTCTCGCGTTCTTAGGCATTGTATGACCCTCATTCTTATTCTCAACCTGAAATGGTTAGCGACCAAGAATACCCGAAGGTGCATACTATTCTAGAACTGGTTCTTGCTTTTATTGGAAGGAAAACTTACCAGGATAATCCGAGGTATCTCCTGGCAGTGCTTTGCTTATGGTCACAAGCTCAACCATCAAGGAAAAGAATAAAAGAAGAAGAAATAAAAATAAAGATATGAAGATAACCTAGACTCAGATAGATTAGCAACCGTTCCCCAGCAACGGTGCCAAAAATGCTTGTTGGTATTTCTTATGATCACAGAATACATCTGCAATCGCACAAAATACCGTTGTAGCACTTCACCTTTGGGTGACCCCAAAAGGATATCGAACTTAGGGAATAGATGTAATTTATCTAAGGCTAAGACTATCCAAGGACAACAACCACTAGTAGGATAGTTAAGCTAGAGAGGACTTTCTATATGTTTTAATTACCCAAGCTAAGTTAAAGGTAATTTCCTATCTATTACTTTGGGCACCGACCCCTGCTGGTCTGCCAACGTGGTTCCGGCTATGGCTCTATGATGTACCCGAACGTGGAGGATTACTAGGACAGAATTCATGGTTGTCACCACCACCCGTCTACCTCTGACAAATCCATGGGATACACAACAAACAATGGTAACCTCTAACGTAGACACCACCTCTAAGTTATTAATTACTACTCTAGTACTCCCGGAGGAACTTCCTTCTTTATCCAGAGTCCTAGTACTAGAGCACTTAGTACGAATACTAAACATTGAACCCACAAAGATTGAAATATATCTCACTTAGATTAAGTAATTAAATAACAAAAGAAAGGATCTCGAATGCTTACTTTATAGAAGAAGTCTTCTCCGAACCCGGTGCATAGTGTACCGACAGCTCTGGTACTCCTCTAGAACTACTCCTAGAGAGCTGCATCCACCGAGGTAGAAGTCGGAGAAGCGCCAAACTTCTGGGCACTCCTCCAGAGCTTCCCCTCACTCTCTACCTATTCTAAGCTACATGAGAGCCTCCTGTAATTAGCTCAAGTGTGTTGTGGTGTGTTGTGAAGTGAGGAATGAGGGGGGTTTTGTAGGTGGAGGTGCCTTGGGAGGATAGACTTTCTTCCAAGCATCCAAAGAGCATCTTCACCCTTCAAGTGCCAAGTGTCCAAGCTTGTGGCTATTTCTTCCAATGGCGGGACCCTGAACCGACGTGAGGGAGTAATCTCGGACGCACACGTGGAAGCACAGGATGAACGGGCTCAGAGTCGGTTCAGCCAAACCAAGTGGTTCGGCCGAACCACTTCCGGGCCCGTTTGCCTCGGCCTTTCTCGTGTCCATTCCCAGTAGGCCCATTATGCCAAATCCACTAGCCATTGCCTGTCTTGATGCATTTGACTTGGGTTTATGGGCTTTGCACTCCATTCTGGTGGTTTATCTGACGGGTGTGTTTTCTCCTTAAATACCTGCATACACATATTTTACCAACACTAGTGGAAATGATTAGAAATAAGCCCTATCACTAGGTGGATATAATATTTTATTCCATTATATGTAGGCATTGATGGTCTGATATTGCGTTTTAAGGACCGTCAACAGTGGAGAATATTATAATCAAGGCAAGTTTGCTCCTCCTTTGACTACATTGATCCTATGTTTTATTGGGATAAATGTTTCTATAGCAAACATGCACACGTTAGCTAGTAATTATTTAGGTAAAAACTATATAAAATCTGGGAATGGTAGATATGACCTATTTGCTGCATAATCCACCTTGAAATATTGAACTCTTGCTGTTGTATCCTTAGAGTGCTTTTGAGTACAATTATTTGTGCTTACATGGGTTTATATATGCTTATATTGCCGCTACATGCTCACATTTGGTTACCTATTTACAATTACTCAATTTTGGTAAATGTTATATGCAAAAATAGTGATTTTGATGCTTCTAGACAGGAGTGGAAAACTTGGTTATTGTGAACTGAAAATGGAGATAAACTTGTTTTTTGAATTGGGCGGCAAGTGGTGGACATATGGTGGTAGTTGTGCACCGGTAGGGGAAGCGTTTGCCCGAGTCGATTAAGGACCTCACTCTATGTCACCAACTATTGTATACAGTACAAACCACATGTGCTAAGTATGGGCTGACCTTAACCTATTAAGTTGTTTAGAGTTTAGCCTTGTATCTTGGTAGGCCGGAGAGTATCAGTTAGCTTGGTTAGTAACTCAGAGGAACTTCCCATGTTGTTGTTGATGATTGATTATGTTACTATCGTGGTGGCCATTTTACCACACGACTTGATGACTGAGCGGGTGACTAAGTTTGTCCAATACAACGGTGTTGTGCCTCGTGGGGAATTCCGTGCTGGGTTTCTTTCGACATTAGGTTAAAGCGTGGGCCCGCTACCTAGCGGTGTTGCCTTGCTAGCAACGTGGGTTAACACACATCGTGCTAGTGCAAGGCTAGACAATAAACAATGTAATGGTTTTGTTGTGACCTCTCGACCACATTCACTGTGAAGAGTGTGGTAGTGCTTCGCGAGCACGAGATAAACTAGAGCGATTCACATCATGTGGGATTAAAAGTTGTATAAACTCTATAGAGTCTAAAACTAATCGATTAGTCGTGCTCACGGTCATGAGCTGCATGGTGAAGTGTCTGTCATGAGTATAGTCTTATGGTTTTGAAATGTTTGTGAACTTGGTTTGAAATGAGATGATTTATTGGTGAACTGTGGATATGATGGATGATGGATGATGGAGAATGGTGATGTTACTACCGCGAGGGGTAGGGGTGATTATTTACTTATTCAGTTACTATATTATTACTTACTTTATATTCTTTTACTACTATGCTTTACAAACTGTCGTTGCGAAACTTTGAGAACTTAAATTGGCATTTATGCAAATGAGCCTATACACTGCCTTACCTTCATGTTGAGCTAGCATGTAGTATGTTAGGGTTGTTTTCGGCTTGCCAGTACATTATTTATTTAATGTACTGCTCTCTTGCTCTCTATTTTGTATGTTGTTGCTCAAACCTTGCTGCAGGTGATGATTGTTGAGTGGAGCGTTCCCGCAGCTTGTTCGCTTGGTTTACAGGGCAGTTCTTACTTGGTGATTACCCCTAGTCAGTTTACCAATGGTGGGTAGACATGCCTTCCGTTGAACAATATTATTTTGGCTTGTCATAAATGTATTAACTTAGTTCTATTTAAGACTATTTATGCTTATGCTTAGAACCTTTTTATTATTTGATGTCAATGCTTGAGATGAATTGTGTGGAGCTAGTTGCATTCCTGGGCAACTAGTTGCACATGAGGATGGACTTAGGTATGGTAGGGATAATCATGGAATAGCCTTTGTTGAGATCGTGTCGCTGGGGTATGCTTTTGGTCGCCACCAACGAGTGGTTGACGGGCATATGACATGGAGAGACTGGTGTGGCTATTCTAATGGTTGTGTCTTCTATTCTGACTCTGATGCTTAGTGTGGGGCACCATATTCATTATACGTTCTAACACTCACACGCATACGTCACCGTGATATCTTGTAACGTCTCGAAAAGACCCTTAATTAAATCACCCGTTAAATCGTTCCTAGAAGTCATTAAAAATTGTTGAAACCTCAACCAAATAAAAATGTTCCAGATAAAAGTTATTTAAGGCCGGGAATATTTTCTTCGGAAATATTTCTATCGCCGACGAAAATTGTAATCAACCAATATTTAAATCCACAGATCAAATAAATGTTGAAGGGAAATAAAAATCCTAAATAGTTAATTAAATAAATAGAAGTTCCTTTCCCGGAGGAAGCCGGTGGGCCGGCCGAGTGGGCCTAGGGCACCACCGCCGCCTCCCCTCTCTCCATCTAGTTCGGCTCTGGCCAAATAAACCCCAAGGGAAAATCCTTTTTCCCTTTTTCTTTTTCCTTTTCCTTCCCACCCAAGAAACCTAATCCTATTAGGACTCCTTTCCTTTTCCTTTCACCCCTTGGGCCTAAAACCAGCCCACCTTTTTCTCCTTAAATAGTAGCCGCCTCCTGCCTCCTGCGCCTCCACCGAAGTCGCTGCTTACCCTAGCCCGCGCGCCCACCTG
>CM002476.1:14745016-14755437 GCA_000325765.3 Leersia perrieri | reverse complement strand
GCTAGCCATCGCCTGCGCAAGCCGCCGCCTAGCCGAGACGTCGTTGCCCCATCCCCGCCGCCTGTTGCCGCCACTGTTGCGCCGTCGCCACCGCCGGTTGTCGCCACCGTGGTGCCGTCGTCGACCCGCCGTCAACTCCGGAGGAGAAGCCATTGTTCGCCGCCGTTTTCGTAGGGTAAGAACCCGGTTCCTTTTTCCCTTGTTGTGTAGTGGTTAGATTAGTGTTAGGGTTTCGCCGTGTACCTTCTGTACGCGTGTTTTCCCTCGTAGGACAGCTCCTGCGTCTCTGTTAGGGTTTAAAACATGTTAAACTAAATTGCAAATCGCCATCTAAAGTTAGATACGGTTTTAATACTTAAACTTTTTTAATTTAAATGTTTTGATTACTGATGCATTTACGCAAATGAGCCATATTACGCCTGCCTTTGATTATATCGGAGCATGTTACTACTTGCATTTTTCCGTGTGGCTTGCTGAGTACCTTGTACTCACAATTCTTGCTTGCTCGACACTTCAGAAGATGGTTTCGCTGGAGAAGAAGATTTTGAAGACTAGGCCTGTTCGTCAGTCAAGTGCCTGTGGAGCTGGCATAGGAGTTCGTCGTTTTCCGCTGCTTTGTCGTTTATCTTTCAGTGTGGGCCTGCGTGCCTGTTTAGCTTAAGTACTTTAATATCGTTTTATTTGTGAGACTGGTTTTTGTAATAATCAACAATGTCATTCTGTACCCTGCCTATCTTGGGACGGGGAATACTACACTAGCATTCTGGATTTGTTTTTCCGGGGTGTGACATATCTGTTAGGTGGGATCCATACACGCACAATAGCCACCCTAACCTCACGCGTACATGACGGCAATTAAGAGTGATTCGGTATAATAAATACAACACCGAGAGTGGAAGAAAGGAGATAGACGACGAGATAGCTTGCCTGTCCATACGAGACGTCCCCGTCAACCACGCGAAGGCGGTGACCCAACACGATACACGTCCCATGGGTCTCAATACCAAACACTATCCCACAACTATCTCAATTGCTTCAAACCCATACTCATGCAAAGCTAGTACCTAGGATGTTAGTGACTAGCAATACACTTTCATCAAAGTAATGAAATCAAATACATAATGGTTCTAAGCATAAGCATAAATAGTCTTAATAAAACTAAGCTAATACATTGGCAACAAGCCAAAATAAATAAGGTTCAGGAGAATGCGTGTCTACCCACCATAGGCAAACCGACTAGGGGTAATCCCCAAGTAAGAACCGTCCTGGAAACCAAGCAAACAAGCTGCAGGAACGCTCCATTCAACAATCATCACCTGCAGCAAGGTCTGAGCAGCAACATACAAAATAAAGAGCAAGAAATCAGTACATTAAATAAATTAATGTACTGGCAAGGGGGAATAACCCTAACATACTACATGCTAGCTCATCATGAAGGTAAAGCAGTGTATAGGTTCGTTTCCATAAATGCCAGTTTAAGTAAAGCAATTTGTAAAGCAGAGTAGTAAAAGCATATAAGTAAGTAATAATAGCAATAGTATAAGTAAATAAACACCACTACCCCTCAAGGTAGTAACATCTCCATTCTCCATCATCATCATCCACCATATCCACAAGTTCACAAATAATCATCCCATTTCAAACCAAGTTCACAAACCTTTCAAAGCCATAATACTATACTCATGACACTTCACCATGCCGCTCATGACCGTGAGCACGGCTAATCAATTAGTTTGACTCTGCAGAGTTTGTACAACTTTTAAGCCCACATGATGTGAATCGCTCTAGTTTGTCTCACGCTGGCCAAAGCACTACCACACTCTTCACGGTGAGTGCAGTCTAGAGGTCACAACGAAACCGTTACATTGTTTATTGTTTAGCCTTGCACCAGCACGATGTGTGTTTACCCACGCTACTAGCAAGGTAGCGCCGCTAGGTAGCGGGCTCACGCTTTAACCTAGCGCCGTAAGGAACCCAGCCCGGAATCCCTCACAAGGCAAAACACTGTTGTGTTGAGCAGACTACCCGCTCAAATCATCACATATCATATATCATTAATCAATTTCATCATATCACAAAACATAGGAAGTTCCGATAAGTTACCCAAAATCCGGTAACCCATACTCTTCGGCCTACCAAAATGCAAGGCTAAACTATAAACAACTTAATAGGTTAAGGCCAGCCCATACTTAGCACATGTGGTTTGTACTGTATACAATAGTTAGTGACATAGAGTGAGGTCCTTAATCGACTCAGGGGAACGCTTCACCTATCAGTGCACAACTAACACCATATGTGCACCACTCGCCGCCCAAGTCTAAAAACAAGTTTATGTCCATTTTCAGTTCACAATAACCATGATATAAATTTCTGTCCAGCAACATCAAAATAACCATTTTCACCTATAATATTTTCCAAAAGAGATTAATTGTAAAGTGGTAACCATAGGTAAGCATGTAGCGGCAATATAAGCATATATGAACACATGTAAGCACAAATAATTGTACTCAAAAGTACTCTAAGGCTGCGTTCAGACGAGGGTGAAAAAAACAGTGCTACCCAAAGAGAAAAAAGAATAGTGCCGCACGCAAAACAATAAACATCATTAACACATGATTAATTAAGTATTAACTATTTTAAACTTGTATAACTTTTTTGAAAAAACGCTCCGTTTATTCGTTCGGGAAGCGTGCACACGGAAATAGAGAGAAAATACTGTAGGAATTTGCTAGTACTGTTTTTTTTTCCACTAGTGAACGCAGCCTAAGGGTACAAACAGTAAATGATTCAATATTTTAAGGTGGATAATGCAGCAAATGGGTCATATCTACCATTCCGATATTTATATAGTTTTTACCAAAATTATTACTAGTTAAAGTATGCATGTTTGCAACAGAAACATTTAACCCATAAAAACATAGGATCAATGTGATCAAAGGAGGGGCAAACTTTCCTTGATTCACAGTGTTCTCCACCAGGTCATCAAGCATACAATCACCAATCCATCGAGAATATCGTCGTCTATACAGTTTACACGTATACGGTATAAATAACAAAACAAGCATAAATTCCAAAATGCTCTAAAATGAATGCAAATGATGCAGAAGGTTGGCACTGGTTTTAGAAAATTTGCGGTGAAGAAATTTCTATTTTATCAACTACCAATTATAAGATATTGATTTTACAAGTGTGCAAATTTAAATTAGCAAATAAATCCTAAGTGATATTTTATTCAGAAAGGTGGTCATGTTTTATTTTACAAACATACAGAGGGTGATTTTATAATTTCAACAAAACTGGTTTCATAATTCTTGGAGAAAAGATGAATTTCCTGTAGATTTTACAAGTTCTAGGCATTTTTCATACTACTTATTTACTACACAAATTTTAGGGATAAATTATGTACAGGAAGTATCAGGTTTTAGTTTACAAGAAAATAGTGCACAATTTTATGAACCTAACAAAATTGGTTTGACATTATTTTGAGTTGAAAAGGATTTTCTATGAATTTTGCAAGTTGACCTATTTTTCAGTCTAAAAGAAATCAGAGAGAACACTTTTCTTTTTATTTTGAAAATCATTTCTAGCAGGGTCCACATGTCATAGGCTGTAGCTTTGCAAATAAGTCCTTGGGTTTTGTGGGAATAGAACCCGCCGTCCTTGCCACGTGGGCGGCAATGTTGGTAAAGAGGGATCAGAGAGTATTTGCAAATGAGTCCTAGGTCCCACATGCCAGCGGCTCATGGCTGGGCTCTGGCAGAGCAGCGGCTGGCCGGCGGCTTAGCCAAGCGCGTCGCCGGCGAGCGGCTGCGCGGCGGTGGGCGGCAAGCTCAGGTAGGGATGGTGGTGTGCAGGCGAAGCTAGGGAAGGCCTTTGGGAGGCATGCGGTGGTCGGAGACGGCCGGCCAGCGGTCAACCGACGGTGACAGAAGGAGGTGTGCGGCGGCCGATGAGATTCGCCGCGACATCGCCGGCGATGCAGAGGGTTTTAGCGGTCGGGGTCAAAAGGTAAAAGGTGCAGGGGATCGAGGTGGATCTGGTGGTGGCGGCGGTGTGGGGAGTGGTGGCCGGCGACAATGCAAGCGGCGGCGGAGCTCGGGCCACGCGTGCATGCGCTATTTGGGGTGTGGGGAGTGCGAAGAGATGCATGCATGTGCTGTTGCTGGGTGCTAGGGTGCTCACCGACGCGGGATCTGGGCTTGGCGAGGTCGTGATGGCTCTGGTGATGATGGAGGTGGTCCGACAGCGGCGGAAGTCATGGGGGCGACGGCGTCGGCCCAAATTGGGGCCCGAACCGCAATGACGACGGCACAGGATTGTTGGGGAGGTCAAGAGGACAGTCCTCGCGTGAGGGACTGAAGAGAACTCACTGGAAATGGTGGATCGACCACGGCGGCGCTCGACCGGAGAGGAAAAGGAACGCCGGCGTTCTCGCTACTTAGGGCAGCAGAGACCGATTGCTTCTAGCCGAACCTACAGGAGGATGGGGCGAGGTCGGGGGCTAGGCGGCTTGGCCTTTCGCGGGCTGTGCCGGCGTCGGGGACAACGGGAAGCCAGCGGCGGCGCCTGGAAAAGCCGGCGGTGACATGGGTAGCTCGATCGAGTGGATCTAGAATAAAAATGGTACTATGAGCTCGGACGGAGAGGAGAACGTGTTCCAGAGGAAGAAAAATGGAATGGCTCACTGGAGAATTACGGCGACGGCGGCTAAGTCACTGGAGCCGAGGAAGGAGGGAGTGCTCTCAGTTGCTCGGTGGTTTAATGGCTTGGATCTTGCTTGGAACGCAGAGAGGAGACAATGCCGAGCCAGAGGAGAGGTTTGGTGAAGAAAATGGAGGATGTGGACTTGTCCATGTCTTGGGTGAGAAGGAAAGAAGAGGGGGATCAAGGGCTTGCAAGGTGGAGACTATTCTCTGGTGGATGAGGGCGGTGGAAGGTGTTCCTGGACTTGTTCCATGGGCTAGGGCGTGTGGGTCCCACTTGTCATAGAGAGAGATTCAAATACAGCCTTGTAGGGCAAGGAATAGCTTTGGTGTATGAAGGATTTTTGCATGCTCATTTTTTTGAGGGAGAGAGGAGAGAAAATTGGTTCCTTGTCCTCTTGTATTTGTTTGATGTGTGTGTCTCAAGGTGGTGTGGATGTTCTCCTCGTTTAGCTCAAGAAAAGATTAGGGTGGCTAAGCAAAGAGGGTCAAATTTTACGTCAATAGCAGCTCTCGACCGTACTGAAACTGAGGTGAGAGATCGCTACAACTGACTGGTTGATAACCAAGAGTAGATAGCTGTCGATCACCTATAGAAGTACTAGAGTTGGTTATTACATGTGCATCTCATGTGGCCAGCATGACTCACTTACCCAACTGTAGCATATCCGAGTGTTTGTTCGCAATCATGTAGGGTGATCAAGCCAAACAATTGTTCACGATGAACTATCCGTCGGTCTTTGTCCGTAGGTTGGAAATCTATGTTAAGTATTTTTGTACAAGTCTGTAAATTTTTTTTGCAAAAGAATGGAAATATATGCTAAATATTTCTATAAATAGCTTATGTACGAGTACTTCTCTGCTGTAAGCTTGTCACTAGCTTGTGTATGAGTCGGGTACTCTCCCTAGCCCCTAGTTTTGTGCTCGGAGAAATGTTCTCGGAGGAGAAATCTTGAGAACCGATAATCCATCCTAGTTGAAACTGTGTTGTCCTAGCCCCTAGCTATGAAGTTGGAAAACCCGATTTCTGATTACATGGCTTGGTTAATACGCACCAGAGAGCACTCTGACATGACCAAATAGGACATGGTCGTTTGGCTCTTTTGATATCTAGCAATGCCTTATCTGCTCTGGGCGTCCCCAGCCGAGAGATTTTCTTAGGTTTCTCAAAGGTTTTGTCAGACTCGCATAAAGGGTCTTAGGATTGATTTCAACCTGAGTTGTTTCTGGAATAATCTGTATTTCACTGAAAAATCATGTTCCATGAGTTTGATAACTCGTAGCCTTCGCTATCTGTAATTTTGTACGCGTCTGATCGTAATGCTCGAGCTATTGTGTATGATCCTTCCCATTTGGGTGAGAGCTTGTTTTGCCCTGCATGTAACTGTATTTGACGGAGGAAGTAATCATCAACAATGAGTGTACGAGCTTGAACACGTCTTTCATGATATTGGCATAGAGCCTGCTGATAGGTGGTTGCTTGGACGACAACTTGTTCTCGATGTCCCTCGAGAAGATTTAGATCGTTTCTTTGTCAGCAACGACGTTGTCGACTCCTGTAGCCCCCGAGCAGACGTCAGTCGTGGTAGTAGTACCTTCGTCATGCAATTCTTGTATGGATGGTATCGTCATGATGCCTAGAGATGTTCTTGGTTCAAGAAGTTCTGCTCTAGACGCTTGTCGAGCCGAGTCTTCAAGTTTGACATTATCCGCATAGCGGATCCGTTGCCTCTCGATGATGCTGAAATGCTGCTCTAACTCTTTAAGTTTGGCTAGGTACTCGGGTATCTCTAAACTTGAACTCTATTGGTTGTCGTATACCGAAGCATTGACTAGCGAGGAATCCGCATGTACCAGTAGATGCCTGACTGCATACACGAGAGCTGCTTAGAGGCCGGCGAGAAATCCTTCATACTCGGCGATGGTATTTGTTGTCGGAAGGCCGAGGTGGATTGCAGCTTCGACTCTACTCGAAGATGTCAAGATGAATCCTGCTTATGCTCCGTGATGTTGAACGTCGTAGTCCGTACTTGTTCGTCTTGCTAGTTGGTCTGTTCTCGAGAACGGTATGATTAGCTGTGAAGATAGCGAAAAACTAAGATTGGATGATGTCATTGGAATTGTTGTCGGTCGATGGGACGATCTCGATTGTGCCATCCGACCTCCGTATTTTATTGGGCTTGCTCACTTTTCTGGACAGTTTAGCTGTGACGGGTAAGTTGGGAGTTTGCTCAACCATGTCGAGACTCCGCTTGTCGTATTGTACCGCTAGCTTTGTGTTCTCTGAACAGTAATTATCCCTTTCGGTCCTGATACCTTGAGTAGTTGATGCGTGCAGTGAGATGCCGCCATGAACTTCGCGAGTGCAGTCTTCCCTAAGAGGGCATTGCACGCCAACAGCTTGGATAATGATTCCGTGGAAAGAATGGCCTGATAACACCAGCTCGCTTCGTGGGATCCCCATTACGTCCTAGGTGGCAGCGAAAAGAAGATTGATTGGATTGCCGCCGCCGATGAGAACTCGTGTGCCTTTAACATTGCAAATAGTGGACTCGACCACTATCGGATATCTCCTAGGTATCGTTGTCATAGTCTGGAGGTCCACTTCTAAGAACTCAAGATGCCGCTTGAAGGTTGCTCTTCCGTTGTAGTCGTGGTCGGTGCCCCGTTCTCCATCTAGACGGGAGGGGTTTCCGATTGGGGGTTGCTCTGCCCGTTCGCGGTTGCGTCGATCTTGTTCTTGGCCATTGGTGGGCCGTATGCAATCGGTGTCGCCATGCAGATTGGGAGAGTGGTGGAGCTAACTTGTGTCCATACCAGCGGCGCTAAATCTGGAACTCCAGAGGCGAAGCTGATGCGGTAGTCGGCGTAGCTTGGGACCATGTCGTGAGATCCTTGAACGCCAAGACCCCCTACCTGGCACGTCACTGTCGACGGTTTGTACCCATAGACCGGATATGTTGTATGTATGGGGAAACATTAGTGTTAGGACCTATGCTTTTATACTGGTTCGGGCCCCTGAGAAGGTAACCCTACTCCAGTTTATATGGGATTATATGTGGGGGTATCCTCTAGTCACAGAGAGTACAATATATGGACTGTGAAATCGGCGAGATCATAGTCGAGCGGTTCAACCAGGGAACTCAGCGACTTAGGCTTCTAGTACTCTGGCTTCGCATATTAGGGGCTATGTGATGGCTAGATTGATACCCATAGATGTCTCTTTGTCCTTCTTGTACTCTCTGTTACTACCTCCGTCCCAAAATATAACCATTTGTTGACCAAGACACTGTCTTCGAGATGCTATTTTGACCAATAATATCTATATAAATAAGTTGATTTAAATAAAAAGAGTTGCATATTATAATAGTTTGTTTAAGGATAAATATACTAATATAATTTTTATGTGATCGATCTTGTTTATTTTTTCGCTATTAAGAGTTGAAGTTAAAAATGTTTGACTTTGTACTGTTCTAAAAATAGCTTTATTCTGGGACTAAGGTAGTATCCTTCTTCTCTCCTTAGGGGTCTTGTATTTATATCCATAAATGTCTCTTTGTCCAACAAGGATTAGAGAGACCAACATAGATACTATTCGAGTAGTCTTATAATTGCCATATAGAACTCTTTTTCTCTTTCCTTATTCGGGACTCGTTCTATACACGAGATATGATTCCGTATAATGCATGATAGATGGTGGGCTCTATCGAGCCTTAGTCGAATACTATTAGGTATGTACTATCTATAACCCTGCCATATGGTGCATTAAATATATAGATGAAGTAAAAAAAAACTAAATGCATGGTTGACAGGTAAATCGCGAGACGAATCTTTTGAGTCTAATTAATCCATAATTAAGCCATAAGTACTACAGTAACTCACTTGTGCTAATGACAGATTAATTAGGCTTAATAAATTTGTCTCATGGTTTTTTATCACTCTACGTAATATTTTTAATTAGTAGCTGAAATAGCCTTCCGACATCCAGTCAAACATCTAACGTGACAACTAGATCCAAAAAATTTTGGAACTAAACAAGGCCTTAGCTGAATTGAACAATATATATCTATCTATTACTCATTATTGTTTTGTCTCTTGATTTGCACATAGTAATGAAACTTAAGCTTACAGTTTGTACAAATCCATTTCGTACTTCTATCTATATTTTTTCTAGACAATTTGCAGCGTACAAGCTTCTAATACATTCATTTTTTAACGGCACATGACTAATATTTCTGGAATCTAACGTATTATTACCTAATTTAGTGTTTTATAACTGACATTATATATGGGCCATTTTTGCTTTATTTATATTTCTGGGTGCCTGCGGCAACACGCGGGATTCTGACTAGTTCTATCAATACAACTCATTGCGTTGAGTCCATTCACGCTCTCAGTTCGTTCATGCGCGTACGTCCTAACTACTGATTGTGCAGATTTCCGATCCGATCCGACGGGATCGATGAGGATGGCAGCCCCTCAGGCCTGATATATACTCCCCAGCTCCATCTTAAAATGTTTGGCGTAATTAACTTTTTTATATACGTTTGATGTTTTATCTTATTATTTTTTGACAAACTTTTCGTCTTATAAAAAAATTTACGTAACTATTAATTCTTTCATATCATTTATTCATTATTAAATATATTTTTATTCATACATATAGTTTTACATACATCACAAAATAGTTTTACATATATCACAAAAGCATTTAAATAAGACAAAAGGTCAAACATGTGTCAAAAACTCAACGGTGTCAAATATATTTTAGGATAAAGTCCTAATTACCTCCTGAACTAGAACTATAGAGTGAATACGAATTACAACCCTGAACACAAATACCAGATATACCACACCCTAAACTTTTAAAATCGAACGAATTATCCCTTAAAATTGTTTGGAATAGTTTTGATCGGATCTAACCAACCTAGCAGTCTAGTCAACATTAAACAAATAAAAAAATTACAGGGCCCACATGTCATCCCCTCCCTCCCTCCACTTTCCCCTCCTCCCTCTTAATCAGGCACAGGCGGTGGCGGAACTTCCGCGGAAGAGCAAAAGCTTGGCAAGGTGTGGCGGCGGAAGACGGCGGGTGCGGACGGCGGACGGAGAGAAGCACTGGGTCGAGGTGCGGTGGTAAGCGGCGGGCCGGCGTGCGCGTGCGGTGGGCGGAGGTAGAAAGGCGGCGGGTCACGGCGCAGCGGGTGCGTGCGCCCGACGGAGTGAGGAAGGCGGGGCTCTCGGCGGCGATGGGCGCATGTGCCAGGCGGAGCAAGGAAGGCGATGGCCGGCGGCTCGCGGCGGGCACGTTTCGCGGGCGCAGGTAGAACGAGGGCGGGTCACGGTGTAACAGGCGCGTGCGGCCGGCGGAGCGAGGAAGGTGGCGGGTCGCTACGGCGACGGGCACGTGCGGCAGGCGGCGACCGACGGGTCGCGGCGGGCACGTGCCGTGGGCAGAGGTAGAAAGGCGGCGGGTCATGGCGTAGCCGGCATGTGTGCCGGCGGAGCGAGGAAGGCGGCGGGTTGTGGCGGCGACGGGCACGTACGCCCGGAGCAAGGAATGTTAGACTTCTCTTTGTAACGTCTACATTGAATGGCTCCCTTCCCAAATACCGGATGGCATTCTGTTAGATCGTTTGGTATTCTGAGGAAGGTGATGCCTATATGTAATCTACTTCTTGATGGAATACATATCAGTTTGTGCCATATTCTCTTACA
>CM002476.1:14722311-14744916 GCA_000325765.3 Leersia perrieri | reverse complement strand
CCGTCACTCCCGCCGTGCCGAACCCTGACGACCTCGCTGCCTTCTTCACCGCGGCGACGCGTCTCGGCCTCCCCCTTGGAGTACCCCATGCTGGCGCATCGAGAGCTCCTCTCAACACCAGCATCCTTGGCGTCCCTGGCGCTGTCTTCTCCACCACCATATCTCCACCAGATGCCGACGCCCGTGCCGCACTCCATCATCAGGCCGTGTGCGTCCCCAACCTAAAGTCTCTTGTGCCGATCGTCCTCGACGTCCACGCTGCTAATTACACGAAATGACGCGGACTCTTCCTCATCGCCCTCGGCAAGTACGACCTCCAAGAACACGTGCTTGCTGATCACCCTCCGCCCGATCACACTGATTGGCACGAGATGGAGTTCGTCGTCCTCGGCTCGCTCTACGGTTTGATCTCCGCCGATCTTCTCTAGGAGGTCCTCGCCCCCAACGCCTCGGCTCGCCACGTCTGGACAAGCCTCGAGTACCAATTTCTCGGCAACCGCGAGCATCGGGCGCTCACCTTGATGGCCGACTTCCACTCCTTCAAACAAGGGGACCTCGCCGTCGGTGACTATTGCCGGAGGATGAAGGCCATGGCTGACCAACTGAGCGAGCTCGGCGCCCCCGTCGTCGACCACGCCCTCGTCCTCGCCGTCCTCCACGGGCTGACTGACAAGTTCAAGCACATCAAGAGCCTCATCACCCTCCAGAACCCCTTCCCGCCATTCACCGCCGTCCGCACCATGCTTCATCTTGAAGAGCTCGGTCACGCCCGTCCCACCAACAACTCCGCCGTCTTCCTCGCCACCAGCGCGAAAGGCGTCTCCAACCCCGCTCATGCCACGGGCTACGGCGCGCCCGGCGGATCTTCATCCGGCGGGACCAGCGGCGGCGGCGGCAATAGGAACAACCGCCGTCGCGGCGGCAAGGGCGGTGGCTCTCCGAACGGCGGCGGTGGCTCCTCACAAGGGGTGGCGGCGACAAGGGGAATGCAGGAGGCCTCCAGGCACAATGGCCCTCCCCACTTAACCCTTGGGCCGGTACTATTCATATGTGGCCGGGCCCAATGGGCCACGGGCTGCTTGGCTCGCGCCTCCTCTCCTTTTGCAGGTGCGGTTCTAGCTGGGCCTCCTGGCGGCCAGATTTTCGCGGGTGGCGGTGGTGGCCCGTTCCAACTGAACCAGCCCACCACTTTCCCACCTGCCCTCTCTGCACCTGGAACAGGACTAGGCCAAATGGCTCCGTTTGCCGCCTCCCAGCCACCAACCCCGACAAATTTTCAACAGCCGCTCGGGTGGTTCGGGGGCGCCCCCTCCCAGTGGGATCAAGCCTCTCTCGTCGGCTCCTACAACACCACGACTCTACACCAACCGACCGGAAATGAATGGTATATGGACACGGGTGCTATTGCTCACATGACATCCGATGCCGATATCCTTTCTTTTTCCCAACTTCCATCCTCTAGTTCTCCTTCTCATATTGTTGTCGGAAACGGCTCTACTATTCCAGTTACCTCCATTGGGCATTCTAGTATTAATCACTTGAATCGTTCCTTTACACTTCGTGATATTCTTTGCTCACCCAATATTATTAAAAATCTTATCTCTGTTCGCTGGTTTGTAATTGATAACTGGTGTTCTATTGAATTTGACCCCTTTGGCTTCTCTATGAAGGATCTTCGCTCCCGGATCGTGATCGCCAGGTTCAATAGCTCCGGTCCACTGTACTCTCCTCGGCATGCGTTGCCTTCACCTCAAGCTATCGCCCATGTCGCCACCACCTCCACCGACATCCTCTGGCATCGCCGTCTTGGTCACATTGGTTCATGCTCTCGCTCGACTCGCCCCCGTCATCCCCCTTGCACGTGGAACTACCCCCAGTGTTTGTCATGCCTATCAGCTCAGGCGTCATGTCCGTTTACCTTTTACTAGCTCTTTTTCTCGAGCCTCTCGGAACTTTGAGTTAATACATTGTGATCTTTGGACATCACCTATTGTTAGTGTTTCTGGATTTAAATACTATCTTGTTATCCTAGATGATTGTTCCCATTATGTTTGGACCTTTCCTCTTCGCTTTAAATCCGACACTTTCAATGTTTTGTCTAACTTTTTTTCTTATGTTCGAACTCAATTTTCAACTAACATCCGTAGCATCCAATGCGACAACGGACGTGAGTTCGACAACTCCACCTCCCGGTCCTTCTTCCTCACCAACGGCGTTCTTCTTTGAATGTCATGTCCCCACACCTCTCCCTAAAACGGTAAAGCCGAACGTATTCTTCGTTCTGTAAACAACATCATTCGTTCTATGCTTTTTCAGGCCAGCCTTCCTGGATCTTTTTGGGTTGAGGCTCTTTACACCGCCACTCATCTCATCAACCGCCATCCCACCAAAACCCTCACCCGTATGACCCCACACTACGCCTTGTACGGTACTCATCCCTCTTATTCGCACCTCCGTGTTTTTGGCTGCAAGTGCTACCCTAACCTATCCGCCACCACCACAAACAAACTTGCACCTCGCTCCACCATTTGCGTGTTCTTAGGGTATCCTCAAAACCACAAAGGCTATCGGTGTCTCGATCTTTCTTCGAATAGGGTCATAATTTCCCGGCATGTCGTGTTTGATGAGCACTCGTTTCCATATGCTGAGATTACTAACCATATTTCCAATGCTACTGATTTGGATTTTTTGGAAGATTTCTCAGCACCCGTGCAAGCACCAATTGGTCCACACCGCCGTTCGGCCCCAAGCGCCGACCGGCCTCTGCCCGGTGACCGGCCTTCCACAGCGACTGGGCCGGCTGCTACCTCCGATGGACCGGCTTGTTCTCCACCAGAGACTAGGCCGGCCCATGCACCCGACAGTCCTCCTGCTGCCTCTGGTGGGCCGGTCTCCCCCACGCTGTCTCTTGGACCGTGCCGGGCCGCTCGGTCCATCAGTGGACTGACTTCCTCACCATCTGCTAGGCCGCCGACCGTCTCTGGCCCGCCAGGGCAGACCCCGCGACTTTTAGCACTTCGTGAGGCGCCCGCCGTCCCGCGCCGGGCGCGCTCTGCTCGAGTCCCGGGAGCCCCCGCACCACCCGGCGCCCTTGGCGTCTTCCCAGCTAACAACGATCATGTGATGACGACTCGTGCAAAGGCCGGCATCCGCAAGCCGGTCATGCGCTTGAATCTTCACGCCGCCGCTCTGTCCCCGGTTCCCAAGACTTACCGGCGGCTCTTGCCGATCCACATTGGCGTTCTGCTATGGAGGAGGAGTACAATGCCCTGCTCGCCAATCGTACCTGGTATCTTGTACCACGACCCACCGGCGCCAACGTCATCACCGGCAAATGGATCTTCAAACACAAGCTCCATGCCGACGGCTCCCTCGACCGGTACAAGGTCCGTTGGGTCCTCCGCGGCTTCACTCAACGGCCAGGCATCGACTTCGACGAGACGTTTAGTCCGGTGGTCAAGCCAGCCGCGGTGCGCACCGTCCTCTCCATCGCCGTGCACCGTGACTGGTCAATCCATCAACTCGACGTCAAGAATACTTTCCTCCATGGAACCCTCCAAGAGATGGTCTACTGCATCCAACCTCCCGGCTTCGTCGACACCTCTCATCCCGACATGGTCTGCCTCCTCAACAAGTCACGGTATCTCGCTCCAGCGCCGAAGCTGAGTATCGTGCTGTCGCCAATGCCGTCGTCAAAATAACCTGGCTCCGGCAACTTCTTCATGAGCTCCACGACCCCGCGGCTCAGGGCACCCTGGTCTACTGCGACAACGTAAGCGCCGTCTACCTCTCCTCCAACCCGGTTCAGCACCAATGCACGAAGCACATCGAGATCGACCTCCACTTCGTGCAGGAGAAAGTCGCCATCGGCGCCGTCCGTGTTCTACACGTGCCCACAACGTCCCAGTATGCCGACATCTTCACCCAAGGGTCTACCCACACCAGTCTTCACCGAATTTCGTTCCAGTCTCAACGTTCGCTAGCGACGTCGTGACTGCGGGGGGTGTTAGACTTCACTTTGTAACGTATGCATTGAATGGCTCCCTTCCCAAATACCCGATGGCATTCTGTTAGATCGTTTGGTATTCTGAGGAAGGTGATGCCTATATGTAATCTACTTCTTGATGGAATACATATCAGTTTGTGCCATATTCTCTTACAAGGAAGTCGGCGGGTTGCGGCGACGGGGGCGAGGCAGGGAGGCGCAGCGACAACGAGGGCACTCCCTAGGGCGTGTCGACTGGCGGCGACGGGGGCGAGACACTCACTGGCGGATGTATCATCACTGCCTCACCGGCGGCGCACTCTCTGGGGGAGCCTCCCTCCCCGACGTCGTCGCCAGCGGTACACTCCTCCGCCACCGCCGCCTCCTCCGCATCCCCACGCTCGCCGGCACCGTATTCGCTGCACCGCCCCCCTTGCCGATGGGGAGCCACCATCAACGCAAATTTGTCGGGATAAGGGGGAAGGTTGACCAAGTAAATACAGTGCATGACATATGGGCCCGGGTATATTTTATTGGTGATGTGCGAAACCACTGCCACGTGTCACCACCTAAGCTCAAAACCACTCAAGCTGAGCTAAGTGGGTAATTTGTCCGGTTTCAATAGTTCGAGATGAGAGATGTCCATTTTTTGAGTTTAGGGGATAATTCAAACTCAGTCGATAGTTTAGAGGGATAATTCAGACTTTTCTCTATATTTTGAGATGAAAAGAGCATATATATAGGCTGATCCTCCACCGCTGATGAAGAGGACGACGTTAATGGTGCATGCTAGGCTAGTGCTGACGACAACGACACAGGGCTCGATCTGGAGCTACAGCCCAAAGTGCGGCTAGGCTACACCGACTAGGTACGCACGAGTATATATATATGCAGCTTGCCAAGTTGCGAAGTCGAAGATCAGGGGGCTTCGAGGATGTGCTCTTTGCGCACCCGTCGGCTCAAATATAATACTCCCTCCATCCTCAAATGTTATCGTCGTTGACTTTTTTATATAAGTTTGACCGTTCGTCTTATTCAAAAACTTTTATAAAATATGTAAATCTATATGTATGCATAAAACTATATTTAACAATGAATCAAATAATAGGAAAAATGTTTATAACTACACAAATTTTTTAAATAAGACGAACGATTAAACTTCAAAAAATCAATGGCACCAAAAATTTGAGGAGGGAGGGAGTAATGGCGAAGATGCGGGGGCTGCTAGTTCAGTGCCGAGGAAGAGGAAGAGCCGCCGCTGCAGTTCGGCATACGTCCAAGTGGTCGGAATTAACTTTCAAGTTCTCTCCAATCTCCATCGACATGGATGCACCAGCTAGCCATCAGTCATATATGGTGGGTTGAGCCCGCCAGCTAGCCGTGAATCCATCCAGCCCTGATGAGGAGTTGGAGAGAGAGAGAATTTGGGAATTAATGGAAGCCTGAGAGAGAGGGGATCTAGCCGCCCTGCCCATGAGTTCTGTTAGGCCATGTTCAACGCAAGGACGTGGATTGTGGTTCTAGGATTACACGTTAGACGCCCGACTCCGCGGCCGTCGGGACCATGGTTCTGCGAAGCCGCTTGGGGCTTCTGCAGACCACCGTGGTTTCGGCGTGTGGGGGCGCAGAGACACTACCGATGGGCGAGCTCGTGGCTCTCCCGTCATGGCCTCAAGCCCTCAACCGCCTATAGCCATCATGCCATGGAGGAGAAGAGGAGGAGGCCGGGAAGCAGCAAAGTTGGCGTCGGATCACTGCCGCTGCCGCCGGCGGCGGCGGCTCGACCTTGCTCCGCCCACCGCAGAAGGAACAGGCACCGGAGAGGCAACGACGATGAAACAGCTCTCGCCGGATTGGATCTGCTCGCTGCAGAGAGGAGAGGAGGAACTCACGATGCCAGATCCATGCCGCTCGGAGCTCGTGCAACCTCGTGTGGATCTAGCCCGCCGATGGTGGTCGCGCGTCGGCGACAAAGAGCAGTGGGTGGAGGGGCGACGCCGGAGAGGGAAGAGGCGATCGAGCGGGCGGCGGCCACCGTGATTTCCTCGCCGCCGCATCCATACGCGCAGTCAACGAGGAGCACCTCGCCGGCAGGATGAGAGAAAGGGGGAAAGTGGTGTTTGGTTTTATTTTGTATTATTCTGTGGATTCAGGGGTGTCTATTGCAAAATTGTGGAGCTATCCGTATATTTTAACAAAAAATGGACTAAAATAGAGTATGGTAGGGCTGACTTATAAAATTTAAAGTGAACTAAAACCCCTTTGAAACCCCTTTGCATTGTGGAGTACGGGTTGTGGTCTAGAATATCTAGGTGGCAGCTAAAACCCCTCTATGCGTGGCTCTCGTTGTAAATGCCCTTACGCGGCTGGTAATTAGATGGCGCAAAATCTATTTTTGCAGGCCATACTCTTTTAGCCCACCTGCAAATATCCTTTTTGGTGGCGTAGTGTGATCTTTTTTTAGAAAATGATAGTGACCTATCCGTTCAAACATATGTTTTGTAACACTGATCAACACGTGAACAAAATCGGCGGCGTTAAACAAGTAAATTAAGTAGATATGTTGCTGATAAAAAAAATGAAGACATTTTGCAATACATCTAATTTGTTCAATGCTTCGAATTAATCAATGTTGAACCTGGTACAACACGCTGCAGGCACGTGTGTCCTGGACTCTCAGATCAAAAGGTTCAAGTCAAATAGACGACATGGTTTGGTGGTCGCATCATACATATATTCGGCAACCTTTTAATCATAATCAAGGTGGAGTAAGACATAAGTACAAATTTTAACAACGGTGTATATTTAAGTCAGAATTCCTAAGCGCTAACAAACAATGGGCAGTATAATCTATTTTTCAGTTATATTATGTACGCGTGTCACAGCAATTATTTCCACATGTTCATGAACTTCAAACAGGAAAACAAATCTCAGTACAATACCTTTTTGTTCATGCATGCTTCAGCAGCTTCGTAAGAATTTTGAATGCAACAGTACTGTACCTTCTTGATTGATGGGTACCTATTAGTTGCTGATTTCTTCCCAACAAAGCAATATTATGGTTAGGAATCAAACAATCGTTGCTCATTGAAGTACTCCAATAATTACGGCGCTGTCCACCAACGAGCAGAGACTTGTCATCTGGTTCTGAATTGCATAGAATCTGGATGGCTGATACTGGTCTGTAGGCGAAAAAACCGCTCCTTGTGTTCATTGGATCCCATGCTTGAAATGGGTATTTTCTCAGAGTCTGTCCAATAATTCAATGAAGCTCCAGCTTGGTCAACCAGAGCGTTGTATGCACAATAGTTTCATTTCTCAAAGATGTGATACTTAAGGAACTCACAGTATTGTTTACTAGTTATTTATGAGATATTAACAATCGTAATAGTTGAATACTGTGCTTAAGAGACCTGACAAGCAGCTGAACCAGTAAGCTGCATGGTGAATTATTATAGCAACCAATAGCTGGTTATTTGCACTTTTTACCTTTAATTTGTCATGGGTATTGGGCCGATAGATCAGGGCCCATATAGGATAGGTTTAGGTCTCTAGTTACTCCCTCAATATAAGGAGAGAGGGTTCCCTAGGTTGAGGTAAGCAATAGATCAATCTTGTACCCAGTAGCCCTGCCTCGTCGGTGCGGAGTCTAGTACAACTCCTTCGCGCCGTCGAGGTCCAGGAACATCCCGTTTTATCCTACTATTATAATCCAATCTACTATCGTTTTGTCCCAAATAATCCTAGCCCGTGACAAATTTGTGCTCTATTTCTCCCTTTTCTTTGTTCAAGAGCATAACAGGGGAAAATGACGTAAAATAGAAATGTTGTAAAATGAAGAAAATAAAGGACATCTGCAATGACAATATCATACTGAATTTCTTCATTCTAACGTCTTACCTAGGTTATGATCAAACACCCAAGCAGAACCACTGCACACCAAGAGCTATCGCAAGACCACACCCGCACAGAAAAAGAATAAAATCAATCTATGCACAAGCACAAAATACTTAAAGCAAGGCATTTGATCGCTAGCTCATCAATTATTTTCAGATTTGTTGACTACTGCGATCTAGAATGATACGCTGATGTAAAAACCTCCGAGTAACAATGACTTACCAGCTATGATGCACCGACACTTCAGGGAACTGCATATCGGTGTCGAATGACATGTCCGACACCGATACTTCACTGACACGCCTCTGATACACGTCGGAGAAGTATCGGAAAATTAGAAATCTAAAATAAATAGTTTTATTTTCCAATACACCACCGACACGTCTCTGACGTATATTGTGACAGCACAACCCATTAAGAAGACATAACCCAAAAGCCTGAAACCCCACACATTCTTTCTTGCTCAACTTAACCATGAAGATGCAAGAGCAAATGGTCATGCTATTTATGATTTGGGTTAATAGATTCTAGAATATATATTACGAAGTACTGATTGATTACTAATCGCTAAAGAAGTAAATTAGTACATTATACTGCACTATTTTTTATTTCGGTGGCAATCAATTCTGGTTTTTTTTAGAAATGTACATATATAGTATTTTTTTATTAAAATATGTAGACGTGTCGCCGTATCGGCATTTTTCAGTGTTGGGTCGACGTATCCGTGTCGGTGCACCATAGCTTACCAGAGATAGAGAACAGACCAGGCATGAGAATGATTTTCTACTTTCTGGACATCACAACTACGAGACAAAATAGTGTGGCATTGGCACTCTGGCTTATAGACACAAACCTTTAAGACGGTAACTAAGGGCAAACCAAACTTGGAATCAAAAATATTATCTGCTGCTGCTCCGATCCCAAAATGCTATGATACAACGTGGTATCCCATGAACTGTTGCACAGTAATATTACTAACAATTTGAATATAAGAACTCACTGGTAACATCTGGATACAATTACCTTTTTTGCTGTAGCATTCACAGAAGATGTTACAGTTGCCTTGGTTGCACCTGTATGCCCTACGGTCCATTCAAAAATAATAAGGTCCCACTCTAAGAAATTCAGAAACAGATACTTAAATAATAAACACACACCTCCCTGGAATACGTCGCAAGGAAACCTAGGAGACCTTCAAGAACAAGTTAAAGAAATAATCAAATAATCAACAGACCAAAATATGCATTTGCATACAAGACATAATATTATATTGGATGAAAAGGAGAGGTACATTTTTATGGTCTCAATGTAGTCTTCCTTGGGGCAAAACCCAAATTCCTTAAGAATAGATGAGACATGAGCAAGAACCTCCACGCGGGGCACCTGAATGGCATTTTTACAATTGTATAAGACAGAGAAAAAGGAAACAGAAAATGCAAGATACATTAACATATACTAATAGTATGTATTATGTAATATATCAATGGTGGCAAACAAGACATAAATAATGGTCTGGAAAAGTTTGCCATCACATTGAATACAATCTTTTGTTATGGTTGCTGAAAAGAATAGTGTCGCATGTAAAATGAGAAATATCATTAGCACATTCTTAATTTGATTTTTTAAAACAACTTTCGTGTAGAAATATTTTTTTTGCCAACAAATACAACGCTTAGCAGTTCGGGAAAAGTTACTGTAGGTTTTAACCAAACCTATACAGACAAACACTCCCTTGGTCTCATAAAGCATATCTACATGCATATTCAAAATTACCTTGAAAATTTGTCTTTTTACGTTAACTATATTCAGGATTATAAACAAGGAATACAACTAGAGGGTTCAAAAGGAACAACCATGGGCAGATTTTAGTCATTCAAATGTCAACTTTGTAACTATGATTGACTTTATAAAAAGGTAAAAGTTCATTTTTGGCGCATTTTTCTTGTAGTCCATTACAATAAACTAAGAGATTGATTCTTTTTCACCCCAAACTTATGAAACTGAACAAATAACAAACTAAATAATAAATCACGGTGACACCATGCTAGTGGTTTCTCGCTGACCTCAACTTCAATTCGGTATGTACCATTGTTTTGGACTTAATTAAGTGATATTTATGTCAGCAAAATATGCACAACAAGAGTCTAAACTAGGGAGAATCACCAAAGTTTCAAATAAAACAAACATAAAACAGGGTTTGGTTTAGGGTGTTATTTGACCGTTTCCAAAGTTGAGGGTGAAACAAAATGGTTTTTGGACTTATCCCTAATAAAAATTACACGGGCAAAGAGCTCAAGATTTTTCAAACAAACAAACACAATTTGTGTGTGCGCGGCTTGTGAATTAAATCAAAATATCTACAGGGCCATATAGTCAGCTTAAGACAATAACCAAAATCTATTAGTTCCAACCATGAACCAATAATGAACATAGAAGTATTTCATTTTTTTCCATTTTGTGCAGTTAATCCAGAAAATACACAAGGAGAAATAACATGCAATTATGCATGAAACATATGCAAAAGTTGCACCGACCAAATCTGCTAATCAGTTAAAAAAAATCAAAAGTCAACATGTATACACAGATACTCTGTATACAAAGCCTTGGTGTGCTTGTAACTATAACGTTATAGAGGCTTGTTGTGTCTCTAATATTTGATTACTACATTAAATAAAATAATATTTTTTATGTATACTTTATGTGCATTTATGTAAATAATGTTAATAAGTTTTAGTTAGTTGAATAAAAAGCAGCCTAACTCACATAATATCCAATACAGAGTTGAATAAAATTCAATAATACTTCATACTCTAAATCACAAGGCTCAACAGTCCTATTACTATTTGAGTCTTGGTTTCCTAATCAATTCCAGAACTCAGATATTAGAATGCATATCAGCATCTGTCAGCAATACCCTAAAGCTATTGCTCTGGATGGATGAGCTTTCTCCGGAACCTCTGAATGTGCCACTGAAAGTAGGAAAAATAAGTAATTGTACCTCTGAATGTGCCTTGATATAGTTATCAAGGTCCTTGCCAGCCCGCAAAAATATAGTAAAAAGATGGCATATACAATTCAAAAGTGCTTCTCTTTCCTCCAGCTGCTTCTTTGCCTCTCCAGTATCACCTTTGTCACATTTTAGGGAAGCATGCTCATTGAATAAATGTCCCGTGATAACAGGAACCACATCAGGGCTGATCTTGCGAAAATGTTTTTGGGCTGCCAGGAGTAAAACTGCAGTCTGTACAACCTTGCCATTCTTCATGTAATTCCACAGCTCATCAACAAGATTATCTGTTTTTTCGGCAAGCAGTCTAACCGTATCTAAGAAGACCTTCTGCACAACAAAAAAAAAAGGGAAAGGAATGAAATCTAAATGACTTTGAGCACATGTATGCAAGTAAGCAGCACATAACAACTTCCTATTCCACCCCGTTTCCTCTAATTGTAGTAAGCATGAATTATGGCCAATCTCCAAGGTTTCAAGAAGAATAAAATATATTTAGCTAAGAGAATTTTTGAACTGCTGACTTCTTGTCTCTAAATTTGAAGAGTAAATTTCACAAAACAACAAGTACTTTAATCAATCTATCTCAAACTACAGACTTTGATGAAATAAGAACATGTAAATTTTTCAAAAAATGAAACATGGAAGAAAAATTGTCATGTTGTAATGATACGATAGTACTTAGGGAAGAGAGATAAGTGAAACAAACCATCTCAGGTAGGCACAACAGATGAATGAGCTTGTAGACATAATCCTGACGATACTGCATAAGAGATAGATTGTCCACCAGACACTTATCCAAGCAAGTATTCTCAACTGCAACATGGAGCGGGAGTAATCCCTGAGAGCCAGCATCAGCGAGTGTGCGAACGTTAGCTGAAGCACCATAGCGGAAGAGCAACTTGATCATGTTAACTGAGATCCGTTCAGCAGCTTCATGGAGTGGAAAACATCCATATGGGTTCATGCAGTTTGGATTGGCGTGACAAGAATAGAGCTCCGGTGCCTTGCCCTCCAATACAACTTTTGCACACCGCAAGGCATTAAGCCTGACCATGTAGGTTAAGGTTTGTGCTGTTATGGTATACATATGGTTGAAGGCTTGATACGATAGTTTGAACAAGTCAAGGAAGCCCCGCACACTATCCTTTCTCAGTACTAAGCTCAAACGGGGACATATATTAAGAAAGGCATCTCGCACCTCCTACATCAGTCATGAGAAATTAAAATAGGTGAAAGGCAATCCATGTGATGAAGCAACGTCTCATTGATGTGCACATAGTGACAAGATTTTGTTTCATTAAAGATAACTTTTTTAGTAAAACAGAAGAGACGACTTATGTAAAATAAAAGGGTTGCAGGATTAGAAAAGAAAACTAACATCATAGGATGAAGTGGCAACTGAAAAAATGATATGTAAATGAAGATTAGAAATAAACCTTAGGAGTAGGGTCTGGGCTAATTATATCATTTGGCATGGACTTGGCGACCCAAAGAGATCTTAGGTTCAGCCACTGGGAGAGAGAATTAATGTCAAGAAGCAGGTATGTATGTACTAATTAAGAGAAGACAGGAGGGAGCAAGAGGAGATGGGCTACCATACCTCATAGACCTTTTCATGATCTGATTTCTCAAGAACTAGGAAAGGACAGGACGGGTCCATGTTATCTACCGTCGCTGCTTTACCTTGAGCAATATACTCGCGCCAATTAGCTGGCAGCGCTTGACTGGGAAGTTTCACCAAATGTAGTTTGTCTGAAAAAATAAGGATCGAGTTACATTCAAAAGAATATTGTTGTGTGTAATATGCAAACTTGTGAAGTAAAGTGTGAACAAAATGTTTCTCGCGTACTAGTGGACCGAGTGATGTCTAAAAAATTATGGAAATCTAACAATTAAGAACACCAACTAGATTGATGTTTCCGCTCAACAAATTAAACAAAAAAAGGGGAGAGTTGAATGTGTGATTTGTGGCAGGCTTGATCGACTAGTGATTACTGATGCTCATCCTATACAACAACTTGCACTTGGCAGCAGAGCACAGGAGGAATAAGGTGGAAAAAAAAAAGGAGCCCTCCGGGCCCCCTCGTTTGAGAACAAATTAAAAAAGTTGTCAACTAAAGATTTGACATGAGGAGCAGCTAACTAGGTCTAGCAGCAGATCTGAGTGAGGGGAGGGCGATTCGCAAAATAAATCGCTCCCTGTATAGTAATTGTAGACTCGAATCACATCACATCACATGGACCCTAATTAGTATTGCTGCAGCAATAGAAGAAGAAGAAGAAGAAGAAGAAGAATATCGGTTGATTGATGTATTATTACCTTGAGGAAGCGATTCGGACATGATGTCCTTAAGATTGGGAAATTTCTGGAAAAGTACGGTAGATTTCACTACCGATGAGATCGCCGGCTGGGCGGCTGGCTGGGGGGAGAGGGAGGCCTAGCTAGCTAGGGTTTCTTCTTTCTTTTTCTTCTTCTTTCTTTATGAGACAAATAAATAAAGGATTGATGGGCCTGTATGTGCTAAGCCCATTTCTTCTTCTCAACTCACGACATTTGGGCATAGGATTAAGTTCACTTTATGTCCCTTAATTTGTCACTGAACGTGAAATTTGTTGAGAGTGAAAAATGTAGAGAGATAGAATTGACACAAGTTGTGGGTGAAAACCTTAGTCATTTCCTATTGATCTTAGTACCCTTTTATAGGGGAATACATATAACTAAAAATTACACATAAAGTGCTATGAAATGACTGATTATTATCTGCATAACTATTGCTATAATCAGCACATAATTAGTTTTACTTTCAGCCCTCCATAATTCTTCATTGTTGCATATTATCATGGGGGTTACAATATGATTATGGCACCACATTTGATGAGATCAAATAACCACAATGAATTCACATTGTAACACTCCCCCTTTTGATCGAGTCCTTAAGATCAATATGTTCTTTAATTCCTTTGAAAAACCCTGCGGAAAAAGCAGGAATTATATGATAGTTGATTACTCTATCGTAAACCTACAAGGTTTAAGGAGTAATTTATGTCTTGTTATATCGCTAGAAAAACCTCTGTGGAGGAAAACATGAGATATGACATATGCTTGCATCTATCATCGTCTCATTAAAAACTTTCTATGAGAATACCTGGTGGTTAAAACTCATAAAATAAAAGAGTACAACATGAGTAGTTTAATAAGGACTATCATTCAGAGAGTCTCCTCTTAAAGTTTGTCTCTTGTTATCATCTTTTGATGCATCCATGTGGAAAACTCCTCTAAAACCCTGTGGGGAAAATTTAAAAAGAAACCATGATATAGATATGCCATTAAAACTTCTTTAAACATAGTCGGAAAAAATAAGGAGAAAAAGATATGACATATATGTGTTATTGTTGTTGACGGTCGTTATAGCAACATTCCGACCGTTAATTTAACTAAAATAAAGGAGAATAGGATATGCTTGCAATGCATATTTATTTCAGAATAATATAGTTATACTTGTACTTAGAGAATATTTGCTTGTAGGAAAAATATACAAAATGAAGAAGATAATGAGGAAGAAACCTCACTCCCAAGCAAGCTTGTGGATGAGAGTGCCAGCTGACAGTACAGTGTCTTCGCCCCTGTCGGAGCGTGAGCTCGTCGAGCAGGGATCTGTGGGACCTCCTTTGTAGTTTGGCACAGGGGTACGGGTGAAGCCTGAAGCGATGTGGAGAAGAAGATGATGATGGTGGAAAGGAGCGAACAAACACAGGAGGTTTATACAGGTTCGGGCCGCTGGGAAGCGTAATACCCTACTCCTGTTCTTGTTCTTGATGGTGGAGAAGTGATTACACGTAATTGGTATGGTGATTTTTTTGTGCAACTATTAGAGTATAACTCTTCTTGAACGGTCTAGAGGGGGGTGGGTGAATAGACGCAACCTGTAAAAAACCCTGAAAAACACTCAACAACGGAAGTTAGTACCTCCGAACTATCCGGTCAAATTGTCCAGACAGTCCGGTGTCCGGACACTCCGGCAGAAGGTGCCGGATGTTCTGGACTTGGAGACACGAAATTCCTCGAAGGGAATTTCCAGATGAACCTGAGTGTAAACAGAGAGCAATACAAAAAAGAGACAGAGACAACGATTTTTTACCGTGGTTCGGGTCCAAAGACCTTACTCCATGTTGAGGCGCTCCGGAGAGCGAGATCAAACGATCTCAAAGCTCAGCCAGCTACCTCCCACTAGTTGACCTCGATCTTCAAGGAGCTCTCAGACTAGCTACTCTCCGGATGATCCCATGATCCAGTCCCAAGCCGGGAGTCCAAGTCCCTAGTAGCCTCCTTGCTCTATCGATCCCTACTTCTAGGAGATAGCGGAGTTCATAATCACTTACCTTGTTAGGGAGAGGAAATCCCGTACAAATTTCTCCCGGGCAAACCACAACTTGATTGATGCTCCGGGCGACACCTAGCCATCTAGGAGATGAGATCTCCAAGAGTAACAAATCCAACCAGCTAGATCTTGCCCAAGCTCCAAATGCTCTTCAAGGATCAACTCCAAACTCACTCTCACAACTCACCAACCCTCTCACCTAATCCTAGATCGATTCCAAGTCTAAGGAGAAATAAGTGCTTTAGTGTCCTAGGAGTGGTAGGAAATGAATGAGGCAGCCAACCTAGCTCAGTGGGAGAGGATGGGCTTAAATAGCCCACAAACCTACCCACTAGCCGTTGGAAACAGTAAGTCCGGACACTCTGGACCTACTAGCCATTGCACGTGACATGTAACGGTGACGTTCACTAGCCGTTTCAATGGTGGTCCCCCTGTCCGGACACCCCGGCAAATAGTGCCGGATGCTCCGGACAGCCCATGTCCGGACACTCCGGACCAGCTGTCTTGACCCAAACGTGCAAGTGCTATGCAGTACAAGTGTTTCTCTCAAACACTAGTCTAGACCTGATCCTTTTAGAGCTTTTAGAGATTGAACCTAAGGTCTAACAAGCCGATCCCCCTTGATAATATGGCTTTTCCTACGACTCAAAAAATAAATACAACCTATTTCTATTCCTTTAAGCCGCTTCTCCGTCCCAATCAACTCCATAAGTATTTTATCATTATTGGGTGGTCACTAGTCTTCTTGCTTCACTTCACAACTTATTAACAATCGTTAGTCCCTTAATAATGTTGTCAATTATCACCAAAACCCACTAGGGGTCGATTAGTGCACTTTTCAATCTCCCCTTTTTGGTGATTGTTGACAACACTTATTAAGTCTTATAAAAGATGAATAATAATGAGTTTTGAATCCAAAGGGATAGAGATGGCTCCACCTAAATGTGTGCACATCACAAATATGAATTAGACTCATATTGCACACGCTTAGGCAAGAACTCCCCTATCTCTTTGCATTCATGGGGTGCGGTGGTGTGAGTACAAATGCATCAAAATAGATATGACATGGCTAGATCTATAAAGCAATAAACATCACACCAATCATCCATAGATCATCACAAGTGCTCGAAGTAATTGCTAAAGAAAATAAGCAAGTCTAGTACTAGCAATCACACAAGAGTCACACAAATATAGTTATTACATGTCCATGGCGCTAGAATCAAAGAGAGTAGTCCAACAAGATAGATAGAACGGACGGGGAGCACATCTCAACCCGGGGATAGATAAGCCTAGGAACTAGAGAAATTCTCCCCCTTTGGCATCAAGACACCACAAGGGAGAGAAGAGCCAAAGGTAGTCAATCCTGGACGTCATCCTCGTCAGTTTCCTTGGAGTCATGGCCTTTGCCATCGTCGTCGTCATCGCCGCCATCCGAGTGGTAGCTCCCCTCCACCTCAGAAGTTCCCTCAAGCGATCTAGACTCGAGGGGAGAATCGATGTGCGCTGGAGTCTCGCAGAAGGCGGGTGGCTGAGCTGATGATCCAGCACCTGGGTCTCCACCAACACGCGCGAAGGGATCCACCCACACCTCATCATCAGAAACACCGGAGATGTCGTCCTCGATGTTGAGGTGGCGCATGATCTTCTTCTGATGCTCCTCTGTCTTCTTCTGCCTCCTCTGAATCTTCCTGCAAGCTCCAAGGAGAAGCTGCATGGCCTTGCGAATCGGAGAGGTCTGCTAAGAGGACGAAGACGGTGCCGAAGAAGACTCAGCACGACGCTTGGTTGTGCGACGAGAGGTAGGGGGCTCAGTCGGATCCACTGGCTTGTACGGTTTATGCTCTACATCTGGGATGATCACGATGTCTCTGCCGTAGACTTGATCGATCACCGCCTGGATATAATGAGCATAGGAGGCGGCCTTCTTGGGATCCGATGCTACTATCCTGATCTCCTCCCAGATGTACTTCGAGACGCTGAAGGTAGGGCCATTGAGACGACAGTACCCAAGCAAGTCCAGGGCCCTCGCCTACAGCGTCATCGCGTTCCCACTCTTAGGGCTAACAGTCTGCCTGAACATGAGGTTCAGGGTCTTGTAGTGAGGAAGCAGGCCCTTGGTGGTTCCTAGATGCGCTTGGTTGGACTTCTCATACATGAACGCAGTCTCATGCACATGAAACTTCCTCAAGTCGATGTGAATGCTTGCAGCCTTGACATCATCCGAAGAGAAGCCAAGGATGCGAGCAAACTGAGGGAGAGCACAAGTGTAGAGAATACCCTCAAGCATCCATGTCATCTTCTCCACACCAAGCGGGCTAAGATTAAAGAACAGAGTGGTGTAGAACTAACCCACTGCCTCCATGTTGTAGTTCTTGTCAAAACCCATGATGTTGAATAGTCCCTTCGCCTTGCAGAGCTAAACAACATTCTGAAACATAGGATTTGCTGACTCCTCGATTGCCAGCCAATTGATCCGACCCATCATGCAGAACACGTTTTCCTTTCGCTTCAAGACCAAGGTGGAGTAGTAGTCGGCGTGGAAGCAGTTGTGGAATCGATAATCATCGATTGCCTCATCCTTCTCCTCGTCCCATGGTATCTTCACTCTATTCGTTGCCACCTGACCTCTGCTTCTGAGATAGTCGATGCGATGACGTCTTGGGGCTTGATCAGCTGGGGTGAGAGATAGCTTGATAGGTCCTTGATATCTTGCCCCTTGCTGCTGCTGCTGCTGAGGTAGAGGTGGATCGGCAACAAAGTGAGCTCCGGACCTCGGTCTCTTAGCAGGTTTCTTCCCAAGTAGTTTATCTCATACGGTTATACACTCGCCCAACATGGAGTTGAGTTTCACAATCTGAAACTTTTGCTACTCAAGTACTTTTGAAATCTTAAAGAGAAAAAATACTTTATACAAACATAGTTGTCTCTCTTATTGATATAAATTTCTGTAAGTAGTTTGTCTCATACATTTATACACTCACCCAATATGGAGCTAAGTTTCACGATCTGAAAATTTTGCTACCCAGATACTTTGGCCATCTTTAAGAGAAACAACAAAATTTCCCTTTTATTGATATTGATTTCCCTGAGTAGTTGACCCCATATGTTTATACATTCGCTCAACATGGAGCTAAGTTTCACGGTCTGGAAATTTGTGCCGCTTGAGTACTCTCGCCATCGTTAAGTGAAAAAAGCAATTAAGAAACTTGTACACTACTAGATTTTTGGCCTTTCGCATCGGTAAAAAAACCGTGGCAATATAGCTAAAATAGTAGCAATAACTATCAATTGCCACGATATTTGTGGTCGATGGGAGCCGTGGCAAGTACTTTCGTGGTCTAAACTTTGGACAACGACTTTTATGCTTCGTTGCAATAGATATGGTTATTGCCATGGTACGATGCGTTGCATTTTATACTAGTTGCAACGGACGATGTCGTGACAATAGTATGTCCTGCCACGACATAAGGCGTTGCATTAGACATCACTTTCAACGGATGAGGCACATGCATGTTGTATAAAAAATTCAAATAAAATCCAAAAAAAAATTTTGAAATTTGTTAGACCGTTAGCAACATTGCCACATCACCAGCCATGCATCTATAATTTTTTTGGATAATTTTGTAATCTTGTATACTATGGGGTTCGAACCCAAGACCTTCATCTCTCCAAACAACAACCTTACTACAGGGCTATGAGCTCACGTTGATAAATTTTTACATACTATTCTTTTAACTATACATGAGTATGAGCTCGTCCACCATCCACGCAATAAACTATTGCAACGAAATTCAAGATTATCACAACCAGAAAAATTTGTGGCAGTATTATCGACATATCACAGCCATTTCATAAAATGGTGGCAATAACACCTACATATTGCAACTAAAAGAGAAGGATTATCACAACAGAAAACATTCATGGCAATACAGTTCGCATACCACAACAGTTTCTTACAATAGTGGCAATAAAATCTAACTATTGCAACAAAAATCAAAATTATCGCAACGCAAGATATTCGTTGAAATATTGTTCACTTATTGCAACCATTTCACGTGATGGTGGCAATAGCAACTATCTATTGCAATGAAATTTAGGATTATCACAACGAAACATATTTGTGGTAATATTCGCCCCATATTGTAACCATTTCAGAAAAATAGTAGCAATAACACCTACCTATTGCAACTAAATTTGTGTTGTTGCAATGATCTCTATGGCAATAGGGTAGAATTCTGGTAGTGGTATTATAATACACATAGCCCCCGACTGGCTACTCAATTGAGAAATCACTTGACGCAGACAGTTGAAGTACTAAATAATAAAAGTATTATGTAAAGAGTAGATAAAAGATAACATAGCTTGTAAGTGCTTGGCCGACTGAAGATATTTGTCGATTATGATATTAGCTACCCTAGATCCAAACTTGACAGGCTCATGGCCATGCGGAGTGGAGAGCTAAGGAGCCGAGTTGTTGACATAATGATGCTGACCGCTCTAGGTCCAAACTCGATGGCTCGGGGCCATGACCGAGTGGAAAGCTAGAGGGAGCAAAGTGTTAAATTGATAATATTGACTCTCTGTATCCGAATCTCGACGGCTCATGGCCATGACCGAGTAGGAAGAGAGAGGAGAGAAACGTCACTTGTTGTAAAAAGTGAGCATGTAAGTAATTGGCGATGCCAATGATATCTCGACTTATGTCAGTATTGGAGAAAATATCGCGGATCCAGTCAGCGTAGCCATAATTGAATCGCATGTAATCATGTTGATGCTGATGAGTACCGTGTCATTGTCGTGTATAGGTACGGCGAGACCGGTGCGTCGATGGTCAGCTTGATGTAGATAAAGATTATGTTGGGCCTGTCAAAAGAGATGGATGACATATATGCCGGACTTGGTTGTTGAAGCAGTCGGGGACGTTAGGTCACTCGATGGCTGAGTGTTTGCTTGATAAAGTGATTAGTAGCCGAGTGACTTGCTGGCTGAGTAATCTGCTTGCTGTGTAATTATTGTTTGTTGACATCACGGTTGGCTTGGATTTTGAGTGAGCGCCCGCCTCTCGATGAAAAGGACACTGACGGCGCCGTTGGCGATGATGATTTCTGCTGGTAGTGACGCCAGGCTGTTGGAAACCCCTAGTCAGCTCCCAAGCGTACGTGACGTTGCACCGGAGTGGAGATTGGCCTCAACGTCAGAGTGATTGTCAGATCCCATGAAAGACGATCGAGGAAGAGTCGGAGTCGGAGATAGATCGCTGCATCAATGAGACTTGGTGACTTGCTCTGGACTCCTTATTTATGCTTGATCTGATAGCTTGCTATATGCACATGCAGGGAGCAAATGTATGATCTGATTGTCCAGCCGGGTGGCAAGTTGAATGCGTCAAACATCATACACGCAATAAATTGCTGGTGACGATGATCCTTTCTGTGGCAGGTTGGTAGCTCACAGACATGCTCGTCCAGGACTGCTTGTAGATTACTTCGTGCCACTGATTCGCGCCGGAGTTGAAGGACATGGTGTCTAGGCAGTCAATATAGACATAGTTGAACGTCAATAACATTGGTGATGTAAAAGGTGGACGTTGACGTTGGAGTCGAGGCGAGCCGACTCATAGTGTATACAAGCACTGATGGGTTTCCAAATCAACTCGGTTTCTGCGTCGTGCGCACAAGTTACACGCCTACACCAACACACATCAGTCCGCCTCCTGACTCATGTGCATCTCGTATCCAAACCATACACATGGGTGTATCCAGAAGCAAGCCAACTACCAGAACAGAACGTACGCATGGCAAATAAACGGAAGATCGATCAGAACTCCATCAGTTTACGATTTCGAGCCTGACAAGTCTCGATCGAATCCTACTGATCTTCTGTTCTGGCATATGGTATTCGAGTCCAGTTTACAAGATCCGCCAGATCAGTTGTTCGTCGGACAGATTCTTAATCAAACACGCCGACTCAGAGGCCGACTTGAATATACACTTGGCGATCTGCAAACGCACATCAGGACATTGCCGGCTGAGAGGATGCACCCAAGTCACATACGATGAATCGCCAGCACGCCAAACATATACGCTGGTCGATCATCTTCAAGATGTCGCCGTCGTTGCTGACGACCAAGTCATTGTTCTACCACGACACCACTTGGATATATCGATACATGCATTCATCAAGTACACGCATAAATTGAAGACACATATGCAAGAGCAACCAGCATATCAACAGAAGCAGGCAAGCCGTGGATGAAGCAACAGGATTCGACTAGTGCCATGGTTACCCTATAAAGCGAATAATCAGATTGGCGCCCACAGATCAGTTGGCCGCACTATGATGATTGGTTTTCTAAAATCAATCTACTTCTCATCAATTAATTTTCAAGCCAATTCGGATTTTGCGTCATATGCCAATCAAACTAGCTGCCAACAAGCATACAGAGGCACTAGGCTTCTTCCAAGAGTCATCATCATCCATGCGGACTGCTACAACAACTAGATAAAAAGCAGCCGACTGCTGAAACAACTAGATAACTCGGTTATTATCATAATCAAGAAGCCTCTGGCCTATCATTTAGGTGATCGATGCTAAGCTGAACTTTATATAGCCCGGTAAATTTTAAGCATACCCTTTGTGCCATAAGGTGATGGAAAATCACATGCGGTTTACTCGGTGCAAATTGCAGCACGCTCTTCGGTATTTGCCGAACGATGATAATGCGATACAAGAGAGTAACTACCTATGGGGTTTTCTTATCCTTATTAAAATTAAGGTGCAAATTGTTACTTCTCTAACAAATCCACTCGGCTAAAAGCCCATCAGTGAGACATTAAGCCTTTGGCCTATTGTCCAAATTATCTGGATGATCGATGCTAAGCAAAATTATTTTCCTTGACATAGTCAAGATGAGTATACATGTATGTCCGAATAAAAATCGCATTTGGCTCTAGCTATGCGTATAATATTGTGCCTCTGGCCTACTGTCCGAGTGATTCACTTGGATAATCGATGCTAAGCTACATTGATGGTGTGGGTGCTTAATTCGGAAAGAATAAATACAAGACTTGACTCTAAGCTTAGTTGTTTTCCAACTAAATAGAGTCGGGGGCTACACCTATTAGGTGTGCCTATTCGGCGCTCCTAAGATATTTTCCTTGATAAAATCAAGATGATTTATTGCATTTGGCTCCAGCTATGCAGATTTAGCCTCTGGCCTATCATTCCGGTGATCGACGCTAAGCTCAAGACATGTTATTAGTCCTAATAGACTCTAAGTTTAGTTGTTTTCAACTAATCATAGAGTCGGAGGCTACACCTAATAGATGCGTCTA
>CM002476.1:14705008-14722211 GCA_000325765.3 Leersia perrieri | reverse complement strand
GCACGCACGGCAAAATACCGTTTTCCGGTAGTGGTAGGCGTTTCAATAGTGGAGAAAACAGCCTTTGTGTTTGTTGTTGTCGTCATTGTGGAGGCAAATTAGTCGGCGCTGGCTTGTGGAGGATACTCAGCCGATTGATGGATCCACCTCTACCCGATGATTAGATGAGAGGCATTGTTGATGATCTCCAATGATGTCATCAAGCTTTAAGGTAGTAGTGGCAGCACAGCACGTATGACGTCCCGCTGGCTCCTGTGTGCGTGAGTCTGTTGACTCGAGCATTATTTGTCCGGGGCTTGATGTCATGGCGCGAGGCGTCCGGCATCTGCCGGTATGTTGTCCCCGCGTGCGTCCGCCGATTGCCGAGCGAATATATGTGTCGGGCTATCGGTCTCCAGAGTTGGCTGCGCGTCCCATTAGAGCTTACTAATCCAGTGGGTCTTGTAGTTGACTGATTGGTTTGCTAGCCGCCGTAAGCATGTATGGCAGAGTACTAGCTTGTGGACAGTTAGCTTGATGCTGACAAAGATAATGTCAAGTTCTTGGTGCAGCACGTATTGGTCTTCATTACAGAGACTAGTATGCCACACTCATGTATGCCATGAGCTGCTTGAAAGATGGTCATAGCAGCGTCGCCAGACGGTCGGGCATTCAGGTTGATTTGGCCCATGTACAAGTAGACGAGTCAGTCCTTGTTTTCACCGTCTGACTCCAAGTCCATGAAGGTGTTTTCGCCTGGTGCATGCCGAGATGGAGCTCCGAGTGCATGGTGGCGTTGATGGTGGCTGTAGGCGCCAACTGACAGAGGTGATCAAGCTAGTGTGCATGAAGCATGCATGTGCTTGAGTAATCAGTCGGTATACTGTCGTTGCCCTGTACTGATTTCAGTGACTTGCTTTGTTTCTTGTTACGGTGCCTTTGAAACACCAAGTCGAGGCTGGACGTGTTGGTTGTCCAAAGCTTAAGTAGCATCGATCCTCAAGTCAAGGTTGCATGATGTGTGGACGCATGACCGTGTGCGTATTCAGTCGGAGACGATCAGACGAATGTGCATGTACACCAGAGGTGACCAGCAGATCAGTCAGATCGAGCATCATGAGGTCTTGTTTCCATGCGCAATGGATTTGTTGCCAAAGTTGAATCCCAATTAATCAAAAAATTCCAAAGACGGTCTATCAGGTATTGATGCAGACGCGTCGATCTCCCGGAGTAGTCGGATAGTACCGAGGCAGTCGACGCATATCACCGCCTTGTCAGCGTTCCTGATGAGGACGTCGTCGTTGCCAGAGGATTGTAGATGGTTTCTTTCTTGTCTCTGGGCTGAAGCGCGTGATGATGGCGACCGTGGCCGGCGCACAATGATGCTAGATGAATTCCGCCGAAGGTGAATTCGCGGTATTGACGATGCGGTACTTGGTGACGGCGATAGGCAACTGCGACGCTGCGTCAATTTTCAGGAGAACTGGGCGGTCGATTCCAACCCAATTTCAGCTGGTAGATATCCATGAATCATATCCTGTTGATCATCCGGTGCGCATAAGGCGCAGCGCCGCGAGATCGGTTGTCTCCGCGACGGGCTTTGCAGTTGAGGAGGTAACGCCGCCGAATACGGGAGGCAGTTGGCGCCCTCAATTGGATTGGATATGCTAAGGCATGCATGACTTGATCTGACTGATCCGCCGAGTTATTGATCGGTCGACCAAGTGGCCACTGATGATGACGATCTCCTATGGTAGGCCAGCGGTTCCATGAAACGCTTGCATATGCCGGAAAACTGGACGCGACTCGGTAGGGATCGCATCAGCTTGTGCGATCACCGAGTGCGTGTACGAATCGGTCTCCAGAATCAGCAGCGCGTCCGATCAAGACTCACCGATCCAGTGGAGATTGTAGTTAGACTCGGATGCCACATGCCAAAAATAGAAACAAACACATATAGATCAATCTAATAGTGTATTAGATAAAACTAATTAATCTCAATAGATTAGCTAGTAGATTAGAACGAATGAACCTGATCGGTTGGGGGATTTCTGAAATCCTCACGTGTAGACCAATTAATCATCTCCTGATTATCTGATTGGTGTACGTAGGTAGCCTTTTGCATGCAGGCACACATGTTGCAGATTCATTTGCTTGCTCTGACGATTGGCGTGCTTGCACATACGTATACACATGCACATGGATTGGACACGAGATTGATCATCGATGTGTAATAATCTTCTCCGACTGGTCTTGGTCTGGTGTCGGAAATTCGGAATCGAATCCGGCCAGAGATCTCTCCGAGAGAAGTACAGGCGATGTTGTGCCGGCTCTCCACCTCTTCTATGCAGATCAAAACATGCATGCATGCATGTAAGTCGTCTTAGTTCGTCTTGATCTTGACCTGTCGACATCTAGCTGCGATGTTGCGCGTTCCGCTGAAGGAACAACACTCAGCGCTGATTAGATGCTGGTGGGCGGTGACTTCGTAGTCGAGCAATCTGGCTGCGTCGATGATTGCCTAGAGCAATCTATCTTCGGAAGTTGATTTCCATCGCGCTTGCTGACGAAACACTCGGCGCAACCCCTACCTGGTGTGCCAACTGTCGATGTTTTGGACCGGCAATAATACTTATAGGGTTACGCATGAGCTCGAAAAGAACGATGGAGAGGGGGACAAGATTTATCCTTGTTCAGGCCCCCTCAATATGAGGAGTAATACCATACTCCAGCCTTCGGTGTTTTTTTTGTGTCCTTAGGGGCTCCCCCGACTCCCCTTATATAGGGTTGAGGAGTCAGGTTACATGGAAAGGCCCAGCCGGATACGGCTTAGATTTCCTAAATCTTATACTATGAAGTACTCAGTTGGGACTCTATACCCTGCCTTGGGATACAAGGCGACATGGCAATCAAGCCCTAGTCTATTACATATTACATAGATGTGAGCCACCTCCTATATCTAGTCGGATAAGCAGGTCGAGTGGTACCCAGTACCCATATCCTCCGCAATTCACCGCTTGGGCGTTGAGGTGGATAAGCTTGACCTCCTCGTGCGTCGGTGGAGAATCATCATCCGACAAGTCGACCCCTGTAAGCACAACATTCCAAACACTAGAGTGCAAAGAGATCAAATGCATCTTCATCATGTTCCTCCATGACGCGTAGTGTGTCGTATCAAAGGGAGGTGCGTGTCCGAAAGGAACGGAGATGAAGTTATAAGAAGATGGATTGATCTTGTCATAATCAAAAGGAATGTTTACTCCCTTCTTCTTGGATGATGCCTTCCCCTTCTCGCTTTTGCGAGTCTTGCGGTCCTTGTCGGAAGCCTTGGATTTTGACGACACGTAGAAAGCATGAGAAGCGTTCTCATCCTCCTCATCGTCGAGTGGCTCCTCGAGAACGATCTCCTCTTCCTCTTTAGATTTGAAGCCTAGGATATCTTCAAGCGGTTAAGCTTTGTAGAAGATCCTTGCTCTGATACCACTTGAACGGTCTAGGGGGGTCAATAGACGCAACCAATAAAAAACCCTGAAAAAAACTCAACAGCGGAAGTTAGTACCTCCGGACTATCTGGTCAAATTGTCCGGACACTTCGGCAGAAGGTGCCGGATGGTCCGGACCTGGAAACACAAAATTCCTTAAAGGGAATTTCTAGATGAACCTGAGTGTAAACAGAGAGCAATATAGAAAAGAGAGAGATAAAACGATTTTTTACCGTGGTTCGGGTCCAAAGACCTTACTCCACGTTGAGGTGCTCCGGAGAGCGAGATCGAATGATCTCAAACCTCACCCAGCTATCTCCCACAAGTTGGCACCGATCTCCAACGAGCTCTCGGACTAGCTACTCCCCAGACGATCCCATGATCAAGTCACAAGCCGGGAGTCCTAGTCCCTAGTAGCCTCCTTGCTCTATCGATACCTACTTCTAGGAGATAGCAGAGTTCATAATCACTTACCTCGTTAGGGAGAGGAAATCCCGTACAAACTTCTCCCAGGCAAACCACAACTTGATTGGTGCTCCGGGCGACACCTAGCCATCTAGGAGGTGAGATCTCCAAGAGTAACAAATCTAAGATCTTGCCCAAGCTCCAAATGCTCTTCAAGCATCAACTCCAAACTCACTCTCACAACTCACCAATCCTCTCACCTAATCCTAGATCGAATCTAAGTCTAAGTGAGGAGAAATAAGTGCTCTAGTGTCCTAGGAGTGGTACGTAATGAATGTGGCAGCCAACCTAACTTAGTGGGAGAGGATGGGCTTAAATAGCCCACGAGCCTACGCACTAGCCATTGGAAACAGTAAGTCCGGACACTCCGGACATACTAGCCGTTGCATGTGACGTGTAACGGTGATGTTCACTAACCGTTTGAATGGTGGTCCCCCTGTCCGGACACTCCGGCACAAAGTGCCGGACAGTTCGGACCAGCTGTCTCAACCCAAACGTGCAAGTGTTGTGCAGTACAAGTGTTTCTCTCAAACACTAGTCTAGACCTGATCCTTTTAGAGCTTTTAGAGATTGAACCAAGGTCTAACATGCCGACCCCCCTTGATAGTATGGCTTTTCCTACGACTCAAAAAATAAATACAACTTATTTCTATTCCTTTGAGCCGCTTCGCCGTCCCAATCAACTCCATAAGTATTTTAGCATTATTGGGGGAGGGGTCACTTGTCTTCTTGCTTCACTTCACAACACATTAACAATCGTTAGTCCCTTAATAATCTCTTCAATTATCACCCAAACCCACTAGGAGTCGATTAGTCCACTTTCACTTCTGCCAATCCCTTTTCCTTCTACTTGGATGTTGTATTTCCCTAAGGGGCTAAGGCTTGTCCCTAGAGCAATCAACCAACCCCCTCTATCAAGGACCAGGGTCTCCTTTTATAGTGTAAGGGGACACCACAGTGGTCCTGCTTTTTTCATCAAGCAGCTACCGTCTAGTCCCATTTGGGGTTGTGATTCATCTCTGCCCACGTCGCCACGTTGCAATAGTTGGTGAAGAAAACAGGCGGCATGGCCACCATGCTGCTGATGGGGTACGTAGTCAACCTACCTAACCTCCAGGGGGGGCCTACCTGTCAGCAGGCCACCAACCGGGTCAGGGGCGATGTCAGGCTGCGTGTACTTATTGCCTTCGCCCATGCAGCTGTCCGTCGCATTAAATGCGACAGTGACTGGGCATAGCGGGAGGCATGCGCTCTGGCCGCGCGATCATTCCGCGGTCACAAGCTGACTTTTTCTCCCCTCTCTTCCTTGAAATGGGTGAAAAGGATGATGATGATGAGGGGCTGACAGCTGCGTCTCACATCACATTAAATGTGATGGGGCAGGCGTAGGCCCCTCCCATCGCATTAAATGCGGTAGTTGGTGGTTGGCCTCGCTCCCTACACCGCGCCCAGCAGGGGAAAGTGCGGGTAGGGGACATAGGGGGTCCGGGGTACCCGGACCCTAGCACAAAGGGAGAAGGGCCTGAACCTCTGTAGGTTTCATATGGCTTGGCTTGGGCGCACACGACCGGCCGTGTCATGCTCCCCAATCCGTATGTCACATCCTCGCCATACCCCCGGGCCCATATCATCGACAGTAGTCCCTGACGTTGACCGAGGTCGGTGGGCGAGTTCGGGCACGATTAACGCCACATTCTCACATAGGTGGACCTGGGCCGGCTTGGTCTATTGCGATAAGATGGTAAAAACCCGAAGTGCTCAGTCATCTTAGACACGGTGAAGATGAGGTTGCGTCTCTTCGCATGTGCTGCATCCGCGGCTCCCCCTTGATTACCGCGCGTAATCATGACGTGATATTCTCACGGGTAGCGAGGAACACAACGGATTTGGGGTGGTTTTTAATGCGGTTGCTGCGCGTGCGTGGGAGAGAGAGAAAAAGGGCACGCGGCAACGATTGGGGCGTTTACTGGCGTCACTTCGTGGGGGGCGTAAAGATCGGGCCACACTCGCATGGTGGGCCCTCCCTATCGCCTGCCTCTCCACTATCTCATGCGATGGGGTTAGTGGGTGCTTAAGCCGAAGCAACATGGCGTGGGGGCGCGAGATGAGACCGACGCCGTGGGATTCGAGGGGGCGGGAGCTGCTTATAAAAGCTTTCCTTGAGAGAGGGGGCGTTTTCTTTCGCACTTCTCAACTCTCGCTTCCCTTCCCAAGCGCTCTCGCCTTCTTCACCGCCTACTCACCACCACCGGCCTTCTTCTCCGTCACCAGCGAGCTCGTCAACGATGGCTCGTGACTCGCCGCTGGTGCCAGGGGGCGTGCTCCCTAAGTCCAGGGTTCGAACTTCGAAGACACGCAGTTTCCCGAAGAAGTTCTTGCCAACCGGCGTCTGCAACGGCGGCGACATGCCGGCATAGCGGGTACCGGAAAGGATGGTGTTTTTCACCTCCTACGCGTTATTTTGGGATGGTTCCTCCTTTCTCCCCATTTTCTACGAGGTGCTGGAGTACTACAACCTCCAGCTGCATCACCTCACCCCAACGCGCTCTTCTACCTCGCAATTTTAGCGCACACCTGCGAGATGTTCGTGGTGGTGTTGCCTTCACTCTGGCTGTTCCAGCAGTTCTTTCGGTTGTACAGGGTGGGGTCCCATGGGGTGGTTGGATACGTCACAATCCAAACATGCAACGACAAGGGCGCCGCCACCAACTTCATCGACATTAACCCTCCCTCGAGGTGGGAGGACTGGAGGGCGCACTGGTTCTATACCCAGCTCGAAGATCACCCTCGCCTTCTCCTTCCCGACGGGGATCCCAGAGAATCAAGAGAACTAGGGGGCGTGGCCGCCAGCTGGGAGAGAGCTTGATGGCATAATGAACCGGATCAATGGTCTCCGGAGAGGGGGCGGGGCCTGTCTAGCCACACCGTCTTCCTGGACTACCTGACTCGATGGCTAGCACTGCTCTAGGCGAGGCCGCGCCAATCCTACATGTACGCCGGCCCCAATTATGACTTGCACACACATGTTGGGGTCGAGTTCGACTGCGAGAAGGAGTCGCTCCAGCTGGTGGTGCGGCGCGGTCTCGGCGTCCTCGACCTGGACCTGACGGTGCTTCCTCTGGGGCTGATCCCGTTGTGCCAGGACTCCGCGCGCTAGGAGATCTTGGCGGATCTGCGCGTGGTGGGTGACGGCATCGGGTCGGCGTCGAGTGCAGCTGCCGCCGCCCCGGAAACGGACGACGACGACTACAACAACGACAACGACACCGTGCCTATCGGGCTGCTGGGTCACAGGGCGTCGTCCAAGGGCGTCGCTGAGCCCTCTGATCCCAAGGGGAAGAGTAAGAGGCCGGAGTACGACGCACCTCCTCCCCCCTCACCCCCACGCGGTGGTGGTGTAGAGTGCGTTGCGCCTCCTCGCCTCGTCAAGAGCACACCGACGACGGCGGCCGCATCGGTGGGGACCGGGGGCATTTAAACGATGACGGCCACGCCAGCGGTGGCCGGGGCGATGTCCTTACGCTGGCAGGGGATGGGGCCACCGGCGTCAGCCCAATAAGCCCCTCCGATGGTCCGGCGTAGAAGAAGTGGCTTTGCAAGGCGGGCAAGAGCCAGCCATGCCGGAAGGAGAAGGTCTCCCTAGTGGCATGGAGCTACGACGCCGCCTAGAGGTATTGCTTAATTCTGATTCTGCATTTCATGCCGTTCTTGATCTTTGCAATGTCATTGTTGGATCGTTTCTTTTGTTGCGTGCGTTCGATGCCTGTTGTTGTTACTATCTTTTTCTTGTAGCCGCGAGCACCAGCACTACCGCCCCAAGCATGTCCCCAAGAGTGGCTTGGGTTCGAGCGCAGACGGGGAAGTACAAGAGGGGTCTGGGGCAGCAGAGCCTACCATCCTGGTGGAGTGGGGTGTTGGTGCGGGCTCGGGGCAAGCGAGGCCCACCGTGGGGGCCCAGCCTGAAGCAGGGGTAACTGCGGCGCACCTGGAGCAACCCGGGGGTTGTCCCCGCCGTCTGGTTTGGGGCAGGTGGAGATCGACCTCGGGGGAGGGGCGACAACGGTGCACCCGGAGCGTCCCGGGGGGCCACCGCCACCGCCGAGTCCAAGGCCTACGGAGGAGGCCAGCGCTGGGGAGGGAACGGCGGCGACGCGCTCGGAGCAGCTTCCAAGGTCGCCGCCGTGTTACCAACCATCATCGAGCCATCGCCGGTGCGGATGTCGACGTCGGAAGGCGAGGCAACGCCGGCAAATGAGGCAACGTCGGCAAATGAGACGACGGCTAGGCCCTCGGTGCACAATGCGTCTTCGTCCCTTCCACCAGGTCATGCTGCAACCCCGGGGAGGATGCGCGGGAGGAGGGTGCAGTCTCCCTCGGCCCCAAGCCCCTCGTGCGGACGCAGAAGAGGGCGAACGAGATCGTGCTCCGAGCGGTGTAGGAGGCCAACACGATTTTCCAAGGAGGTCTCCGGGCCCAGCTCCAAGCCCTAGCAAGCAAGGAGGGTGAGGTGGCACGTCGTGAGGCGCTGGTTGAACAGGGGCACGCCGAGCTAGAGGCCCGAGCTCAGACCGAGAGCCTGATTCGGAGGCACCACACCGAGGACATGGCGCGGAGGAAGGCACAGCTCGATGAAGCGCTGCGGGACACTATCGCGGAGCGGATCGCCATCGACAACACAATCCCTCTGCTTACCGCGGCAGAGGCAACAGTGCGCCCGACGGCCGCGGACTTCACCAGCGAGCTCGAGCGGTGCGACCGTGTCTTGCACAACACCGAGGTCTCCGCCGCCAATACTGATATCCTGGTCTGCTTCGCGAGGATACCGTGGCGGAGCGGGAGGGGGCCGTGGAGGAGGCGCTGCAACGGCTCTAGGCCCGGGAGGCCGCTGTGGCCAAGCTCGAGCTGAACTCCAGCGCGCAGGAGATGACTGTGGCCGCCCGGGAGAGGGCCACCGCCGATCACGAGGTCGACATGCAGGGGCGCGAGATGACCGTGCAGCAGGCGGAGGAGGAGGTTTCCCGGTGCCTACACGCTCTTAAGGACCGCGAGCAGTGGCATGAGGAGGCCGTGCCAGCAGCAGGAGGAGCTGGAGCGGCAAGACAAGGATGTCGCCGCCTAGGAGCGGGCGGCGGGTGACGTGGAAGCACGGGCTCGCACACCTGAGCAGTAGCCCGCGCCCGAGGCTGGCGGGGTGGCACCGGACCTCGAGCAGGCGCTTCGGCGTATCAAGGACTTGGATTTTCTGCTCGAGGCCGGGCTTGGCATGGTGGACGCGTCTGTCGCGTGCCTGTGGGAGGCGGCGTGGGACGTGGGGGTGGTGTGCCCTTCCTACCACTCAGCTAGCGCAACCCTGGGAGTGCTGGCCGGTCAGATAGATGAGCTGGCCGAAGGGATACGAGGGGTGCCGGAGGCCATCGACGAGATGGCCAAAGACTCGACTTTCGACCTGGCCCGCTAGGTGGCATCTCTGATCCTGGCCAGCTACCAGGCGCGGGACCCGGACTTCAACGCTTACATCCCCACCGAGGACTTCCCGGCGGGGACAGAAGAAGGTGCACGACGCCGGGTCAGGGACGCGGTGGACTCCATCATGGTGGGCTTTGACGGGATGGAGCCGGCGTTCCAGCTTGCCTACAGCGATCCCCACCCGAAGGACGACGCTGACGGCGAGGAGAACCCCAGCGACACGCCAGCTACCTAAGCCTTTCCTCCCCCTATACCTATACAAACTTTATTTTGTTAATATTTCAATATTATATGCCTTTCGTATCTATTTCTGTGCTGCGGCGGCCCATCGAGGTCGCCTGTGAGACTTGTTAACGTCTGGTTCTTTTTCCTGCATACAAAATCTGTCTCTCGATTAGTTAAGTAGTAAGGAAGAGATGTGACCGCCGTGGCTTCCCGCTGCTCCTTAGGATATGCTTCCGGGAGCTGGTTCAGGTTCATGCAGCTTGCATCGGCCTATGACCAGCGCTTTTCTCATGGCCTCAGAAAGAGACGAGGGTGTAAGGCACCAGCAGGGGCAGCGCAACGGAGGGATCGGGACTGGCGTGACAGGATGTCCACCCGAGCCCCCAGGCATTGACCACCCCGGGGCACAGTACACATCATCGCTCCATCCTTAGCGCCTTCAGGGCTTTTAGGTCTGGGGCGGGCAAGGGAGGAACAACGCAGACAACCAAAACAAACCAAACACATATCTTGGAGAGAAACAGAAGAAACACAACAACATTTGCATAACCATAAATGGAACGAAAATGTGATCAGAGAACACTTATGCTCATATTGATTGATGATGGTATTGGGAGCCCCCGGCCAACTTAGCGCACACAGGGTGGCGGTTGGTTGGCCTGAGCCTTTATTAATACAGCTGCACCATACGGCTTACGGGTAAAACTTGTGTAGGTGAGATATGTTCCATGGGTTCAGTAGCAAGGTGCCGTCCTCCGTGGCTAGACGGACTGCTTCGGGGCGCGGAGTGCCGATGACCTTGTATGGGCCTTCCACATTGGAGATAACTTGCTCAGGCCAACACGCGTTTGAACACGGCGCAGGACAAGGTTGTTGATATGTAGTGCTCGGGGGTTGATGTTGCGCTGATGGTAGAGGCACAGGTTTTGTTGATAACGGGCCTCACGAAGTGCCGCACGACGCCGTCTATCTTCGATGTAGTCGAGGTCATTGTGGTGCAACTGGTCTTGATCTGCCTGGGTGTAGAGCGTGGCGCGGGGCGAGCCTAGGGTGAGCTCAGAGGGGAGGACCACCTCGGCTCCATACACCAAGAAGAAAGGTGTTTCCCCGGTTGCACGGCTCAGGGTAGTTCGGTTGGCCCAGAGAACCAACAGCGTTGAGAATATGGGTACTGGGTATCTACTCGGACCATTATAAGCCCACAATGAGGGAGTGTTCTAGAAGATTAATAGAAGGAAGGCAAAGAAGCCCAATCCATCAGTGCTTCGTTTCCCACGGCGCAATCCAAAAAATAAGGCATATCCCAAGTTATAGATAGACCTGGAGTTCATACATGTAAAGAGATAAATCACTCGGTTGGGCCTTGCCTTGTATCCCACGGTAGTCAGCCGGGTAGATATTGTAACAAATAAGGAAACCCTAAGCCGCCTAGGGCTAGCATTCCCAGATGACTCGGTCTCCTCTTCCTATATAAGGAGGGGCCGAGGACATCGAAACACATGACATCACACACCATACCCAATCATACAAACTCGGTGGAATACCTCCTCCGGACAGGATTAAGGTTATTACTCCATTGGAGGGCTTGAACTAGTATAAATCTTTGTGTTCAGTCACCATCTAGCTTTCGTGTTCGTGCATAGCCCCATAAAGTTTATTCCGGTCCAACACACCGACAGTTGGCGAGCCAGGTAGGGGCGATCGCCGAATCACTCGACAAGAAGCTAGATGGCATCTTTGTCGACACCAACACTCGTCGGATTGATCATCCCTCCGGGGACCAAACTTCGATTCGGGTCCTTCAGCTTCGTCGCTGATTCCAACGGAGAACTTAGAACTCGGGCCGAAGTTGTCAGCCCGCCAGAAGCCTTCACCCTTCCGATGGGACTCCCCAACGTCGCCGTGCAGGCCACTCATCGCCTGACTCATGTGATTTCTCAAGTCGACGACGACACCATCAAGATCACGGCATGCTACCAACCCATGCCGAAGAAGCAGAGTCGATCCGCTCGGCGTCGTGCGTCACACAGATCCACAAGCACGCCAATGGAGATCGAGACGCCGAAACCATCTCCGACTCCGATTCAACCTCCAATCCCGACATCCAACCCGACTCCGATTTCGGTTATCGATCTAGAGTGCACTCCGACTCAGCCTCGACAACCTGGGCCTACATCGACATAGATTGAGTCTTCCAATATCACTCCGACTCAGAAACCTCAGAGTCCAGTATTTAATACTTCAAACAATCCTGAAGCCTTCCGCCTCTACAGAAAACTGGCACAAGAGCCGAGAGAGTCTTTTGGTAGATTTACTCAGCGCGTTCTATAAGCACTCGAGCAAGTCAAGCCAGTCTCAGATCAATTGGCTTTATCCATCCTCTACCATGGTCTTAGAAACCACGATATGATGAGAGTATGACACCGCCATGAACCCAAGAGCATCAAAGACTTGATGCAGCTAACCAACATCCATGGTTCACCCAGGCATTTGTACTCAGAGCAAAGTGTTGACACCAGATTTTGGTATTGGATTGTAACCCGATGGAGAGCTGGATCGGGTTGGTGTTGGATCAAGAACATGGAGATTGGTCTGGTGGAAGCTAGAGGCCGATGGAAACCAAGAGCCGATGGAGACCAAGTCCATATGGGCCGAGTTGGACCGTGTCGGATTTCAAAGTCCAATTGTATCTAGATTAGGAAAGTTTGATATTTTCTTTAACTGCAAGTTACCAGAGTCCTAGTTTTGTAAAGATAGGAGTCAGTTTCGTTTTATGTAATGATCGCATATGTTAAGTCGATCGAGTCGTGTGCCAATAGGAGTCGGTTGCCTATGGGTATAAATAATGTAGCCCGGGCACTGTAATAAGGATCAACACTTTTGCAATACAACAACTTCGGCGCATCGCCACGTAGCTCCGACTAAGTTTTCGACGAGACTGTGTTTTCGGGTCGTGCTGCATCGATTTGGTTCAAACTACGGCAGGAGGTATGTCTCGTCAACTTTCATGCAAGTCGTAATCGCTTTAGGTGCCGATCTGTATGTCTCGTATCATATATATCGTCAGATTATAGATCAACCTTGGCATATTGGCATCGGTTCATCTTAGTTAGGACTTTCTTGGTTAGGTCCAATGTTCTAACTGAGATGCCAATCAGAACTTTCTTGGTTAAGTCCAATATTTTGATCTGGTTTCTACTGATAAAAATGTTTCAAGGCAATACCTTATACGATACGATATATCTACTAACATGCGTATCATTAGCTAGTTTGTTCGGATCAGTTAATGATAGTATTAGCGCAAGCTGTCTTGTCCCCGTTCGATCCTTCGGGCTAATACTGGATTTAATTGGTTTAGATATGCTAATTGATGATATACTTGTTTCTATCGGGGTTTCAGCCGATAGTTTATCCTTAATTCAGTTTATCACATCTTTTACTCCATCGGCTCAGGTTTCGTTAAATAGCCGATGCAGCTTCTTTTTGACTAAATAGCCGATCGCATAATGTGCTATCGGCTACCTGTCATCGGCCTAGTGGCCGATGGCGCAACAGATCTAACCTCCATTTTATTTCTTGTTGATTGCGGAATCAAATCAACTGGCACGCCCCGAACCCGATTAATTAGGACCTGCACTAGATCTCTCAGGCCTTCGGCGTGAACACGTGTAACCAATTTTCACGTCAACACACTTTTTGGCACACCCGTTGGGACACGAAACCTCATCATGGCTGGAGACGATCCCGTTATCCCTATCACTATGGACAAATTGTCCGATGCGCAAAGAACAGAGTTGGAACAGATGATAGATGCATATCGGGCTCTCTGTTTGGAGTCTTACAGTACAACTAGGAACGGGGTAACCAAAAAGGCAGACTTTCCAAGAGTTGCTACTGCAGGAGAGTCATGAAACAATCAACCGACAGATGAATATATTCGAAGAATTGAAGAAATAATTGGCAGGAAGATTAATCAAGCTCTGGTCAATCATTGTAGGGTATTTGCCAATTCTATTGTTGATGGAGGGTTTTCCCAGGCCAAGAGGACCAATATATTTTCCTAGAGATTCTATTTATGATCGGATGAATGCTGGATTCAGTGATGTCATTAATAATCCTCCTAATACGGGAACACCAAATCAACCTCCAACTTATAATTATGGCATTGCTGGGCAGTAGTATCAACCAGAAAACAATCGTAATCGTCGAACTGATCAATATCAAGGGAATCAGTTCCAGAATCAGCCGACGAACAATAGTTTTTATCCAAATCCTAATGAAGACATTGCTGATAAAATTGCAGAACATATGCAGGAGCAGTTTGGTTTGAAGCCTAAAGAGAAGACGTACTTGTACCGACCTCCTTATCCTGACTGGTTTGATCGAGTACCATTGCCTGCTAGGGAGCATGTTAGCCGATTCTTCTAAATTTTCAGGTCAAGATAATGTTTCAACTAGGGAGCATGTTAGCCGATTCTTAGCACAATGTGGTGAAGCATCGGCTGACGAAGCTCTCAGAGTCAGATTTTTCCCGTTGTCATTATCTGGATCGGCATTCGCATGGTTTTCATCATTGGCGCCAAATTCTATTAGAGGATAGGCCGATTTGGAAAAACAATTCCATCGGTACTTTTATTCGGGAACTCAAGAGATGAAGTTAACTGATTTGATATCTGTGCGACAAAGGATGGATGAATCAGTTAAAGACTGTATTCAATGTTTTAGAGATGTGCGATGTCGGTGTTACAGTTTACACTTAGATGACACTCAAATGGCTGATCTGGCATTTCAGGGGTTGATAAATCCAATCAAGGAAAAATTCACATCACAAGAGTTCGAAAGTTTCTCATCTAGTACAGAGGATATCGGCTCATGAGAATCGATTTTCAGAACCGAGAAAAGAGAAATTTCCTGCGAGAAGAATAGCTCATCAATTTTATTCTACCGATTCAGAATCTGATGAGGAAGTTGGGTTAGCTGAGTGGGACACGAAAAACAAGAAAGTTATTACTTGTCCATGGATTAAGCGATCTGATCGGGAAGAGCTTTATGATTTTGATGTAAATAAATGTTGACGTGAAATTTGGTAACACGTGTTTCACACCGAAGGCCTGAGAGATCTGCTTAACTCTAGTGCAGATCCTAACAATCGGATTCAGGGCGTGCCAGTTGATTTGATCCTGCAATCAACAAAAATAAAGATAGAAGATAGATCTGTTTTGCCATCGGCCACTGGGCCGATGGCAGGTAGCCGATAGCGCATTACGCGATCGGCTGTGTAGTGGATGAAAGCTGCATCGACTATATTAAAGAGATACAAGCCGATGGAGTAAAAGATGAATTAAATTGAATTAAAGATAAGCTATCGGCTGAAACCCCGATAGAAACATGTATATCATCAATTAACACATTTAAGCCAATTAAATCCAGTGTTAGCCCGAAGGATCAAACAGGGTCGAGACAGCTTGCGCTAATACTATCATTAACCGATCTAGATATTTTAGCCGATGATGTACATGTTGGTAGATGTATCGTGTCGTATTTAGCATAGCCTTGATATGTTATTATCAGTAGTAACCTAGTTAGAATATCGGACTGAACTGAGAAAGTCCAAATTAACATCTTGATTAGAATATTGGACTTAACCAAGAAAGTTCTAATCAGATGAACTGATGCCAACATCACGGTTGATCTGCAATCTAACGATACATATGATACGCGACATGCTGATCGGCATCTAAAACGATGATGATCGGCATGAAGTTTGACGAGACATACCTACTGCCGTAGTTCGAACCAAATCGATGTAGCACGACCCGAAAGCACAATCTCGTCGAAAACCTAGCGAGAGCTAGGAGGGCGATGCGCCGAAATTGTATTGAAAGAGTGTCTCTCTTTATTACAGTGCCCGCGCTACAATATTTATACCCATGGGCAACCGACTCCTAATGGCACACGACTCGATCGTCTTAACATATGCGATCGTTACACAAAAGGAAACTGACTCCTAATTTTACAAACTAGGACTCTAATAACTTGTAGATAAAGAAAACAATAAACTTTCCTAATCTAGATACAATCGGATTTTCAAATCCGACGCGGTCCAACTCGGCCCATATTGATTTGGCCTCCATCGGCTCTTGGTCTCCGTCAGCATCCAGCTTCCACTAGTCCAATCTCCACGCTCTTGATCTAACACCAATCCGATCCAACTCCCCATTGGATTACGAACCGATACCAAAATCTGGTGTCAACAATAAAGCTGATAGGATTTTTGATTTGTTATTACAAGAAAAATAGTTATGGTTGCCACCTCGTCATGTTATTCCATCGGCTGAAGAGTTGAAAAAGAGGAAATATTGCAAGTGGCACAATTCACGAACTCATCATACTAATGAGTGCAAAATTTTCCGTCAACAGATTCAATCGGCTGTAACAGGGAATGATTAAGTTTGATCTAGAAAAGAAGCCGATGAAGATAGATGGACATCCTTTTCTGGTAAATATGGTCCACGGAGGGTATCAAGGCAGACGGTATATTTCCTAGGAACCAAGGATCGGGTCTCAGGCGATAATTAGGAAATATCAAAGACAACATGAAGAGGCATCGTGTTGTTACTATCAAAAAGAGGAACCCGATTATGATCCTCATTGGGATTGTGAATTTTTCAAGTATTGCTGGAATAATGGGATTAGATTGCCGTAGGCTAAAAATTGTCCTAAGTGTAATAATATAAGACCAATACAGCAGAAATTCAACAAGCCAAGTGGGAGAATATCGGTCCATCAGCGATTGGGTCCTGTGAATAATGAGCTGATAAGACGCGAAGGACAATGTTGTCACGCCCGGAATTTCTATCCAAAATTCCGCACGATTGGAGTTACCTCGTCCAGGAATCAGCCGAGGCACTCAATAACAAATCAATATCAGAGTACAAGTCTTTATTGGCATTAACGGTACAAAATTTATTACAGAGGTAGATAGGACCTCCCAAGAGATAAAATCTAAGCAGCGGAAAAACTATCTAAGCTAAGCGCGGCTCCAGCTCCACTTCACAGGCACTCGACCAGGACTCCAGCCTAACCTTCCCAAACTCCAGCGTCGACGAAGGATTCCTCCTCTGGTGGTGGGAAATTGCAAGGTGAGTATATGGAATACTCCGCAAACAAGGGAATAATGCAATATGCAAGGGATAACCAAAGGATGGCATAATATAGATATAGCATAGCAGCTCTAAATTTTAAGTATAAGAGATAATTAATGAAACATTGAATTTAATAACAATATTAAATCATCAACTCGCAACCGAACCAGATTGCACGTGCCCAACCAATTCCGAAACCAGAGATAACCAATTAACCAAGTCAACCTTAACTCCAACACCAGGAGTAACCAATTAACCAGGCCAACAATAACTCCAAACCTCGAAATTACCCCAAACTACCAAATTAATTAAACAAGTTTTAATTATTAAGGTGAGGGTGAGACTAATCACGAAAAACATTGCTCCGCCCGCCCATAACCACGGGCACGGCTATTCGAATAGTTTTACTCTGATCAGAGGTGTACCAATTTAGCCTTAGGA
>CM002476.1:14649015-14704908 GCA_000325765.3 Leersia perrieri | reverse complement strand
GAAGCAGACTTCGGTGGCAGCTTGCACTTGGCTAGGCTGCAGCTTGCGCAAGCTTGGGCCAAGGCCTTGCAGTGCACAGCTCACGGATGGATAGGGAGAGAAGGCACTGGGCCAGATTCGGCCCAGTGGCCTGGGGAGAGATTTTCAAAAGATTTTTGATTAAAACAATTCGTGAAATGATGTTAGGGACAAAATAAATACTTTCGGTTCTCCAAAAATTCTGAGAAAATTCCAGAAAATACTAGAGGCCACAAAGTATTTAATAAAATTTTATCTTGCCCACTTTCAAGTTGAAACTTTTCCATAAATTTTAACCTAGCCTTCTTTAGCATTTTACATTTATTCTAGAAATGCATTAAAGAGAGGATTTATTAAACTTACGAATTTTAGGGCGTGACAGTGTCCTAGTGGGATTTTTACCAAAAATCAGAAGCGAGGAGTTCAAAGATTGAGGAATCGGGAATTGGCTAGGGAGCGATATGAAAATCGACCTAGGATAATAAGAAAAGAATGGCGAGTTAAGAAGAAGCCTGATCAAGAAAACAATAATGAAGCCGATGTTCAAATGATATTTTTCTTGCCAGCAGAGTTCATGGCATCAAAATCAGGATCAGATGATGAGATTGAAGAAGCATCGGCACAATTGTGTTTTGAACCACAGCAGGCTGTATTTAAGAAACCAGAAGACGATAAGCATCGGCATTTGAGGCCATTATATGTTAGAGGATTTGTTAACGAAAAACCGATGACTAAGATGTTGGTAGTTGGTGGGGCAGCAGTTAATTTAATGCCATATACTACGTATCGGAAGATTGGTGGAAATCCAGAAGAACTGATTGAGACCAATATGGTGTTAAAAGATTTTGGAGGAAATCCATCGGAACCAAAAGGAGCTATAAATGTGGAGTTAACTGTGGGAAGCAAAACAATTCCGACAACCTTCTTTGTAATTGATGGAAAGGGGTCTTATAGTCTGTTATTAGGTCGGGATTGGATTCATGCCAATTGTTGTATTCCATCAACAATGCATCAGAGTTTGGTATAGTGGAACAACGATCAGATTGAGGTAATCCAAGCCGATAAATCGGTTAACGTAGCCCTAGCCGATTTATCTATATGGGAGTTGAAGGGGATTGAGTTCATATCGGGAAAAGTCTGGGAAGGAGAGTTTCTTGATGTGACCAGCGATGGAATTCAGCTGATAATGGATGGGGCATGTGCCCGTCGGCTCTAACAGGCGCCACCATGGACGAAGAGGGCAAGTTGGGGCAAGGGTTTACGTCGGCTGATAAATTACAGGAGATTGATATCGGAACTGGAGATAGACCTAGACCGACGTATGTTAGTGCCACATTGCCAGAAGATTATTAAAAAGATTTAATAGAATTATTGAAGGAATACAGAGAGTTTTTTGCCTAGGAATACTATGAGATGCTGGGATTAAGCCAATCAAAAGTTCAACATCGGATGCCAATCAAGCCGGGGTATCGTCCTTATAAACAACCTCCTAGATGATTCAAGTTAGAGCTACATGAGCCGATCAAGGATGAGATTACAAGACTTTACGAAGTTGAGTTTATTAGGCTTTGTCGGTACGTGGAGTGAGTTTTAAGTGTGGTGCCAGTTTTCAAGAAGAACAGAGAGATGAGGGTATGCATCAATATTAGGGATTTGAATAAAGCAACGCCAAAAGATGAATACCCAATGCCAGTAGCCGATGTCCTTGTCAATGCAGCATCGGGACACAAAATTATTAGTTTCATGGATGGTAATGCAGGATATAATCAAATTTTTATGGCTGAAGAAGATATCCATAAGACTGCTTTCAGGTGTCCTGGTGCTATCGGCTTGTATGAATGGGTTGTTATGACTTTTGGGTTGAAAAGTGCTGGTGCTATGTATCAGAGAGCTATGAATTATATATATCATGATCTGATTGGTTCGTTGGTGGAGATTTATATTGATGATGTTATTGTGAAGTCCAGAAGCGATCCTGAACATTTAGCTGATTTAAGAAGGGTTTTTGATGTGCTTTTGGTGTATCGGCTGGACAATTTTTGGGTTTTTTGGTACATGAACAAGGAATTGAGATTAGTCAAAGGAGTATCAAGGCTATCAAGGATACTGCTTCACCAATGAATAAGGAAGAATTGCAGTCATTGCTGGGGAAAATTAATTTTATCAGGAGATTTATTTCAAACTTATCGGGTAGAATTGAACCCTGGACTCCATTATTGAAGTTAAAGAATGACGAGCAATTTGTTTGGGAAGATAAACATCAAAAGGTTTTTGACGAGATCAAGGATTATTTGGTTTCCCCGCCAGTATTGGTATCACCAAGAGAAAGTGTTCCTTTTAAGTTATATCTATCAGCTGCAGAAAATTCAATCGGCTCAGTATTGATTCAGGAGATTGAAGGAAAAGAGAGGGTGATATTCTATTTGAGCCGACGGTTAATTGATGCAGAAACCCAATATTCATTGGTGGAGAAGTGGTGTTTGTGCTTGTATTTTTCATGCACCAAACTAAGGCATTATCTTTTGAATAATGAGTGTGTTGTGATATGTGTGGCCGATGTTTTTAAGTACATGTTATCGGCTCCAATTTTAAAAGGACGCATCGGTAAATGGATTTTTGCGTTGTCAGAGTTTAATTTAAAATATCAATCTCCACAGGCAGTTAAGGGTCAAGCTATAGCCGTTTTTATAGTTCAACACAGGAATAAGTCAATTGATTATATAGAGCCGATTCCTTGGACTTTATTCTTTGATGGATCGGTATGTAGACATGGATGTCGTATTGGTTTGGTTATTGTTTTGCCTCGAGGGGCAAGTTTTGATTTTGCTTGTACTATCAAGCCATATAGTACAAATAATCAAGCTGAGTATGAAGCTGTATTAAAAGGATTAGAATTGTTGTAAGAAGTTGAAGCCGATGCAATTGAAGTGGTTGGAGATTCGTTGCTGGTTATCAAACAGTTATCCGGGGAGTTTGAGTGTAGAGACAATGAGTTGAGAGTATATCATGAGAGATGTATGGAGTTGATGACTAATTTCAGGATGATATCGTTGATACATGTCCCCAGCGAGCAGAATATGGAAGCCAATGGGTTAGCACAAGATGCATCGGGTTTTAGATTGATTGGTAATGAAGACAGTGAAATTGAAGAGACGATTATTGAGGAGGTTTTAGTAATGATTGATGAAGATGATTGGAGGTATGATATTTATAATTACTTAAAAAATCCATCACAATCGGTTTCGAGGAAATTAAGGTATCATGCTTTAAAGTATGTTATATTGGATGATGATTTGTATTATCGGACGATTGATGGAGTTTTGCTCAAGTGCATAAATTCAGAGGAAGGAAAAGTTGTAATGTGCGAAGTGCATGAGGGGATTTGTGGAACTCATCAATCGGCTTTCAAGATGAAGTGATTGCTTAGGAGAGCTGGATATTTTCGGCCTACGATGTTGGAGGATTGTTTTAGGTATTACAAAGGATGTGAGGATTGTCAAAAGTTTGGAGCAATTCAGCGAGCGCCCGCATCGGCTATGAACCCGATTATTAAGCCATGGCCGTTTCGGGGTTGGGGAATCGATATGATCAGTCAAATTAAACTAGCATCGATTAAAGGACACAAGTTCATTCTAGTAGCAACCGATTATTTCACAAAATGGGTCGAAGCTATTCCATTGAAGAAAGTTACATCGAGTGATGCTATTAATTTTGTTAAGGCACACATCATATATCGGTTTGGAATTCCTCAAACTATTACTACCGATCAATGTTCTATTTTTGTATCTGATGAGTTTATACAGTTCGCCGATAGTATAGGGATTAAGTTGTTAAATTCTTTACCGTATTATGCTCAAGCTAATGGACAAGCAGAGGCGTCAAACAAAAGTTTGATAAAATTGATAAAGAGGAAAATTAATGAGGAATCGAAGAAGTGGCATGTTACTCTATCAGAATCATTTTGGGCTTATCCGATGTCATGCCACGGTGCAATTAAAGTGCCACCGTATCAGTTGGTATATGGGCATGATGCCATTCTACCGTGGGAGACTAATGTTGGTTCGAGAAGGATTGAGCTACAGGATCAATTAACAGCCGATGAATATTATAGTTTGATGACGGATGAATTGGAAGATTTGACACAAGTCCGATTGAAGGCTTTGGAAACGATTAAGGAGAATAAGGCAAGGGTTGCCAGGCATTATAACAAGAAGGTGGTATCTAAATCGTTTGAAGTAGAGGATCTGGTTTGGAAGTTGATCTTGCCGATCGGTTCTAGAGATAATCGGTTTGGGAAGTGGTCACCTACGTGGGAAGGACCGTTTTGTATTCATCGGAGGGCGCCTGGCAATGCGTATTTATTGGAGGAATTGGATGGTGAAATATTTGGAAGAGCTCTTAATGGGAAATATTTAAAGAAATACTACCCTAGCGTGTGGGTTGATACTTAATCGGTTATCTAACCGATTCTGTTACAGCAGATGTGATGTTACATCGCCTTTAGATGGCCGATAGTAATCTATCGCCCTTAGAACAAAACATCCAGAAAACAGTTTGTGATAAGGAAAGCAAGTATACACTATTACAAATCGGCAACAGAACCGATTCAAATATTATGTCAAGTCTAGCTGTTTCGAGCATGCAAGTTTCATCACAAAATATGTTTAATATAAGTTTACAACTGATTACTGAGCCAGGAACTTGGAGATGGCATCGATTGCGCGTAAGCGAATTTGATCGGCTTCATTGATTAAAGCAGCATCATAGGCATCGGTTCCATCTATGGGCTTCAGTTCCTTTTGCAGATTGCGTGCATGACGAATGGCAACTGTCACTTGTTCTTTCTTGGCGCTTACGACTTGGGGTTGATCTGCTATTTCTTGTTGGGCAGAGATAATTTCTTTATTGACTATGGATAAGAGGGCCTCCAGCTCTGCTTTATGGTTTTCAAGCTTCTCGAGTTTGGCCGATAAAGCTGGAATGACAGCCGATGCGGAATCCAATTCTTCTTTTTTGGCTCTTGCTGCTTTAGTAGTTGTGTCTAAGGCAGCTTGCCGATGACTAAAAGCTTGGCGATCATGGATGCGCTGGCGAGCTTTGGTGACTTGGATCTGGTAGGATTCGAGGTATATGGCAGGAGTGAGAGCTGTGATCAATTCAATATTAAGCTAGTCTTGAATCTCTAGAATGCGAGCTCGGACTGGGCCATTATCAGACACTAAGTAGTCAATTGAAGCCCCAAGTGTTGTGGCGATGTCTATCAATTTGGTTCTGAGGTCATCAGAAACCAATGGAGTGTGGCTAGTAATCTCCTCGTCGTCAGGGACAAATTCGGAGGTGTCAAATCCGAAAATATTGCCTGGGGGAGATGGTTCCATGACGAGGGTGTGGCTAGAGTGCGTCGGCGATCAGGTAGGCTGAAAATTGGGATATGTTAGTAGAATGGACAATAAAGTAACTGAATTTTGGAAAGGGTTCAAAATTTACCGATTGGTTCTGACGGGGTGATGAAGGTTGGTGAGCGGTTTGATGCGAAGGGGATATTTGAGCGGCAGGCGATGGTTGATCTTGTGCCAATGACGGTGTGGGAGGTGGAGTCTGTTGAGGAAGATCGGCAGTGATGTCATCATCTTCGGGGATCATCGCTGCTGCTGCGTCAACTTCATCATATGAATCATCGGTTGAAGTGATCTCGGCGTCAGGGGTTCTGGAACGTTGAGTGACTTGTTTCTTCTTCTTGGTATCTGCTTGGGCAGTAGTAAGGCGGGAAGAAGTTGGAGCTTTGTGCTTTTGGGGTGGTTTGCGTGGGAGTCCCTTCATGTAAGCCGATGGGAGTGGAGCCGATATGCTAAAGATAGGAGCTGAGAAGGCATTAGCATATTCAATGGCTTGGCCCGATCAGCTTTGGGTAGGTGGAGTAGTAGAAGAATCCTGATAAAAGAAGGGTTTAGTGAAGTTTGAAGAAGTCTTGGAAATTGGTAATCGGGAATTAATAAGATGAGTGATTTACCTGTGTATCGGATTTGAACTTCTGATAGAAAATTTTGCAGTAGAGAGACACTTTTAGATTGAAGAGGTGATGACTCCATTCATCCCAAAATAATTCCCAAGATTTGGATGTAGACGGTTGAAGATTGATGGTGGAAATGACAGGGGTACCTGAAATCGGGATTTTCAGCAATTGGTCGTAGGCTAATCCCGTATCGACTGGTTTCCTGGTAATTAGCCGATCTGTAAAATGGAGTTGGATCGGTAACTGGCCAAGTCCAAGTTGTCGGGCCGCAATTGATGGATGGTAAAATTCATATGTTAGCAAATTGCTTTTGCGACCCGATGAGATTCCCGATAGTAGAAGGCAAGGGCGGATGCAGGAGAGGAAGTTTTTTATGCTATCGGGAGTGCTGAGAGGGGATCTCAGTGTTATGTCAGGGGGATTTTCAAAGATGGGTGCTGCAGTTGAGCGACTGTCAACGAAGTTGTCTTTATCATATGCAAACCATACTTGGTTGTCATCATTCGGGCCGACGTAGAAGCATAAAAACCAATTGGCAGTTAACTTCTCGGTGGAGGTGATGGTAGGCAGCATACAAATGGCTTCGCCGATTGAAGTGCATCGTCTCTGGGACAGATCAGTGTCTTCGTCGATTGGGATTTGTTCCTTGGCCATTTGGGCTTTATAATGCGCTATCTGAAATTTTTCCCAAGTGAAACTGATGTCCGCAAAAGCTTGCCGATTCTGGAGTTATGAGAAGTGTACGTGCAGATATGATTGCACGAACCACCAGGGTCCACCAGTGCTGATGACGTCGTGGTTGAGTAGCTTGGCCGATGCATCATCCAACATGCGATATGTTTCGCCAAGAAGAACGCGGCCGAGAGAGATGTCTTTCCCATCGGCTAGTTGCTCAGCCAAAACTTGCAGATTAGCTATTGGGGCTATGGTTGCACCACAAAAAACAAACCGGTCAAGCCACATTAACAGGAAGGCTATGTGTTCCCGATGATCGACAACACCGGTGTTCATGAAAGTTTTGATATATCCAGACCAGCCGCCTTTGAACTTGCCGATAAAAAGTTGGTGTTTGGAGGTATAATCTTTGAGATTGGCCAAATTGACGTCAGAAGAGATTTCCAGTCCTGTTAACATCTTGACATCAAGAAGACTAGGGGTCATCGGGCCATTGGCAAACATGAAAGCATTCAAGCCGTCGGACCAGAAATAAGTTGCTGCAGTGAGAATGGACTCATCTCTACCATAGTTGACTGTTGATAAATCCATACATTGCTCAATGCCGATTTGACTCCATAAACTCCGATAGGTTTTTTGAACCCGATGAAACCATTCGTTCCATGTTGGCTCACATTTGGTCATTTTTTATGGCGGAAAGTTCCCTTCCAAACTGTCAAATCAATTACCGATGTCTTGAAAGGAACCCAATTGGTTTCTGCATTTATGAAGGACGTCGGGTCTTCGTTGCCCATCGGGCCGAGGAAAAGTTATCCTTCACATCGGCTCGTGGGATGAGGGTCTGGTTCTTGAGATCCTAGAAAAATCGATGGAAATGATTTTGAAAATTATGAAAAGAAGAACACGAAGAACATGGATAGTGAATATAAGTGTCTATGGTGCTAGGGAAAAGGGGAAAATGGATCTGCAATGCTTGAACTAAAGAAAAGAAGAAGGGATTTACCTCAGGTGTAACTTACCCGGAAAATGGAGAATGGAACACTGAGTAGACGAGTTAAGATTTTCACTATAATTTTGAACATTTTATAATAATGGCCACCATAGATTGTTTTGAGGACCAAACAACCCTAACTAAAATTTGGTTCTATTAAAACTTAGGAAAATATGTGACCAAGCTAATCAGACCTTATTAAATTAAACCAATAGGAAAGTTTGACGTCAATTGCTAGGTGATGAAATTGCTAGGTTTAAGATTCATTTTTGCATAACCTAAAATGGTAGAAGGGATTAAGTCAACTATGGGTAGACTAGACTAAGCCATATGTGCCCTAATGAATTAACCTATAGGGAGGTTAAAATGAGTAGGTCGAGCTAACTAAAATTGAATTCTAACACCAAAGCATCCATCATGAGTGTATGATTGTTTATTTTTAAATGTTTTTGGATCTTTTCATTGCATGAGCAAAACATATTCATAAAGGCCCTAAAATGGAAAATAATTAATAGGGGCAAAACTAAAGGCCCAAAAATCCTAGGAAAACTCTCATGAACACTTTACATGGTAGGAAGACCACCCACAAGATTGAATGATTTTATCACATCATTAGATGCCTTGATGATCTACTTCAAAATCTACCAAGGTCTGAAATTTCAGAATCTTTGAACTAACTTGGGGCCTTCACCAAATCTTAACCAAACCTGATACATGAAAGCCTTTTCAGCCAAAATGTACCTAAGCATATGTAGTTCAAACCCTAGCAATATCCTGGGATGATTCATCCTCTAGTTAATTCAATCTTCCTTCTCAAAACTGAAAACAGCATATGCTTAGGACCCTGAATTTTCTACGTCTGGAAAACTGAGAAATCAGGTCACTTAGGTGATTTGCTAGTCCATTTAAATTAACCCTAGCTTCCTCCTGCTAATATTCCCTTAACCAAGTCCTAGTATATACTGCAAATGAAGGTTAGGGCCTGATGATCACCAATTAACAGCTAATAACATTGATTAAGCACTAAGGACAAAGAGGGATGGCAGCACACTCTCTTCCCTTGGATATTTTCAAGTGTTCCTTGCAAAATATCACTGTCAAGTGGGCCCCACCGACCCTAGGACCCACCTGCAGGTCCCCCACACCGCCCCAGCCTTCCTGGGAGCGAGAGAGATGGCGCCACACTCACTCACACGCGTCTTCACGCCTGTGCACCGCTCAAGAACTCTCCCGTCGTCGTCGCCGTGTCAACTCGCGTGAAACCAAATAAAACCCTCCCAGATCGCGTGGCACGGAGAGCTCATTGCGTTCCCGTAGATTCTGGCTCGAGAAACCCCCAGAAACGTCCAGGAGAAAGACGTCCTCCTCGGCCCCGGCGGGATCATTGTCGTCGTGCCGTGCCTCCGGTGAGTCCCGCCGGTGACAATCCACACTATCATGAACGCCTCATCATGCCCTACTCATCAATGCCCATTTTCCCCCGTAGCTCGCGGATCGAGTACCTGGCGTTCTGGAGTTCTGGAGTTCTGGAGCACCGCCGCGGGATCCGCTCGTTCTTTTGCTACGGACCACCGCTGGACTTGAAGTTTCGCTGAAGTCTTCTAGTCAACCAAGATGACCGCCCCGTGAAGCCCAAAGCCGTGGAGTCGCCTACGCACGTAGATCACCGGTTTCCCCTTTCTCTCCGGCCGCCGGCGTCCCCGTAGCCATTCTCTACACTCGGTGAGTCTTAGTTAATTTCCTCGCAGGCGAACCTACTACGATAGGTGACTAACACTCTTAACCTATCAATTTTGTGCTTCGTTGGCCAGGATGTCGTGGCGCCGCACCGCCGGATCGAGCTGCCGCTGTCGTCGGTGACCACCATGCTCCGGTGAGCTATACACTTGTTGATCCGGTTTTCTAGCACCCCTAGGGTCTCACAAGGCCTTCCCGACTGATCTCTTCGCAGGAAACCGCTTCAGCCGAGCTGCCGTCATGGAACCCGTGAGCTGCGCCGCCGCTGGCCGCCGTACGATGTTGCCGTCACTGTCGAGACCTTGCCGGCCGTTCCAACTTGCTCGGTGAGCATCACATGGCCACCAGAACCCTCTTTTGCCTAGCAAATAGCCACCCCCAAGCAATGAAGCCATTTCGCCCATGTCCACCATGGACCGCCGCCGCTTCTGTCGTCGCCGGCAACGATTCCGGCCACCGTCCGCCATGAGATCACCACCCATAGGACCATGATAGCCTCCCTCTACATTTTCTCTTTAGGAACCTTGACCAGCCGCGCCGCCGTTCATCGCCAGCGCCGGCGAACAGGGCCGCCGGCCTCTGCATCTCGCGCATCATTAGCTGCGGGAGTTCAATTAGTGAATGTTTAAAAACTACAAGGTCTAGACTGCAAAGTGCTAGCCTATTACACGTGGGACTAACGACTCAATTATAAATACGTTAAAACTTAAGCGCTCTTTAAAGAAAGCGCAGCCCACGTGACCGGGGACTGCGGGTTGATAACCCCAGTTTCCTAGAGGGTTTTCTACAAAAGTAGCGCTGACGTGCAGGCCCCCTTGTGTTTGAATTTCGAATTCGAATTTAAATTTAGGAATTCAAACTGAGATCTGTAGACTGAAAACGTTCCAAACTTGTAAAATTCATATAAAATTCATCCTAGCTCCAAATAATCTCAAACATTTTTTTTGGATTCATAAAAATTTGCTCTATTCAACTATGGGCCTTAACCTGAGCACATCTGTATAATAATTGTTCCTAAAATTTTGTACACCAAATGAGTAGTTTACACATAGCTGAAACCTAGAAAATTCATAGGGAGTTCATAATAACTCCTAAAATGGTGAAACCACTTTTGTTTTGCTCTTAGAATCATCCTCTGTAGATTAAAGATATAAAACCCGACACTCTTCTGTATGAAACACCAGTTAGGGATTAATAGCTCAATTCCATTGCACAACCTTGCTAAGTATGTATCAAATCTTTGATAACTCTAAAAATTGTGGAACCAATTCTGTTAGACTTCTGTGACCCCTCTCTGTACTGAACTAATATTGAGCCTATTTCTTTTCTGTCGGAACTACAAATTAAAATTCGATAACTCAAACTGAACACTTGCAATTTATATAATTTGTGTAGAATTATTGAGATCTCTAAAAAGCACCAAACCAATTTTGTAGCACTCACACAGTAGCACTCTACCATCCTAAAACCTGGGGACACACTTGCACACTTATCACTTGTACACTTTGAATGTTGTACATTGATTGGTAAAATTTAACTAGTAAACATAACCCACTTTAGGCACAAATAATAGGGGTAGGAATTTATCCACTTTGAACCCTACCAAAGCAATAGGAGCCCATGCATCCATCTCATTTCATTTTGCTTCTTATGTACTGCAAATATTTATCGTATACGCGTATGAATTGCATTAGGCAATGATAGTGACGAAGGTGGAACAAACGACACTGTACTTGATCTTGCCATGCTATGTGAGAGATCGCCGATGCCAGGCAAGTTTAGCCCCTCCTTTGAACACTTTGATCCTAGTTTTATTGGGCAAATTATGTTGATTGTAAAGTTGCATGCATTATCTAGTTACTTGTTTAAAAATATGTGAATTATAGTGAAGTAGTTAAATTCCTACTAATGCATTACCTAAATCGATATTCCATTCCTGCCACACCTAATGAAACCCTAGGAATGCTAGGACATATGCTTAGAGCTCTCATGAGCTCACATGATATAAATTGCCGCTTCATGCCATGCTTTAAAACTTTGAAAACCTAATCACTATACTTTGATATGAACTTATGGATTTTGAATGAATGGGCAAAGGAGTGCCTATTTACTTATTTGTGAACTAAAGTGATGGAAAATGTGAACTTTTAGACTTGGGCGGCGAGTGGTATGCATATGGTGACTAGTTGCATGCCGATAGGGGGAGCGTTCGCCTGAGTAGAGTTAAGGACTGAACTCTACGTCATGAACTAAGTATACAGTACTGCCACACGTGTCATTACGGGATGACCTTAGCCTATTAAGTTATTGAATCACTAGTCTTGCATTCTGGTAGGCCGGTGTAGAAGGGGTAGTGCCTATGTACCCGTAACGGTAATAGGGCTATCCAGAGGAACTACCTACGCACCCATAACGGTGGTAGGCGTCTAAGTTTGTTCAATTCAACGGTATCGTGCCTCGTAGGGGACCTAGGGGGTTGCGCCTACGGAGCTAGGTTCGGCGAGGGCCCGTCCTTGCAAAATAACGCGGAGGAACACATATCGTGCTAGTGCAAGGCTAGTGATTGAGTAATGTAACGGCTACGTTGTGACCTCTAGGCCGCACTCAACTTGAGAGTGTGGATGGTGCTAGCACGGCATCGAACCACCTAGGGTGTAGCCTTCGGGCTTCTACCACATCGTGTGGATTTGTACAAACTCTACAGAGTTGAAACTGACCGGTTAGCCGTGCTCACGATTATGAGCGACTTAGGGACTTGTCGTGAGTATAGTTTTGATGCTTTCTCAAATGTTTGTGAAATGGATATAATTATATTTATGATGTGACAATATGACATGAGATGATGAAGTTTATGCACATGAAGAGATGATTTAAGATGATGTTTTACTTTTACATATTTGTTTGCTAAATGTTTACAAAATTTGATTGCAATTCTGTTTGCTCATATTGTGAAATAAACTCGGCTTTACGCAATTGAACCTATATACAGCCTCTTTCATTGGAAATCAGCTAGCACCTAGCATATTAGGTTTGCTTCCGCCTTGCCAGTATATTAACTTGTTTAATGTACTGAGTCTTGCTTTGTATTGTATTTGTTTCAACCCTGCTGCAGGTATTAATATGTTGATTGGAGATCTCCGTAGCTTGTGTGCCGACTCTTCTAGGAAGTGGCTCACTAGGGTCTACCCTAGTCGGTATGCCTGTGGGAGGGTAACCTCACTACCGCTGAGCCTATGACGTAAATATTTGGCGAGACGCCATTTGTAATAATGTAGTTGTAATAAGTTTCTATCTTATGCTTATGCTTAGATCCATTTAAATTCGATCTCGTGCCTTGAGATGATCCGTGTGGGCTAGTTGCATTCCTGAGCAATTAGCACATACAAGGATGGGCTTAGGAATAACTGTCACAACCAGAAAATAGACTTTGTTGAGATCGGGTCCCTGAGGTATGCTTTTGGTCGTCACCTTCGAGTGGTTGACGGGCATATGACGGAGGCGACTGGTGTGGCTATTTCTCTGGTTACGTTTTTTATTCCGGGTCCGATGCTCAGAGTCTCTATAGTTTACCTCTTTGAGGTGTGTCAGGGGCTGCGATGAGGGTGTATGGTTACTGTACTTATTTGGTTCTTATTTGAGATCCTAGTCCACCAGATATTTCGCGTTGACATATCTCAAATGGGTACACCACTTGGACTCTAGGGCAGTCCTCACATCAGGGATGGAGTCGAAACTTGTCATTGGATTCGACGTAAGGTGTAGTCGCCGGAGTTGACGAGCGGTGAAGTTAACGATGGTTGTTGGCCGGAATTTTCGGCGGAGTGCTCGCTGGGTTAGGAGAAGAGAGAGAGAAAGCTTCGGGGAGAATGAAACGGAGAAAACGAGGGGTTGCGGTAAAATGGGAATTTTTTACCCCACGGTGATGATTACTCCGAAAATCGAGGCGCCGCCCTCGTATCTGGTGATGGGCTACGAAGCAGATGGGCTAGAGGACTAAAGTTAGACTTATAATCCATTCCAAAGCACATTTTAACTACTTCGGAATCGGGGGGCATGTGTTGACACCAGATTTTGGTATTGGATTATAACCCGATGGAGAGCTGGATCGGGTTGGTGATAAGTCCGGCCCAGGTGGGATTGGATGAAAGCCCGACACACCGATCCGGATTCCCCGAATCCCGTAATCTTAGCACCATACGCCCAAAGCCCGACCTACCGATCCGGATTCCCCGAATCCCGCAATCTTAGCACCGTAACTCTGGCACACCCACTCGGGAAAATGTCCAATTGCCCTAAAAGACTAGTCTGATAGAGGAAGGGTGGCTCTCTCTTTTAAGGTGGCTTCCTCCTCCCAAGCTAAGCAAGGTAGGATTATTCAGAGGCTCACATGGTCGTCGCCCAACTACAACCGTACTAGACGTCACAACCGTACCACACAATTGTGTGTTGCGCCTTTGTCAGCGGGTAATAGTGGAGGATGTCCTCATCATTCTCCCCTTCTTAACAAGTCCAATTGTATCGAGATAAGGAAAGTTGTTATTTTTTTTATCTGCAAGTTATCAGAATCCTAGTTTTGTAAAGTTAGGAGTCAGTTTCCTTTTACGTAACGATCGCATATGTTAAGTCGATCGAGTCGTGTGCCATTAGGAGTCGGTTGCCTATGGATATAAATATTGTAGCCCGGGCACTGTAATAAGGATCAATACTTTTGCAATACAACAACTTCGGCGCATCCCCACCCTAGCTCCGGCTAGGTTTTCGACGAGACTATGCTTTCGGGTCGTGCTTCATCGATTTGGTTCGAACTACGGCAGTAGGTATGTCTCGTCAAACTTCATGCAAGTTGTCATCGCTTTAGGTGTCGATCTGTATGTCGCGTATCATATATATCGTCAGATTATAGATCAACCTTGGCATATTGGCATCGGTTCATCTTAGTTAGGACTTTCTTGGTTAGGTCCAATATTCTAACTGAGATGCCGAACAGAACTTCCTTGGTTAAGTCCAATATTTTGATCGGGTTTCTACTGATAAAAATGTATCAAGGCAATACCTTATACGATACGATATATCTACCAACATGCTTATCATCAGCTAGTACGTTTGGATCAGTTAATGATAGCATTAGCGCAAGCTGTCTCGTCCCCATTCGATCCTTCGGGCTAATACAAGATTTAATTGGTTTAGATATGATAATTGATGATATACATGTTTCTATCGGGGTTTCAGCCGATAGTTTATCAATAATTCAGTTTATCACATCTTTTACTCTATCGGCTCATGTTTCGTTAAATAGCCGATGCAGCTTCTTTTTGACTAAATAGTCGATCGCATAATGTGCTATCGGCTACCCGTCATCGGCCCAGTGGCCAATGGCGCAACAGATCTAACCTTCATTTTATTTCTTGTTGATTGCAGGATCAAATCAACTGGCACGCCCTGAACCCGATTAATTAGGACCTGTACTAGAGTTAAGCAGATCTCTCAGGCCTTCGGTGTGAACACGTGTAACCAATTTTCACGTCAACACCAAGGAAGGAGGATAGCCTCATCACTTTCATGAGGAAGAGTCTGAAGGAAAACGCGGATCTCCAGGACCGTGAGCGCAAGGAGGCATACAAGCAACTAAGAGAACATGCCAAATGCCAACAACCTCCAACGCCGAGTGTAGGACATCAGTCGCCGCTCCGCAAGAAGGTTTGGCTGCAAAAGCAGAAGGCCCCCCAACAAGCGCTGACTCCTAACCAAGAGTTAGCTCAACTACTGCAAGGGGTGGAGGAACCTTTTCATGTTTATCTTCGACGTTTCAACGCTATCATGGAAGACAAGCCAGCCATAACCAATAACCAAGCCATGACTGTGTTCTTCAATGGATGCAAAGATTTGGAATTCAAGGAGGATTGGTGTAAGAAGCCATTGGCATCACTCGAAGCAATGCTCTTTTGGGCAGATCTGTACGCCTACTTATGAAGGATATGGGTACCGGGTATCCACTCAGACCAATATGGGCCTACAAAGAAAAGGTGTTCTACAAGATCAAAAGGAGGAAAGTTAAGAAGCCCGGCCCATCGGTGCCTTGATTCCCACAGCGCAATCTAGGAGAGGTGATATATCCTGACTTGTAAGGGATTCGGTGTTTAAGCTTGTAAAGAGATAGAATCACCCGGGTGGGCCTTGCCTTGTTTCCTATGGCAGCCAGTCGGGCACATATTGTAACAAATAAGGAAACCCTAAGCCGTCTAGGGCTAGGACTCCTTAGATGACTCCGCTACCTCTCGCTATATAAAGGGGGTCGAGGGCATCGATAGACACACACGAAGACCCACGAAAACAATCATCAGCTAATACAAACTCGGCGGAACACCACCTCCAGACTGGATTACGGCTATTACTCAAATCGAGGGTCTGAACCAGTATAAATCTCTTGTGTCCCGTCAACCATCTATCTTTCAAGTTCGATTGCAACCCTATAAGTTTTATTTCCGGTCCAAAACACCGACAGTTGGCGCGCCAGGTAGGAGTCGCGTCGAATCTCCCGACGAGAATGTAGATGGAGTCTACATCATCGACGACTAGAGTCACCGGATCGATCATCCCTCCGGGGACTGAACTTTGATTTGGCTCCTTCAGCTTTGTCGCCGACAACAACGGTGAGCTCAAGATCCGGGCTGAGGAAATTAGTATGGCTAAAGCATTCACTCTCCTGATGGGCCTCCCGAACACTGCGGAGCACTCAATGCATCTGCTTTCGCGGGTGATCTCGCAGGTCGATGACGGCACCATCAAAAGTACGGCAAGCTACCAGCCCATCCCAAAGAAGCAGAGTCGATCTACTCGACGATGGGCACCCCGTTAACGCGCGCAGGTGAGATTCGAGTCAGCGAGGTCTATTCCAACTCCTACTCTGACTCTGACTCCCGCACCGCAAGCAGCTGCGACTCGGACCCCGAGATCAGGATCTACTCCGAATCAAGGTCGACTTCCTAAGTTGACTCCAACTCGGTTTCTACAGCCTGAGCCAATATCAGATCAGGCGATTTCGAGTCCAACATATAAGCCGGTGAACAATCCAGATGTTTACTGACTCTTTAGGGAGATCCACCAGATGCCGGGTGAATCCTACCCCGAATTCACTTGGCGACTCCTAGAAGCACTCGAACAGATTCAACCACCGCCCTAGGATCATATGGCCCTATCCATCTTCTATTATGGACTTAGAGACGAAGACGTCTCCACGCACCCCGAACCCTCAAAGACTTAGCCCAGCTGGCTAACATCCACGGAACGCCCGGGTTCCAGTAATCGGGGCCCAAGACAGAGGACAGTCTCGTTACTCATATGAAGAAAAGCCTTAAGGAGGACGCGGAGATTGAGAACCGTGAACGAAGGGAAGCCTACAAGCAGCGACGAGAACCAGCCAAGCGACAGCGCCAAGCCGCACCGAGTGGAAGTAATCAGTCTCCGTTGCGCAAGCAGATGTGGCAGCCGAAAACAGAAGCACCCCCGACTAATCCAAATCAACGACTAGCGCAGCTACTTCAGCATGTAGAGGAACCCTTCCACATGTACTTGGCTCGTTTCAACGCCATCATGAACGATGAGCCAGCTGTCTCCGACAACCAAGCTATGGCCGCGTTCTTTAACGGATGCAGAGACCTCGAGTTCAAGGAGGATTGGTACAAGAATCCACCCAAGACACTGGAAGCCATGTTGTACAGAGCAGATCTCTATACCTACCATTACCAATGGTCGAATCTCCCCTCCCCGAGTGATAATGACTCGGACTCTAGGAATTCGGTCGCGCATGGTGAGGGCGAGGAGCACTGGGTAGCCTTTGTCGGAGAAGGAGACCAATTTGACGGATCGGATCAGAGCAGTTCAGGAAGCTTCTCCCCACCATGCGGGGTCTTTATGGCAGAAATTGCCGAAGATGCAAACCCCACACCCGAACAGCTCGTAGCAAGAGCAGCAGAACTCGAGCGCCAACACCAAGAACTCAACGAGCAGCGTAGACTGCTTGATGAAGAGCGCCGGCGCAAGGAACTCAAGGATGAAGCAGAAAGACAAACACGTGAGAGCGAGAACAAACGCGAACTGAGGCGACAAGACGATTGTCCAACTCAAGCAGGCGGATGTGTCAAGGCCATAACACAGAGTATGAAGGCGAACAAGTCTTTGTCACCCCCCAGCAAAACATCGCGGCTGCGCAAACCTTGCTGACTACTCACCTACAGACGGTACCTGAAGCTGGGCCCCTAACGCCATAGTTGAACAAGGCTAGAGCACTGGTATCAGCAATTGGTGTCCAACACCACAACCTTGGGGCGGGAGGATCAACTTCTCAGGCGACCCCTCCATCAGGAAACCGCGAGTCGTCCAGAACCCTGTCGGTGTTTTGGACTGGCAATAAAACTTATAGGGTTGCAATCGAACTCGAAAGATAGATGGTTGACGGGACACAAGAGATTTATACTGGTTCAGGCCCTCGATTCGAGTAATAGCCGTAATCTAGTCCGGAGGTGGTGTTCCGACGAGTTTGTATTAGCTGATGATTGTTTTCGTGGGTCTTCATGTGGTTGTTGTCTTCTTGTGTCTTTTTTTTTGTCCTCTCGACCCCCTCGACCCCCTTTATATAGGGAGAGGTAGCCGAGTCATCTAAGGAGTCCTAGCCCTAGACGGCTTAGGGTTTCCTTATTTGTTACAATATGTGCCCGACTGGCTACCGTAGGACACAAGGCAAGGCCTACCCGGGTGATTCTATCTCTTTACAAGCTTAAACACCGAATCCCTTACAAGTCGGGATATATCACATCTCCTGGATTGTGCCGTGGGAATCAAGGCACTGATGGGCCGGGCTTCTTAACTTTCCTTCTTTTGATCTTCTAGAACACCTCTTCTTTGTAGGCCCATATTGGTCCGAGTTGATACCCGGTACCCATATCCTCCACAGTAGTCCCGAATCATTCACAGTCGAGTTGCATTCTTCTTCAATTATCTTCAATCTCCAAACCCTCCTCATCAAATACTTCCTCCAATCATCCAGCAAAGAGGCTGTGAAGGGCTCCATCATGAAATCCAGGAAGAGATTTGGGGCGCCGAGTGGCGCACCTATTAGGTGTAGCCCCTGACTCTATGATTAGTTGGGAAACAACTAAATTTAGAGTCTATCTTGGGACTTATGAGAAATAGAATCATGCAAAGAGATTAGAGGGTGCGCCGAGTGGCGCACCTAATAGGTATAGCTCCCGACTCTATGATTAGTTGGGAAACAACTAAGCTTAGAGTCCAATTAAAGGCAAACAACACCTCTTGAGCTTAGCATCGACCACTTTCAAGTGATAGGCCAAAGGCTTAATAAAATATGCAGAGCTGATGCCCAATGCAATTTTCAGTTGGATACACATGTATCCTCATCTTGACAATGTCAAGGAATACGGCTTAGCATCAATCACCCAAATAATCTAAATGATAGGCCAGAGGCACGATATTTGGTGCACAATAGGGCAAATATTCGGACACCTATTCGTCCTCATCTCGACTCATGTCAAGGAAGATTGTAGCTTAGCATTAATCACCCAGATGATTCTGAATAATAGGCCAGAGGCCGCATAGTAGGGCGAATATCTTGACTAATGTCAAGAAAAAGAATAGCTTAGCATCAATTACCCAGATAATCTTGGATAATAGGCCAGAGGCATAATAGTTCAAGCACAGAGTAAACCACATGTGATTTTCCATCACCTTATGGCACAAAAGGGCATTATTAAAATTTACTGGGCTTTGTAGATTTTAGCTTAGCATCGGTTACCCGAGTAGAGTTCCCCAGTAATAGGCCTGTGGCTCCTCTTGATTCCAATTGTCTAGTTGTTTATAGCAGTCGGCTGCTCTCTCAAACAATTATTTCTTCAAATCCTCAGAACATGAATCTTCACCTTGCAAACCAAATTTATAAGCTAGGTTCCAAGTGAATAACCAAGTAATCAGCCAGAATCCTCAAAAGTCGACTGACTCGCCCGAAAACCCTAGGTTTCATCGTAACGGCTCCGAAACTGACACCGTTAACTCTGGAGCGTTAAGTAACCCTTTATCTATCTGTCTTCCTCGCCGAGATTTGCCATTGTTGCCGCATCCGCTCCAGCGCCCAAATCCATTCTCGCTCTCGCGATTCGCACACTGTCTCCAAAATGTTTGCTTCCTCATCTGCAATTCCACTAAAACCTCATCCATTTCACACCATGGCTGACGCCGAGAGTTCCAAGGCCAGCTCCGACGTGCTCTACGACGAGAAGCACGGATGGCCGCCGAGCACATGGATGAAGCTAAGCTGACAAAGCAAGCCAAAGAGGGCACTATCCCATCCAAAGAGGTAATCCAATGGCGTCCCGCTCGCTCCCATTCTCTTCCTTCTCCGACTACCGGCGAGGCTGTCATCTTTTCGCCTATCTTTTCTCGTGGATTTTCTCTTCCCGCTCACCCCTTTCCTAGGGGCCTACTTGATTTCTATGGGATTAAGATCCACCATCTTAATCCTAACTCCATTCTGCACCTTTCCATCTTCATCCATCTTTGTGAGACCTTCATCGGCATCTTCCCCCATTTCAATTTATTCCACACCCTCTTCTATCTCAAACCACAGCCCAGCCTCGTCAACATTGCCAACGTTGGTGGAGCCGCTCCACCAACAAATATTTCAATATGTCCTTTAGGACCTCCAACAAAGGTTGGCATGACGAGTGGTTCTATTGCTCGGACGCCGAGAAGTCACTCGACGAGTTCGCCGCTTCCTTCCCGACTCTTTGTGATTCCTAGAACGCCAAGCTTACCAAAGCTGAGCTGGAGGAAGTCAAGCCCCTCATGGATAAAATTGCTGATTTGAAGAACGAGGGATTATCTGGAATCTAGGTGGCTTGCCATTTTCTGAAGCACAGGATAAATCCTTTAAAAGATCGTGTCCACCCAACCTTTGAGTATACCGGCTGCCAGGATCCAACCCGAGAAGCTGGCGAAGACTTAACCAACGAAGTTGTGAAGAAGAAACTTGAGGCTTTATTCGCTGACAACGTCCTTATTTCGACTTCTGCTGATAGACCCAAGTGCAAGGCCTTCAATATCTTTAGGCCAACTTCCCAGGTAGTCTATGTTGTTGATTATTCTTCACTCTTGCCTCGTTAACCATATTAATAATCTCATACTGATTCAGGAATTGTACCAGATCGACTCCGGGCCACCAAGTGTCACGAGCGTGGTCCATCCAGCTAGAACCCCAACTCCCGATGGGCCTGCCATCCTTTGCTTCGATGAAGCCAAGGAAGAATCCGAGGAGACCACTGATATCTCCATAGCAGCCGTAAAGGTAGCTAATGAGCCCAGGACCCGCGTTCAATCATCAAGAAAGCGGAAGGCCATCATCACTAGCGATTTTGATGATGATGAAGACTTTAATCCACTGGCCCAAGCTGTTCAGCTGAGTGCTCCACCTTCAACTTCCCTAAAAATGAGGGCGTTCTCCCCTCCTCCAGCCAAGCGTAGCCGTTTGAAGGTGTCTAACATGTAAGTCTCCTTTTTCTTGTATTTGTGTATTTTTTTGATATTTCCGAGTCACTTCATCTTCTACTCTTTATTCAGTTTCTGTCTTCGAATCCTCTATGACTCTTGATTCCACTGCAGCAAGCCCAACACCAGTTTTACTGGTAAGGCTGATGATATTCCACACAGCCCTCGACTACTTCGGTAGTCAAGACGCCTGTGGGTAAACCGACTGATCTTCAGTCGAGTTCTGCTGAGGTCATAGTGCTAAAAACAACGGTTTCCCTACCACCTCAAGCTACTGACGCGGACTCACATCCTGCTGCGAGCCAAGTCGCAACATCTTCTGATATCGCCCCAATTGGTATGTTTGTCTAATTTATTCAACATCAGCCAAGTAATGTTCTCTTCTGATTTCTAGTTGTATCTCGTAATAATCTTGTTTCAGCTGAAACTACTCCAACTGCTGCTGCTGCTCCAGTCACCACCACAGAAGCCACAACTTCCCCAGCTCCCACATACACGACTATTGTCGATGCGCCGAGCGCTGATAAAGGGAAGGGAGTACAAATCTCCCGCGGCTGTCGGACCGATTGCTGGTTCTGACAGCGAAAGGGCAGTCAATGAAGAGGTAAATATGAGTTTTCTCTTCTCAATCAAGGCTTCCTTATTTATTGCTCCAACTTCATCTTCCTAAACTTGATCTCATAGATTATCGGGTGGCGATATGGCCCCAATCCTGACCAGGTCGCGATCATGGATCGGGTTGAGGACCAAAAGAACATGACGCGTCTGATTCAGCTGATATCCGAGTCCTCCGACTTAGTCTTGGTAAATCATCCTCTCAAAGACAGTCATTTTCACTCAGATCCTTTTCACTGTACTTATGAGTATTGTTTTTCAGAAAGTGGTACAAAATTCCAGTGCTAAGCATATCTTACTATCCTCATTAGCCCCTATGATAGAAGAGGAGAAAACGTAAGGGATAAATTAACCATCTTGAAGGCTGAGATGGCCAAAAGTAAAGACTCCGGCCCTGATCCTTCTCTCGTCGAGGCCAAGAAATAAGCCGATGCATAGATTCAAGAACTCCAGAAAAACCTTGAGATGTATATCCTGGAGAATAGAGGTACCTTCCTGTGGCATTTCTGATTGTACCCAGGTTGTCCATAATCTTAATCATGTTGCTTCCTTTTCCTTCTAGATCTTGTTGCCAGCAAGCATGACTCAGAGAAGCGATTGGTACAACTTGCCAAGTCACATAAGAAACTTAAGGATGAATCTTCAGAGAAAATCCAATCTGCTGATAGGAAGTATGCAGATCTCCAGAAGAAGTTTGAAGGTAAACCTTTTCGATCGTAATTACATCAGTCCATTTTGTTTGATGAATTGACTTTCTCACCTACTGTTGATGTAGATGTAAAGAAATCATCGGCCAAAGAACTTAGTGCTATGAAAGCCAAGCACAACGACGAGGTCTTGAAGCTAAAGACCGAGTTGGATGAAGCCAGGAAGACAAATGTTGAGTTCTGCGAGGCTGCAAAACCAATCCTTGATGCTCTCCACTCGGCAACAGTCGGATCAAATAATTCAAGCTTCCCGATGGTGATTCAACTCCTCTAGTCTGCCCCATCAAGGCTAAAAAATATAATCCTCGAGAATGCTAGTGTTGCTTGTGGTCAAACCTTGGCGGTGATTAAGTCACTATATCCCAAGATTGACCTTAAGCCCATCACATTGGGATATGCAGATGGTACAACTGTTGAACATGCAATGGAGCTAGTGAACGAGGTGGATGATATCGCCAAAACCATGGCGAATGATAGCTTGTATCCTGAGGAAGAAGACAATGAATAGATCTCAGTAGAGTCTTATTCAAGAACAATTATTGTAATATTACTGTGTAATATCTGAATGATTTCTGTTTATCAAATCCTTTTCTCTTTTACTAGGTCGCATATTATTAAATTCACCTCGAATCCATACGTTTAAACACTCATCGATAATCAAATGAGCTTCACGATCTGAAAAGTGACTTAAATAACATGAGTCGGCAAAGATATTTTTGTTATGCCTTATATTTAAACACTCATCCTGACCAGATCTTGAGTACAGGAACCCGGCTAAAGCAATCAAAGCCCCTTTGTGTACCAAACAAGAACATCAGTAAGTAGAGCTTCATAATTAGACATAAAAAATCACACTTTATTGATAAAGGGCATAATACACATATAACCCCCAACTGACTACTCGAGTGACGAAAGAACTCGGCGTAGGCAGTCGAAAGAGACAATAAAATGATAGTTAAGTGTAGAAAGGACTTTGCTGCTCTATGTTCCAAGAATTAGCCACCATAGATCCATCTTCTCGTTGAACACGATAGGCACCCGGCCGTGTCACATCCGCAATGATAAACGGGCCCTCCCAAATCGGAGACAGCTTATGCCTGTTCTGGGTAGTTTGAACTTTTCTCAATACTAAATCACCCACCAGGAAAGCTCAACCTCGTACATTGTGATTATGATAACGCCGTAGGCCCTGAAGATATCTAGCTGACTGGAGTACTGGGATGTCGCGTGCTTCTTCCAGTCGGTCAATTTCATCCAGGCTACCTTCAATGGAACTGGCTTCATCATAGGCTCGAACTCGAGGTGAACTGTGTTTGATTTTAGTCGGCAACACAGCCTCCAAACCGTAGACAAGAAAGAACGGTGTGCAACCCGTTGCCCGACTAGTTGTGGTTCTCAGAGACCACAAAACAGGTGGCAACTCTTGCACCCATTTACCCACATATGGCTTGAGTTGATTGAAATCCTAGGCTTGATGCCTTGCAAAACCATGCCATTTCTCGCTCAACTTGTCCATTACTCTACAAGTGCGCAACCAAAGCATAACAAATCTTGATGCCAAAATCATCACAGAAATCTTTGAAGAGATCACTCGTGAACTGAGTGCCATTATCAGTGATGATCCTATGTGGAATGCCAAAATGATAAATGATGTTGAGAATGAAGTCCTTCGCTCTTTGGGCTATGATCTTAGGCACTGGGTTAGCTTCAATCGACTTGCTGAACTTGTCAGCTGCCACCAAGAGATGAGTGAATCCACCCGGGGCTTTCTTGAAAGGCCCGACTAGATCAGCTCCCAAACTGCAAAAAGCCAAGACAATGGTATGGTCTGCAATTCCTGGGCAGGAACGTGGATCTGTCGACCAAAAACTAACAGCCCTCACAAGTTTTGACAATCTTGTCCCAGCTCTTTCGTCACTCGAGTAGTCAGTCGGGGGCTATATGTGTATTATGTCCTTTATCAATAAAGAGTGATTTTTTATGCCTAATTATGAAGCTCTACTTACTGATGTTCTTGTTTGGTACACAAAGGGGCTTTGATTGCTTTAGCCGGGTTCCTGTACTCAAGATCTGGTCAGGATGAGTGTTCAAAAATAAGGCATAACAAAAATATCTTTGCCGACTCATGTTATTTAAGTCACTCTCCAGATCGTGAAGCTCATTTGATTATCGATGAGTGTTTAAACGTATGAATTCAAGGTGAATTTAATAATGTGCGACTTGGTAAAAGAGAAAAGGATTTGATAAACAGAAATCATTCAAATATTACGCAGTAATATTACAATAATTGTTTATGAGTAAGATTCTACTAAGATCTATTCATTGTTTTCTTCCTCAGGATACAAGCTATCATTTGCCATGGTTTCGGTGATATCATCTACCTCGTTCACTAGCTCCATTGCATGCTCAGCAGTCGTACCATCTGCATATCCCAATGTGATGGGCTTAAGGTCAATTTTGGGATATAGTGACTTAATCACCGCCAAGGTTTACCGCAAGCAACACTGGCACTCTCGAGGTGTCGGTGTTTTGGACCGGCAATATTACTTATAGGGTTACGCACGAGCTCGAAAAGTACGATGGAGAGGGGGACAAGATTTATCCTAGTTCAGGCCCCCTAAATATGAGGAGTAATACCCTACTCCAGCCTTTAGTGCATTACTAGATGTAATCTGCCGATGTTGTTTATCTCTGGTATGTTGTAATCTGGTGTTCGGGTGACCTTGGGGCTGCCCCGACTCCCCTTATATAGGGTTGAGGAGTCGAGTTACATGGAAAGGCCCAGCCGGATACGGCTTAGGTTTCCTAAATCTATACTAGGTAGTACTCGGCCGGGGCTCTATACCCTACCTTAGGATACAAGGCAACATGGCAACCGAGTCTTAGTCTATTACATATTACATAGATGTAGGCCACCTCCTATATCTAGTCGGATAAGCAGGCCGAGTAGTACCCGGTACCCATATCCTCCACAGTAGCCTCCGAGTCCTTCACAGTCGAGTTGCAGCTATCCCCCGCGGTTCTTGAGCAATGCCGAGTGCTTCTATTTCGTCATGTGATTTCCCGAGTGCTTCCTTGTAGGGTCCTCCTTTGATTGTCTTGCAAAGAGACTGTGAAGGTTTCCATGTTTAAGAATAAATAATTGGGGCGCCAAATAATTTGTCTGCGTAGATGATAACCCCAGTACCAGTCTGATTTTGTTGCTTCATTCATGACTTGCATGCTCTCATTGATAATCCGGTTGCTTTTGCATACATGACTTCAACTTCTCGTGCACACGACACGCAGAAACCGAGTCAATTTAGAAAACTATTAGTGCTTGCTTGAGCTTGTCGTCGATCATCTGAGTGATAGGCAGGCCTGATGCTGAATCTAATGTGTAGCTTCCAAGCCATTCACAGCTGAATTGCTATTTTCCGTGTTATCTTCAATCAATGCTGAGTACTTTTCTTCATTATATAATAAATCCTGAATACTTGAAATCCCCTTCCAATATCTTACAGTGAAGGGCTCAAATTAAAGAAAATCCAGAAATCCAAAAAAATAGGGGCGCCGAATAGGCGCACCTATTCGGTGTAGCCCCTGACTCTATGATTAATTGAGAAACAACTAAACTTAGAGTCTATTTGGACCATTATATACTTCAAATGATAAATTCCCCAGGAGCGCCGAGTGGCACGCCTAATAGGTGTAGTCCCCGACTCTATACTTAGTTGGAAAACAACGAAGCGTAGAGTCAATTTATGACCAACTCTTTCCGAGTCAAATATCCACACCATTCTCTTAAAGTGGCTTCAATCATTCGGGCGAATTACTCAAATAATAGACCAGAGACTTCAATAATTAGCGCGCAATAGGGCAAACATTCGGACATACACTCGTTCTCATCTTGATTAATGTCAAGGAAAAGAATAGCTTAGCATCAATTACCCAGATAACTCTGAATAATAGGCCAGAGGCATAATAGTTGTCGCACAGTAGGGCAAATATTCAGACATACACTCATCCTCATATTGACTAATGTCGAGGAAAAGAATAGCTTAGCATCGATTACCCAGATAATTCTGGATAATAGGCCAGAGGCATAAAAATTGTCGCACAGTAAGGTGAATATCTTGACTAATGTGAAGGAAAAGAATAGCTTAGCATCGATTACCCAGATAATTCTAGATAATAGGCCAGAGGCATAATATTTATCGCACCAAATAAACCGCATGTGATTTTCCATCACCTTTGGCACAAAAGGGCATGCTTAGATTTTACCAGGCTTCGTAGATTTTAGCTTAGCATCGATCACCTGAGTAGGTTTCCCAAGTGATAGGCCAGAGGCTCTTGGTCATCTTGAATTATGAGAGCAACCGAGTAATCTAGTTTTTTAGCAGTCGGCTACCCTTCGTCTAGTCGTTATAGCAGACGGCTGCTTTTCATTGAGTTGTTATAGCAGACGGCTGCTTTTCATCGAGTTGTTATAGCAGTCGGCTGCTTTTCATCGAGTTGTTATAGCAGTCGACTGCTTTTTGTTGAGTGTATGTAGAATTCCAGTAATCCGAACGCCGTTATCCGAGTGCAGGATGCCGAATAATCTCTTAAGAGTAATATAATGACCAATGAAGCGATGGCCAAGTAATGCAATCCTCGGGGGTTCATATCTCCCGATGAAGTAGTAGGCGTGTCCCGACTAGTGTCATAGTCGGCGAAGAAATCGTATGCCTTGATAATCGACGATGTTCTCAATCTCATGTAGCCTCCAACTTCCGGCTTAATTGATAAGCACATTAGGTCAAGGATGGCTTGTGGCTTTTGAACATGTACATCTGGTCAACTCTCGAGCGCAACGCTATGCAGGAGTGGAAATCAGCCATAAATTACACGGTTGCTTCGGCAGTGGCCAACAAAAGCGGCAAGTGCTTAGCCGAGTATCCAATTTTTGTTGGTAGTCTTCGAAGTAATGATATTAACTCACATTCAGGTTTAACTGCTGATTGCTTTCCCTTGAGCATTGTGTACTGCAATTGCTTCTTCTCTTTCTGCTAGACAGCAGTCCAGAAGTGGAGACATATAAGAGCTAATTGCGTTGTCCATACTGCTATGCTGGTGCCTGTTGAAGACGATGTTCTTTCTCAATCAAAAATCGTCCTGATGAAGGAATTGGACAGTGTAGTCAGATCTATTAGGACAGATATTGTCTTCTGTGTTTCTTGTACGTGCCACTCAGCATGCCAGCCAAATTAAGCAATGGACCCGATTGATTATTCTTTGCCTATCTCCTGGTGGCCGACATACATCTTGGACTCGGGGTTGAGCTCCAACAAATGGTTTCGTCGTTGTTGCTTGGCAGAAGAAAATCAGTCGGCATGATTTGTTGAGAATACGCTGATCAATTGTTGGTTGTTGACATCCTGCCAGGCAAGAGTTCATACGCCTGTGTCTGTAAATTGCCGACGCATATGTGAGTCAGCTTCTGGTCGTCCTCTTTGCATAAGTTGCACGGATCGATACTGCATATGTCATCACCATTGAATCTTGCTGATCGGTATGCATGTAGCAATTATATACTTTTCTGTATTGATGCTTGATGGTTGGTTGGCATAAGCATACAACCATGTGTACATACTCTGCTGGCTGTTGTTGGTGATGATCTTGCCAATACTAAAATTAGAGCTTCCACTGTAGATTAGGATCTTGGTGTACTTGTCAGTTGACAACATATCGCCCACACGATGTGTTCACCCTCTGATTCATGGCTTCGAAAATATGTATGAATGTTTGTGGTCTTCATTGATAGAGTCATCAAACGTCGCCGAGTATGTAAGGCAGTCGGCGCCCTCGACTGGGCTGGTGATAGCTTCATGTAATCATCATCGCTCTCAGCGTAGTGACGACTAAATAAGTTGATGTCTATGAGGCATGACTTATTCAACAAATTCTTTGCCAAGGGGTGGCTAGCTTTGTAGTCGATTGTCGATGTCCGAGTAATGCGGTATCCAGGGGAATATGGCTCATATAGCGAAGCAATGGATGAGCAAGGTAGCCCTCAGGGGCGTACGTTACTCAGCTTGATGATGTTCGATTCCCAACTGGTGCAAGTATCCGGTTGACAGCCCTCATGTGGCATGTATCGTGGTTCTCCCGATCGGTTTAGTCTTCATATATAGGAGATAGGCGTATGGTCCTGAGTAACCATAAAATCATCTAGATCTAGGCCCTACGTGAATGAACATCTAGATGAATAGTATCTGATGTAAAAAATCACTACTCAAAAATAAATGATGAGTAGTATAGTCAAATGTGTATTTCTCCTCTCATTGATTTTGATTTCTTCAAGTAGTTTGTCTCATACGTTTATACACTTGCCCAATATGGAGCTAAGTTTCAGGATCCGAAACTTTTGCTACTCAGATACTTTAGCCATCTTTAAGAGAAAAAACAATATTTCCCTCTTATTGACCTTAATTTCCCCGAGTAGTTGACTCCATACATTTATACACTCGCCCAACATGGAGCTGAGTTTCATGATCTAGAATTTGAGCTACTCGAGTACTCTCGCCATCGTTAAGATAGTCGAAAACTTGTAGTATAATACATATAGCCGACTGGCTATTCGAGCGAGAAATCACTTGACATAGACAGTCGAAGTAACTAAGTAATGAAAATATCATATAAAGAATAAATAAAGGATAACTTAGCTTGTAAGTGCTTTGCCGACTGAAGATATTCGTCGATGATGATATCAGCAACCCTAAATCCAAGCTTGACAAGCTCATGGCTATGCCCGAGTGGAAATCTAGGGAGCCGATTTGCTGCTATAATGATGTTGACCGCTCTAGGTCCAAACTCAACGACTCGGAGCCATGTATGAGCGGAAAACTAGAGGGAACAAGGTGTTGATATAATGACGTTGACCACCCTAGGTCCAAACTCAATAACTTGGAGTTATGTAATTGATAATGTTGAATCTCTATACCCAAATCTCGACGGCTCAAGGCCTTGGCCGAGTAGGAAGAGAGAGGAAAGAAGCATCACTTGTAGTAAAAAGTGAGCACGTAAATAATTGGCAATGCCAATATTATTCTACTCATGTTAGTATTGAAGAAGATGATGATAGTTCAGTCGGCGGAGTCGTCGTTGTGCCATTGATTCACGTCGGAGTTGAAACAAATGACGTAGAGGCAGTTGACGAGGCCATAGTTGAACTGCATGTCCATATTGTTGATGCTGATGAACACCATATTGTCATCGCATATGGGGACGCCGAGACCAGTATGTCGATGATTAGCTTGATATAGACACCGAAAGTGTCGGGCCGTCAGAAATATTGATGATGTATAAGCCGAATGCGATAGACGTCGAAGTAGTCGGTGGCTGATTATGCAGTAGATCAGCATCATCCCATGGACTCGGCATAGATGGCCGAGTAAGGTGAAGCGGTGTCGTTCGGCCGTGTCACTGTTCAGCAATTTTGGCTTGACTGAGTTGAGATTGTTGTGGTAGCTTGTAGCCATCGGTGAACTGCAGGTGCACATGTGACAATGATGAACACCATATTGTCGTCGCATACGAGAATGGCGAAACCAATGTGTCAATGGCCAGCTTAATGTGGACGCTGATAATGTCGATCGTTCAAAGACAGGGCGACGTAAAGGTCGGACACGACTGTTGAAGCAGTCGGCGGCGTTAAAATAGCTGATGATGAGAAATCACTTGGTATAGATGTTAAATCAGTTGGTGATGCCAATACTCTTATGACACGGAGCCGATCGGCGTAACCGATAATGATTCTTGAAAGAAGCTTGCTACTTGTGCTTTGCTCGAGACAGGAATAAGAGATAAAAAGCTTCTCTTGTTATAAAAAACAAGCATATAAATAATTGATGATGCCAATGTTGTCCCGACTAGAACCCCCGAGTCATGTCGGTATTGAGGAAGATGACACGGATTTAGTTGGTGAAACCGCCATTATGCCATTGATTGGCACCAGAGTTGAAGTACATGGCGTCTAGGCGGTCAACAGGGCCATAATTGAACTGTATGAGCGTATGTTGATGACAATGAATACCGTGTTGTCGTCGCGTACGGGTACGACGAGACCAGTATGTCAATAGCCAGCTTGATATAAGCGCTGACAGTAAGGAGCCAGTCGGTATGGTCGATGGTGTTGCTTGAAAGAGCTTGATGAATATACTTGATCGATGCAGCACAGAATAGGCTTGATGGAGATCAGCATTATCTCGTTATCTCGGCGTCAGTGGCCGAGATGATGGCATATATGAGCCAAACAGGCGCATCCACCATAATTCACTCGATCAGCGATTTAAGCGCTTGACCATTTGATATCAATCTCCATCTGTATACATGCAAAACAATTGAGATTAATTTGGTCAAGTACAAAACATAAAATATAAGAACGCATGCATGACATGATTAGGTAGAGATTGCATGTTGATTAAATCAACAGGTGTATTAGTTTGCTTCTGTCCGACTGGAGACACGCATGGCACTGGCAAGAACTCGGAGTCGCGCTGAGGCATCAAACACCGTGTCCTCGGCGGGTACGTGAGGTAGTCGGTCTTGACGATTCCTCAATTGAATAAGCGTGACTGCCAGCGTATTCGGATACTTCTCGGCAAGCGATATGAATCCTCGTCGGACAATATATAAGACATGGAAACATGATTATACCAATCAAATCGAAAATAATATCATGCAGTAGCATATGCCTACATTAATTAATTTACTGTTTATGCAAGATGCAGTAACCGAGTTGGTTAGAAAACCAAATGATACATGCACGTCATGCATAGGAATTAGGCAATTATGTATGTATATGGTAACTAGAAGATGCGTGATTCTCCCTGATTGGTTGGCCTGGTTGGTCGATTCATTGGACTCGGATTTGAGTTACCAGGTGCCAGATGTGGCGATAAAGCTGGCATACATGCACATACACGCAAAATTGCTTCATGCATGTATGCTCTTCCTTGTTGGTTGATCGTCTCCAAAGCGGTGCATATGCACATGGCTGATGCGTTGCTCAATAGTCATCAATCGATCCAGCCGGACGATAATATCTAGCCGGAAGAATGAATGTTGCTGATGTTGATGACGCCAAAATATCCGGCAACTCCATCCGCTGAGCGCAACATGTCAGCTTCATCTCCAGCATGAACCGGTCGTGTGGATCCAGTCGGCTCGCCAGCGAACATAAAATCCAGCGTGTTGACGAGTAGTGGATCACAACGTAGCTCCGATCGTTAGGATCAGCCAAAGGCATGCACGCAAAATCATAGATCAATTAACGATTAGCTAATATAAACAAGATTAATCGAGATGCAAAAAGTCAGAACGACAAATCTGGTCGGGAGGGAAAGCGGTGTCTGTTGACGCCGGAAAACAAATCCGGCCGATCGAGGCGACATGATCTTGCAGGTTCAGACGAAGAACCCGGCCAAAGACCAATGTGAGCCGCCGCAGATGCCGGAGTGGTATCGACGATGCCGGAAAATAAATCCGGTTAATCTTGATTTTCATCGCGCTTGCTGACGATCCTAACCCCTATCTGGCGCGTCAACTGTCGGTGTTTTGGACCGGCAATATTACTTATAGGGTTACGCACGAGCTCGATGGAGCGGGGGACAAGATTTATCCTGGTTCGGGCCTCAATATAAGGAGTAATACCCTACTCCAGCCTTCGGTGGATTACTAGATGTAATCTGCCGGTGTTGTTAATCTCTGGTATGTTGTAATCTGGTGTTCGGATGTCCTTGGGGCTCCCCTGACTCCCCTTATATAGGGTTGAGGAGTCCGGTTACATGGAAAGGCCCAGCCGGATACGGCTTAGGTTTCCTAATTCTATACTAGGTAGTACTCGGCCGGGGCTCCATACCCTACCCTGAGATACAAGGCAACATGGCAACCGAGTCCTAGTCTATTACATATTACATAGATGTGAGTCACCTCCTATCTCTAGTCGGATAAGCAGGCCGAGTGGTACCCGGTACCCATATTCTCCACACGAGGATTATATTTTTTAGCCTTGATGGGGGAGACTGGAGGAGTTGAATCACCATCGGGAAGCTTGAATTATTTGATCTGACTGTTGCCGAGTGGAGAGCATCAAGGATTGGTTCTACAGCCTCGCAGAACTCAGCATTTGTCTTCCGGGCTTCATCCAACTCGGTCATTAGCTTCAAGACCTCGTCGTTGTGCTTGGCTTTCATTGCACTAAGTTCTTTAGCCGATAATTTCTTTACATCTACATCAACAGTAGGTGAGAAAGTCAGTTCATCAAACAAAATGGATTGATGTGATTACGATCGAAAAGATTTACCTTCAAACTTCTTCTAGAGATCTGCATACTTCTTATTGGCGGATTGGACTTTCTTTGAAGCCTCAGCTTTAAGTTTCTTATGTGACTCGGCAAGCTGTATCAATCGCTTCTCCGAGTCATGCTTGCTAGCAACAAGATCTAGAAGGAAAAGGAGGCAGCATGATTAAGATTATGGACAACCTGGGTACAATAGGAAATGCCACGGGAAGTTACTTCTATTCTCCAGGATATACAATTCAAGGTTTTTCTGGAGTTCTTGAATCTGTGCATCGGCTTCTTTCTTGGCCTCGACGAGAGCAAGATTAGGGCCGGCGTCTTTACTTTTGGCCATCTCAGCCTTCAAGATGGCTAATTCATCCTTTTTCTCCCTATTCTATCATAGGGCTAATGAGGACAGTAAGGTATCCTTAGCACTAGAATTTTGTACCACTTTCTGAAAAAATAATACTCATAAGTATAGTGAAAAGGATGTGAGTGAAAATGACTAAGTCGGAGGACTCGGATATCAGCTGAATCAGACGCGTCATGTTCTTTCGGTCCTCAACCCGATCCATGATCGCGACCTGGTCAGGATTGGGGCCATATCGCCACCCGATAATCTATGAGATCAAGTTTAAGAAGATGAAGTTGGAGCAATATATAAGGAAGCCTTGACTGAGAAGAGAAAACTCATATTTATCTCTTCACTGACTGCCCTTTCGCTGTCAGAACTAGCAGTCGGTCCGACAGCTGCGGGAGAGTTTTGTACTCCCTTCCCTTTATCAGCGCTCAGCGCATCGACAATAGTCGTGAACGCGGGAGCTGGGGAAGGTGTGGCTTCTATGGTGGTGACCGGAGCAGCAACAGTTGGAGTAGTTTCAGCTGAAACAAGATTATTACGAGATACAACTAGAAATCAAAAGAGAACATTACTCAGGTGATATTGAATAAACTGGAAAAACATACCTATTGAGGCGATATCAGAAGATGTTGTGACTTGGGTCGCAGCAGAACGTGTGTCCGCGTCAGCAGCTTGAGGTGGCAGGGAAACCGTGGTTTCTAGCGCCATGACCTTAGTAGAACCCAACTGAAGATCAGTCGGCTTAACTGCTGGCGACTCGACTACCGAAGTAGTCGGGGGTTGTGGTGAAATATCATCATCCTTACCAGTGAAACTTGTGTTGGGCTTGCTGCAATAGAATCGAGAGTCATAGAGGATTCGAAGACAGAAACTGAATAAAGAGTAGAAGATGAAGTGACTCGGAAATATCACAAAGATACACGAATACGCGGAAAAGGAGACTTACATGTTAGACACCTTCAAGCGGTCGCGCTTGGCTGGTGGCGGAGAGAATGCCCTTACTTTCGGCGAAGTAGGGATAATAGCACTCGGCTGGGTCACCTGAGCTGGAGGGGTGTCAACATCGTCTTCAGAATCACTGGTGATGATGGCCTTGCGCTTCCTTGTCAATGAAGCACCTGTGTTGGGGGACGGATGAGGAGTGAACCTGGCTGGACGCCATCCCAATAGCTGCTGCTCGGGGAGAACCTCATCATTCACCAACATCTGGAGCTTGGCGGAATCCACCGAGCTTGAAAGCCACCCGTGTTCTTCGTCGCAGAGCACGTCGGAGCAGGCCTTGGAACTCCCAGCGTCAGCCATGGCGTGAAATGGATGAGGTTTTAGTGGAATTACAAGTGGGGAAGTGAAGATTTTGGAGACAGAGTGCGAATCGCGAGAGCGAGAATGGATTTGGGTGCTGGAGCGGATGTGGCAACAGTGGCAAATCTCAGCGAGGAAGACGAAGAGATAAAGGGTTACTTGATGCCGTTGGACACGCGTCAGATCCGTAATCATCGCGATACTGTTGGAACTATATCCAGAATTAACGGCGTCAATTTCGGAGCCGTTACAAGGAAACCTAGGGTTTCCAGGTGAATCAGCCGGCTTTTGAGGATTCTGGTTGATTACTTGGTTATTCACTCGGAACCTAGCTTATAAATTGGGTTTGCAAGGTGAAGATTCATGTTCTGAGGATTTGAAGAAATAATTATTTGAGAGAGCACTCGACTGCTATAAACAAATAGACAATTGGAATCAAGAGGAGCCACTGGCCTATTACTTGGGAAATCTACTCGGGTAATTGATGCTAAGCTAAAATCTACAATGCCCGGTAAATTTTAAGCATGCCCTTTTGTGCCATAAGGTGATGGAAAATCGCATGCGGTTTACTCGGTGCTTGAACTATTATGCCTCTGGCCTATTATCCAAGATTATCTAGGTAATTGATGCTAAGCTATTCTTTTTCTTGACATTAGTCAAAGATATTCGCCCTACTATGCGACAATTTTTATGCCTCTGGCCTATTATTAAGAATCATCTGGGTAATTGATGCTAAGCTATTATTTTCCTTACATGAGTCGAGATAAGGACGAATATGTGTCCGAATATTTGCCCTATTGAGCACCAAATATAGTACCTCTGGCCTATCATTTAGATTATCTGGGTGATTGATGCTAAGCCATATTCCTTGACATTGTCAAGATGAGGATACATGTATATCCGACTGAAAATTGCATTGGGCATCAGCTCTGCATATTTTTTTAAGCCTCTGGCCTACCACTTAAAAGTGATCGATGCTAAGCTCAAGAGGTGTTGTTTGCCTTTAATTGGACTCTAAGTTTAGTTGTTTCTCAACTAATCATAGAGTCAGGGGCTACACCTATTAGGTGCACCACTCGGCGCACGCTCTAATCTCTTTACAAGATTATATTTCTCCTAAGTCCCAAGATAGACTCTAAGTTTAGTTGTTTCCCAACTAATCATAGAGTCGGGGACTACACCTAATAGGTGCGCCACTCAGCGCCCCAATTTTTTTCCTGGATTTTATGATGGAGCCCTTCACAGCCTCTTTGCTGGATGATTGAGGAAGTATTTGATGAAGAGGGTTTGAAGATTGAAGTTAATTGAAGAAGAAGGATGCAACTCGACTGTGAATGACTCAGGGGCTACTGTGGAGGATATGAATACCGGGTATCCACTCGGACCAATATGGGCCTACAAAGAAGAGGTGTTCTAGAAGATCAAAAGGAGGAAAGTTAAGAAGCCCGGCCCATCAGTGCCTTGCTTCCCACGGCGCAATCCAGAAGATGTGATATATCCCGACTTGTAAGGGATTCGGTGTTTAAGCTTGTAAAGGGATAGAATCACCCGGGTGGACCTTGCCTTGTTTCCTACGGCAGCCAGTCGGACACATATTGTAACAAATAAGGAAACCCTAAGCCGTCTAGGGCTAGGACTCCTTAGATGACTCAGCTACCTCTCCCTATATAAAGGGGGGTCGAGGGCATCGATAGACACACAAAGACCCACGAAAACAATCATCAGCTAATACAAACTCGGCGGAACACCACCTCCGGACAGGATTACGTCTATTACTCAAATCGAGGGCCTGAACCAGTATAAATCTCTTGTGTCCCGTCAACCATCTATCTTTCGAGTTCGATTGCAACCCTATAAGTTTTATTGCCGGTCCAAAACACCGACACTACCGCTACTAGTGGTCGGGCATGCGAGATCCAAGTGATAATGACTCGGATTCGGGGAACTCGGTGGCATATGGAGAGGGTGAAGAACACCACGTGGCCTTCATCGACGAGTCAATTCAGTTCAATGATCTTGAGCAGAGTAGTTCAGGAAGCTTTTCTCCATTACGCGAGATTTTTATGGCAGAGGTCGTAGAAATACCGCCGACTGCTGTGCAACTCGCCCAACGAGCTGCTGACATCGAACGACAAAGCCAGGAGATCGAGCAAGCATGACGGCAGCTTGAAGAGGTAAGAGCCGAGGATGAACGATGGCGAAAAGAGCTAGAAGATGCAGAAGCTTGTCAAGCTCCGTGAGGAACAAGCGCGCGCCCGGGAGAGTGCAACCAGACGGCTAGGTAGCTCGGGTAGACGCGTGCAGAAGCGACTCAGCACTATATATAAGGGCGAACAAGTTTTTACTACTCCTCAATAGAATAGGCACCCTTAACTCCGTAGTTGACCAAGGCTCGAGCCCTCGTTTCGGCGATAGGGGTTCACCATCACAATCATCTGTCTACCGAGTCAACTTCGAGGACGACCCTGCCTTCACGTCGCCGAGAACCAACCAAATCACCAGCCGGACGAGAATCCACATCTTTGAGCTATTCGGTCATGACTCCGAGTTGACGAGCAGAACGAGAGAGAAACTCTTGATACTCGAAGAAGAACAGCGAAGAAACGATGAAGCACGGCACCGACTAGACTAGGAGCACGAAAGGTTGGGACAAGATCGCGACCGCTATCTCCGTCAGCCTCACACCGACGCGCATGACCTCATTCATCACGACCTTCGCAATGTCATCAATAACAAGAGGCGCGAGCGACAGGAGTCGGATTAGCGATAGGACGAGTACCACCAGAGACAACTCGGCATCTCGCCTCCTAGGCATGATAATTTCGATGAAGGTGTCCTGGCTTTTACTTCTGATCTTCGACAAGTCACTTGGCCTCCGGGGTTCAAACCCATGGGAATTGAGAAGTATGATGGCAAAACTGACCCCAGCACTTGGTTAACCATCTACACTTTGGCAATACGGGTGGCAGGAGGCGACAGCAGAGTGATGGCCAACTATCTCCCAATGGTGTTATCTGACTCAGCCCGCAATTGGCTTACTGGATTACCTCGCAGATCAGTCAGATCTTAGACTAAGCTGTGGGAGCTTTTCATTGCTAATTTCCAGGGTACTTATGAGCGCCCTGGGGATCAGTACGATTCTTGCAACCCCAGCAGGGGCCCAATGAGTCCCTTAAGGAATACATCAAGAGATTCTCAGAAGCCAGAAACAAGATCCCTAACATCAAGGACGAGATAATCATCGCATCTTTCAGGAAGGGAGTCAGAGACGTGGAATTCATCCACAAATTCACTCGCAAGCCTCCCCATACTGTTAGCCGACTGTTTCAGATAGCTAACAAGTACGCGGCATCAGCCGAGGCCGTTCAAGCCGTTCGCGGGGACAAGCGGTCAGCATTTGCCCCCTGAGAGAAGAAGGACGACAAATCCACGAAGGATCACAAGGATGCCAATCGTTCATCAGAACAAAAACGGCGTCCCGAAGAACTTGTAGCCGCTACTGATCGTTTTAGTCATCAGCACCGCTTCAAGATTTCTGACTACGTGCTAGTATTAGCCGAGAAGTGTCCTTACCATCCCAATGGTAACCACTCAGCAAAAGACTGTTACATGCTCAAGAAGTACATTGAACAACAAGTCAAAAGGCTGAAGCCGGCGGATGCACCAGAGGGTTCTAGAAAAGACAATGGCAAGGAGAAGGATGACGAAGATGTTCCTCCTGGTTTCCAACGCTCGACCCAGCAACTCAACCATATCTTCGGTGGCCCTCACGGCTGCGAGCCCAAACTAAAACAGAAGCTCATGGATCGTGAAATCAATATGGCAACTCCGAGTGTGCCCAATTATCTCCGCTGGTCAGAAGTCTCAATTACGTTTGACCGTACTGATCACCCTGACAGAGTGGTGCACCCGGGGCGATACCCGCTGGTTCTTGATCCAGTGGTACTCGGAACTCGCCTCAAGCACGTCCTCATTGATGGAGGCAGTGCACTCAACATCATCTTCGCCAAAACTTTCGACGCCATGAAGATTCCGAGACCTTAACTCAATCCGAGTTGTGCCCCCTTCCACGGAGTTATCCCCGGGTTGTTGGCGACACCACTCGGACAGATCTCACTTCCAGTCATGTTCGGGACAGAGGCCAACATTAGAACAGAGAATATCAGCTTCGAGGTTGCTGACCTCGACACAGCCTACCACGCTATCCTTGGCCGCCCTGCGTTGTCTAAATTCATGGCGATCCCGCATTACACCTACATGATGATGAAGATGCCGGGTCCACATGGAGTCATCTCCCTGCGCAGTGACATACGCCAGGCGTTCACCTGCGACAGAAAGAGCTGCGATATCGCCCAAGCACGTGATACTACTAAGGAACGTGACGAGATCAGGCAGCAAGCATCCGAGGTGGCGGAAGGAGATGTACAGAGTCCTAAGACGTCAAAGATCGGAGTCAGCGAAGTTAGGACTAAGAAAATTCCCCTCACCCTTGATGATCCGACTAAAACGGCTGTCATTGGGGCTGATTTAGATTGTAAATAGGAAAGCGAGCTCGACACCTTCCTTCAAAGAAATAAAGATATTTTTGCGTGAAAACCATCTGATATGCCTAGAATCCCGCGTGAGGTGATCGAGCACACTTTGCAAGTGAAGGCTGATGCTAAGCCGGTCAAACAACGATTGCATCGATTCGCTACTGACCGATGAGAAGCTATCAAAGATGAGATCAAAAAGCTATTGGTTGCTGGTTTCATCAAGGAGGTGCTTCATCCCGAGTGGCTAGCCAACCCAGTACTCGTCCAGAAGAAGACAGGACAGTGGAGGATGTGTGTTGATTACACAGATCTTAACAAGGCTTGTCCAAAAGATCCCTTTGGATTGCCAAGCATTGACCAAGTAGTGGATTCGACGGCGGGTTGTGATTTGCTGAGTTTTCTTGACTGTTACTCGGGATATCACCAGATCAGTTTAAAGGAAGAGGACTGCTTGAAGACTTCCTTCATCACACCGTTTGGAGCTTATTGTTATATCACTATGCCTTTTGGGTTGAAGAACGCTGGAGCCACATATCAACAAATGATCCAGAAGTGTCTTCAAACACAAATCTGGTGCAACGTGGAGGCCTACGTTGACGACGTTGTTATCAAAACTCAGCAAACAGGTGACTTGATTGCTGACTTAGAAGAGACATTTGACAACATTCGAGCCTATCGGATGAAATTAAACCCCGAGAAATGTGTGTTTGGGGTACCATCAGGAAAGTTACTCGGATTCATGGTTTGACATAGAGGAATTGATGCCAACCCCGAAAAAATCAAGGCTATTCTCGATATGAAGCCACCGAGTGATTTGACAAAAGTACAGAAGCTGACGGGGTGCATGGCCGCCCTTAGCCGATTCATCTCTCGGCTAGGAGAGCGAGGCATGCCTTTTTTTCAAATTATTGAAAGACCGACAGGTTCGAGTGGACATCGGAAGCTCAGGAGGCCTTCATTAATTTCAAGAAGTTTTTGACGACTGCGCCAACACTCGCCTCCCCAATGCCGCTAGAACCCTTACTGTTGTACGTCTCCGCGACACCCCAAGTGGTTAGTTCGGTGTTGGTGGTCGAAAGAGATGAAGAGGGTCGTGCTCACAAGGTTTAGTGACCAGTCTACTTCGTCAATGAGGTGTTGGGTGATTCGAAGACTCGTTATCCACAAATTCAGAAGCTACTTTATGGAGTACTCATAACAGTGTGCAAATTGGTACACTACTTCCAGTCTCACTCAGTTTCAGTTGTTACTTCCTTTCCCTTGGGGGATGTGTTGCACAATCGTGAGGCTACTGGGCGTATTGCGAAGTGGGCCATGGAGTTGATGCCTTTTGACTTAACTCTCAAGCCCAACATTTCAATCAAGTCACAGGCATTGGCCGACTTCGTCGCCGAGTGGACTGAGGCCCAGACGATTAGTTCGACCAAAGACCTGCAACATTGGACAATGTACTTCGACGGGTCGTTACGTGTCTCTGGAGCCGGGGCTGGAGTGGTTCTTGTTTCTCCTAAAAAGGAGAGATTCAGATATGTGCTGCAGATACTTTTCAATGCATCGCACAATGCGGCCGAGTACGAAGCCTTGATTCATGGGTTGAGATTAGCAATATCTCTGAATATCAAGCGCCTTTTTGTATACGGCGACTCACTACTGGTGGTTAATCAAGTCATAAAGGAATGGAATTGCCAAGATGAAAACATGGCGGCCTATTGTAAGGAAGTACGACGACTGGAAGAAAAGTTCGAAGGACTTGAGCTAAGCCATATTCTTCGCGACCATAATGAGGCTGCCGACTATTTGGCCAATCTAGGCTCTCGGCGTCAAGCAGATCCTGATGATATATTTATCGAATACCTTCGAGAGCCAACTATTAAGAAGAAAGAGCAAGATGCCGAGTCCTCTGGGCAGCCGGCTACCGCACAACTTAATCAGCCAATCGTGGCCTATCTACAGGATGACTGGAGGAACCCAATTTTTCGCTTCATATCAGAGGATGAATTGCCATCTGACAAAGCTAAAGCTGAGAAGAACGAGCGAAAGAGTAGGGTTTATTCCATTCACAATGGCGAGTTGATGAAGAAGACGACCAATGGAGTGCTCATGAGGTGCATCAGCATCGACGAAGGACGACAGATTTTACATGAGATTCACTCGGACATCTGTGGCAATATCGGTGTTTTGGACCGGCAATAAAATTTATAGGGTAGCAATCGAACTCGAAAGATAGATGGTTGACGGGACACAAGAGATTTATACAGGTTCAGGACCTCGATTCGAGTAATAGCCCTAATCCAGTCTGGAGGTGGTGTACCACCGAGTTTGTATTAGCTGATGATTGTTGTGTTTGTGGTGAGTCTTGTCGTTGTGGTGATTCTTTTTTTTTGTTCCTCGATGCCCTCGACCCCCCTTTATATAGGGAGAGGTAGCCGAGTCATCCAAGGAGTTCTAGCCCTAGATGGCTTAGAGTTTCCTTATTTGTTACAATATGTGCCCGACTGGCTGCCGTAGGAAACAAGGCAAGGCCCACCCGGGTGATTCTATCTCTTTACAAGTTTAAACACCTAATCCCTTACAAGTCGGGATATATCATATCTCCTAGATTGCGCCGTGGGAATCAAGGCACTGATGGGGCTTCTTAACTTTCCTCCTCTTGATCTTGTAAAACACCTCCTCTTTGTAGGCCCATATTGGTCCGAGTGGATACCCGGTACCCATATCCTCCACAGTAGCCACCGAGTCATTCACAGTCGAGTTGCATCTTTCTTCTTCAATTATCTTCAATCTCCAAACCCTCTTCTTCAAATATTTCCTCCAATCATCCAGCAAAGTGGCTGTGAAGGGCTCCATCATAAAATCCAGGAAGAAATTTGGGGCACCGAGTGACGCACCTACTAGGTGTAGCCCCCGACTCTATGATTAGTTGGGAAACAACTAAACTTAGAGTCTATCTTGGAACTTAGGAGAAATATAATCCTGCAAAGAGATTAAAGCGTGTGCCGAGTGGCGCACCTAATAGGAGTAGCCCCCGACTCTATAATTAGTTAGGAAACAACTAAACTTAGAGTCCAATTAAAGGCAAACAGCACCTCTTGAGCTTAGCATCGACCACTTTTAAGTGATAGGCCAGAGGCTTAATAAAATATGCAGAGTTGATGCCCAATGCAATTTTCAGTCGGATATGCATGTGTCCTCATCTTGACAATGTCAAGGAACATGGCTTAGCACCAATTACCCAGATGATTCTAAATAATAGGCTAGAGGCACTATATTTGGTGCTCAATAGGGCAAATATTTGGACACATATTCATCCTCATCCCAACTCATGTCAAGGAAAATGATAGCTTAGTATCAATTACCCAGATGATTCTGAATTATAGGTGTCATGTGGGGACATCAGTACATGCGCAAGGCAAAGCTGAAGATAAATCATGCGCCGGTGCCGCAGCAGCGCCGCGCCGTGCCGCAGCCAGGACGGGATGGGACCAACGCAGGGAGGAGGTGATGGGGGAGAGAGATGGAGAATGGCATAGATGGAAAATAGGAGGAGGGTGGGGAGCGACGTCGCGTCGCCATCGCCAAGGGAGGAGGGGGGTGGGGAGCGGCGCCGCGTCGCCATCGCCAGATTCGAAGGACGGGAAGGAGATCTGCGTGGAAGGAAAGGGAAGATGCGGGGAGAAAGGAAGGGAGCTGCGGGTTGATAAGTGCGGACTGGACACACGTCGCATGGACGCGCGGGGTCGCCGCACAACGCAAAGCCGCGACCCCCGACCAGGGGTCGCTTGGATTTTCCAAAAAATGCATACCAACAAATACATCGGAAAAATAAAACCATGCATCAAAATCAGTGCATCCATTCCCCGAAAAAAAAAAATCAGTGCATCCACTCCCTGCTCAGGCACTTGCCCGCGCGCTCTCCGTCTACACGGTCGACGGCCACACGCGACGCGCAAACCCAGTGCGCGATCACGCCATGCCGCGCTGCAATCCCGCCAGTGACCAAGGAGCGACGCGACGGCGACACGTGTTACGTGTACACCATCTGCATGCGGGCTTCGCCGCGAGGAAAATAGACAACGGAACGGACGGAATCATCACGCTTTCACACTCGATGGAGCGGGTACGTGCGGGCAGAGCCGGGTCCGGAGTAAATGCGACGCGAGTCATCATGGAGGCGATGCCTCCCCCGGTTAAGCGCTCGTAATCGTAATAGTATCCCCATCAAAGCGATTCGCGCGCCCTCGCATCGCATCTATTTTAAGCTGAAATTTCCACTTCTTTAGAAGCTGTTTAGTTTCCAAAAATTTTCACCCAAAAACATCACATAAAATCTTTAGACATATGCATGAACCATTATATATAGATAAAAGATAAAACTAATTGTACCGTTAGGTTTAAGCCTAATTAGGCTATAATTAGCCATAAGTGCTACAGTAACCCACATGTGTTAATGATAGGCTAGCCATGAAATTAATTTTTTCATTCGTGTCCGAAAATCTCTTCCGACATACAGTCAAACGTTTGATGTGATGTTTTCGTCAAAAATTTTTGGCAATTAAACAAGGCCTTAGCTAGAATCGTAGTACCGACGATGATGTCATGATGACGTTTGAGTTTTTGTAATTACGGGACTTCATCATGATCGAATTGTTGACGATGGAATTTTGTTTTGTCTAGAATGACGAATTTTCCCGTCGGAGAAGGTTACACAAAGGAGTTCAACAAACAATTTCCAGAAAGTCGTTCAAAAACAGCTCCGTTGAAACATCCCAAGCGGACAAGATAAGATATACACAGCATGGAAAACAACATGTAATACTGGCCAGGAGACAAGAGCACAGGACGGGGCGCAGCACGACGTGCGTCGCGATCGCACTTGTCTCCCGTCGTCCCCACCCCGCCAGGATTTTTTAAGTTCCTATCATAACGGATAATATTTAGACACTAATTAGAAGTATTAAATATAGACTATTAATAAAACCCACATCATATTTTGGACTATTCCGTGAGACGAATCTATTGAGTCTAATTAGTCCATGATTAGTAAATATGATGCTACAATAAACATTTGCTAATCATGGATTAATTAGGCTTAAAAAATCGTCTCGCGAATTAGCTTTTATTTATACAATTAGTTTTATTATCAGTATATATTTAATACTCCTAATTGACGTCCAAACATCCGATGTGACAAAAACTTTAAAAAAAGTTCATGGATCCAAACAAGCCCTTACTCGGCTTGCCTCGCCACTAAGGCACTTTGGCCCTGTTTGGATGCCGAGTGTTCCTCCAGATTGTTGCTATTTAGGAGTACTAAATGTAATTACCGACAAAACTCATAACCTCTGGGTTATTTTGCGAGACGAATTTAACAAGCTATATTAATTATAATTAGCGAATAATTACTTTAGCATTATTTAGCATTACTTTAGTAAATCATGGATTAATATTGGTCTCATAAGATAGTTCGAGGGTTATGGAATAAATTTTGTCAGTAATTTACGTTTAGTATTCTAGATAGGAAGATTCCGAGGGTTAGATTCTAACCGATGGATATCGTTGCGTCGCGAGAGACGCGTACGTAATCGTCCGCTTGCCACCTGTATTCTACTATTCTCCTTCGATCCATTCGAGTGAGCATCGCATTCGTACGTGTCAATCGACCAAGCGCTCTGGTTGCGATTATACAGAGTGGCCGGTTTTGCAAACTTTGCATCCGGATCGAATCATCGAATAGCGGATTTACCTACGGCATCTCGAGTTGAGTCGCGCCAAGTGTACACCACTTCGGGCGTACTATGAACGGTTCGTGGTTGCTAGTCGGACTCGACCACCAGGTCCACTACTGATTTCGACACACACCATTAAAAAGAGTTTAGAACACCATACCAGCTTGATCAGGCGTCGAAAGGTGAAAGTTACGTCCATGTAAAAAGAAAAAAGGAGCATGGTTTCATTCTCTATCTTACTATTCTTTAGCTCGAAAAAAGGAGATCAGTTTCAGCTAATCTTTCTTTTCAGACGATAACACCAAGCATACTCCACTCGACAGACAGTGTATCCTTTCGTTATCTGTACGGCAGGGACGTCCACAGGTCGATGCATCACAACTGTCTCTTGTTCACCGGTCTTCTTTGAACACGTCACTAATCACCAACGCAATCTCTCGTTTCAGATCTCATTAGACTATTAACGCAATAGTAATAACAAATAATCGTACCCATCTTCGAGAAGGCGACGCAGTTGAAGTGAACAATCAGCAGCAGCAGCAGCTTGAGACTGAGCCGTATCACACGACACGCACCGCGTCCACCACGCGCTTTCGTCACCTTCGCCGAAGCTTCGCGCCACGCCTCCGTCCACTGACAAGATGGACCCATCGCCGCGCGATTTCTCCCCTTGTCCCGGTCGAAATTACGACCAAAGACTCGTATCAACCGAGACCCACCGCCACTCACCCACCAACCAACCAAACCTTGCCAAGCCGCGTCGCACTGTCGCACCCGCGCCATAAAACCACTCGCCTCGCGCCCCGTCTCCTTTCCATTCCGCGTCTCCCTCTCCCTCTCCTCTCGCTTCCACCAGCAACCAGCAAGCACACGAGAAATCAAAGGAGAGGGAAAAAGCAAGCAAGCAAGGAAGCATGGAGGGATCGTCGTACGACCGTGAGTTCTGGCAGTTCAGCGACCAGCTGCGTCTGCAGACGGCGAGCTTCTCGGGCCTCTCCCTCGGCGACTCCATCTGGGGCGACCGCCGCAACGACCCGCTCTTCTCCTCCCACGCCGCCACAGCCGACGCCGACTACCACCACTTCTCCTCCCCCGTCGCCAAGAACAACATCATCAACAACCACAACAACAACGGTGGCCTCCTCGATGGCCCCGGCCTCATCGGCTCCGGCAAGCTGGCTTTCGGAGCCAACAAGCCCGACCGCTACAACAACAACAACAACGACAACAAATCCTACCCCAACAACAACGGCGGTCTTGCCAAGAACCCCAACAACAACAACAATTTCAACGCGTTCGCGTTCAACAAGATGGGGAGCTACAACAACAACGGGGGGAATTACGGTGGCAACGGAGGTGAGGTGAAGAGCTACTTCAACAAGTCGGTGGGAAGGGCGGCGAACAACAACAACAATAGCAACAGCGGCGGGTACTACGGCAAGAAGGGCGGGGAGGGAGGGAAGAAGAAGCAGGGAGGGAAGAACGAGGGAGGCAACGGCGGCGGGGCGCAGGCGGCGTCGGACAAGAGGTTCAAGACGCTGCCGGCGTCGGAGGCGCTGCCCAGGGACGAGGCCATCGGCGGATACATCTTCGTCTGCAACAACGACACCATGGAGGAGAACCTCAAGCGCCAGCTCTTCGGTAAGCATATTAATACTATCTGCAATTTGATGATTTCCTGTAAAGATTCTTGAACCCAAGAAATTGTGTTCCAAGAATTAACTTTATTGATTGATGCAGGGCTTCCATCGAGATACAGAGATTCAGTTAGGGCGATCAGGCCAGGGCTGCCCCTCTTCCTCTACAACTACTCCACACATCAGCTGCACGGCATCTTCGAGGTAATCACGGTGTTGTTAATTGAAGGTTTATTCGGTGACTTATTGCCTGACTAAATAAATTCTTCAGGCTGCCAGCTTCGGCGGATCAAACATCGACCCGACGGCCTGGGAGGACAAGAAGTGCCCCGGCGAGTCGCGCTTCCCTGCACAGGTACTACTCGTACCTTTTTACTTGTCATGAATCACACCTTATTGCTCAAATTTCTGCACTTTCACATGTTTTTAGTAAGTAACAGATATAATTAGGGATTAGTACTAGGTCTATCCATGCTTAAACAATCCTTACCCAACTATAAGTTGTGCTCGCATACTCTAGAATCAAGCAATATGATATGCATCGGTTGCAACGTTTGGTGATGAAGAATTGGTCTTTGCCCACTAGAAACAAATAAATCAATAATAACTAAATAAATGCAAGCTTTAAAAACAATTGAATACAGTCTCGATCGTCGGCAAAGATTGGTAGTGACTGCCGAACCACCGCACCTGAAAAAGGTTAGTAGATAGTCAGTCAGAGACGGACAACACGACCACATCATAAAGAGTAATAACAGGCACTAAAAATCCTCTCAGACTTGTTGCTTCCGTGTCGTCTCATAGTGCGATGGATGGATGCAAATTTTCCACCATCGTCGCAATCAAGTCAGACCAAAGCTAACCCAAAGTGAAAGCAGAAAGCGGAGTGATCTCACAAGATCCTACAGCCCTTGAAACTTTGGACTTAATCATCAAACCTATCTCTGGAGCTAGTTTACCAACTGCATAAACTCTGATTTAGATGGATGGCCATATGCCCTTAATCTGTATCTTTTTTGGTGATGCCATCAGGTTAAGGTTGCAACCAGGAAGATCTATGACCCACTGGAGGAGGATGCCTTCCGACCGATCCTCCACCACTACGACGGGCCCAAATTCAGGCTGGAGCTCAGCGTTGCCGAGGTAAAATTTTGGGAAATTTTTGTTCATCCAAACAGAGCAAAATACAGCATGTCATTGCAGAGATAACAGCAATTGACACATATACAACGAGATGAGATGCCAATAAGCTGAGATTTTGGTGCTGTGTTTGCAGGCGCTCTCCCTTCTTGACATCTTTGCAGACAAGGATGACGCCTGAGGATTAGGCTTCCCTCTGCTGCTGCTTGATGGGGATCAGGGGACTGCCGGTGAAGGACACAAGTAATAAGATTCGACACGTATTTGTTGCGAGATATTATAGTACAAATACCTATGCATACAAGTAGTAGTATTCAACCTTGTGCTGATGAATTTGGAACGATTCGTAGTAAGTTCTGAAGGGGTTTTCCATCTCGCGGGCTAAGAGATGATGCGTCCCATTGTTTTTTAATCATGTGCGATGATGACTTTCAGCCTGCAGAGGATTAGCCCTTGTTGTAATATGTTTACACGCATTACTTCTGGACGGCCAGCCATGTATAAATCTCTCGAGACCTCTTTCTGTTTCTCCTGTTGTAAAATCTTGACAGAATAAACAGCTGTACACTCTCCAGAGGTGAATACTTCACTTCTATACATGTGAGCTTGTCTAGAACCGGAATCCCTGTATCATCAAACTGACCTAGCTGTGCTTCATAAGTTTCATGTCAAAATTCTTCCCAAAAATGAAAATTAAAATTGAGCCTTAAGCATAACAGGAGGTACAGCACAAAGCTGTTAAACACCAGTAACACGAACATCAAGATTCCCAGGTAAGTCATTCATTGCCGCACAGAGCACCATAATCTTTCATTAACCAATTTAGTTTACTCCTAGGACACATTTATACAAAACTAAAGGGGTATCAACAACCAGGAGATTCAGGATAAAGGAATAAACGGAGAAAACTGCGCAATAAAGCTCTCCCCAAATATGCTTCATAATCTATCACCAGTTTAAACCACAAAAGAAGCACGCAACATAAAAATGTGTCATGAAATTTTGCTGCGAATGATTCTTTGCTCTCAACTTCAAGCAAACAGATTATGCTGAGCAGGGTCAGCCATGAGCGAGCTATGGTGATGAACCATATACCACCTGCCATTACGGAACTCATATACATTGGTCACATGGAACGGCCCAGGGTCAACATCAACATGAGCCTTCATGTTAACCCATGCCACCTCACCGAGTACACGAGCTCGGACATCCCGTAGCTGGAACGCCATGCCCTGCCCTCCATCTTGGCCCCAGTTGAATAACAAGCCCCAGCTATCCATCACTGCGTTGTATCTGTCAAAAGAAACTAGTTAGATATGAACAACTTCAGCCATTTATAGAATTATCAGACAGAAGGTTATGCAAGTGATATTTTCAGCGCTGAATACAGAGGACAGAAGGAAGGTTAGAAGAAAGGAAATGCATTAAAGAACAAATCAAAATGTTTCCTAGCACAGGTTTGGGAGAAGAGCCTCAAATGAATGTCCTTCATGACATATATCTTGGTCAGTTGAAGTGTACCAGGGATGCCTCTGGTGATACCACTAAATCTAGGTCAAAGAACCGATTAACTCTGATAACAAAGTGGTCAATGGTCCTGTTCTGCAGTTTTTGATGAATGGTCAAAACAGGCCAATTATGGTAAACAAAGGATCTCCATGCTGTAAAAGGCTAAAGTATAAGAGAGTAAACAACTTCCAAAAAGATAGAAGAAAATAATTGCTTTCGATATGATTATTCCTAACATGTACTGGTATGCAAAATTTAAAGATCACACGCCAAAAATAAACAGGGGAAAAGTGACAGCATCTAAACAAGCAGGCATTCATGACTAAAAAAAATTCTTTTGCAGATGAAAATTACACACAGATTTCTTGTTAACATTCAATTAAGCTGAAAAGGAGTGAAGAAAATTTGGAAAAAATTGTCTGCCATACTCATACTATACCTAGTACCAAGTATAGTTATCAATGCAAATTACTACACATTGCAAGTATGAACAACTGAGGCAACACAGCAACAGGGTAGTGATTATGCAAATATAGGGATGCTGTACATGGGTAAAGTGATATAGTCTTCAATTCTTCATAACAATGAAAAATGGGGTTTGTTATCTGAAGAAAATCAATGATTAAAACAACACATATATGGATCCTCTCTCTTTATTTTACCATTAGAAAGTGCAACTAGGATATAACATAAACAAAATGTTCATCTTGCAGTTTATATTTTAAAAAAAAAACATTATCTGAAGCTGCACAGCTAACTTAACTTTCCTGATATTTCTATTTGTTCCAAACACGCAAGAATTTTTTTCCATATATTATCTATTAAAACATTAATATAATCAACTTATCAGACTACTGTGTATCGACCATTTTACCCTTTCTTGCCAAAAAAGAAAACTTCACATGGTAACTGATCCAAAATATACAGGCAACAAGCAAATGATATATTCCACATAAGAGGCATGCAACAGATGTCACTAAATCACATTAAAAATTCAGCACATACCCTGTAAAAAGCTCTCCAGTCGCATGTATGCATTTGACATAGTCTGCATTAAGCCAGAAGTGACTCATTGCTGGCAAGGATCCTTCCCTGATAATATTGTAGAACTCAGTATTGACATTCATAATGGCCTTTGTAGCAGCATAATATGCCTTCCATCCATTAGGTGGTGTTATATTGTGTTGCTCCACTGTAAAATCCTACAAAAAAAAAGAGTCAATTTATATGTGAAACAAACTTATAAAAGGTAAAGAGAAAAACAGCAGCTGTTGTCCATATTCATTTAAATTGATATAATTTAAATCAAAAACATGAGGAATATAAATCCCAAAACTTTCTGATTCAGAATACGATAAAAACATAGTAGCGTATCCACTGTTGGGCTGGTTGGGTCTCCAGCTCCAGCCCCATCTCCATCTGTTCTCTCTAATTAGCTATTAATCAGCCTAATTAGCAGTAACTAGTAAAAACTGGCTGCAGGTCAAGAATCCAAGAACGCTAGCTGCATGATTGCCTCACTGCTTGCTGTTTGCATCCAAAGTTTACAAATGGAACATACCAGTATGCCATACTTAATTTTTGAATATTAATATAGCTCCCAATTAAAAATAGAAAAAACAATGTGTGCTCTTTTGACCATATGCATAATTTTGGGTTTTATCAGAAATATTGGGTTGATATATCTCTAGTTTGATTTGGTCATGTTATATATATTTTTACACTAGCACCCCCTCAATTTACATCCTAGATTCGCCACTGTAAAAACAGTACATAGAATTTGCAAATCATAGGGCATTGGTATGGCAAGAAAAACAGATACTTATACCTTTCTCCACAAAAGTACTAATACGACAAGGCTCAAATGCATAGATAAAGTACCACGGTATAAAACATTACATATTTTGTTGGACACTCAACGGTGAATATTTACAAAGAACAACTTTTTTGTCCGTTACGTAGGTCAATGGTGTGGTTGGACTGAGAATGAGACGGGAAATTTTGGAAAGCAGAATAATTCAGAAGACTTTCTGTTGTCTCTAATGGGAAAATGGAGATTCATTGCCACCCTGTTTATAGAAATTATTTATTAAGATTCAGTTGATTAATTCAGAAATGACCAACACTCTTCCACTATGCTGTCTGAGCATTGGTCCACAAAGGTCTCTGGTGCATGATATGAATCATATAACTGTGCCCATGTATTACATTACAGCCATAAAAGAAGGAAATTTTTATCAACTAAGCACATAATCACGATACGCCAATGAGCGTTACAGTGTACTTAACGCAATAACATAATAACAAAAGCAGTGTCAAGGATGCAGGATGATGATAGTTCTATGCGGGCAAAACAATCTAAAGATAAAAAAGACCTAACGATGCTGATGGTCCTCTTCAAGGGAAACAACTATGGTATTCTCAATAGTCAAAACTAGGGCACATCAATAGACGAAATGTTAGGGGATGCGGTACATAAGAACAGGCAGGAGAGCAGGGGGCGCGGCGCACCTTGTGGTAGAGCGCCTTCCAGGCGCCGTCGTCGTTGGCGGCGCGGCGCATCGCGGAGTTGGTCATGGAGAGGCGGCAGAGGCTGGTGTAGTCGAGGTAGCTGAGCGCGTGGGTGGTGATCTCCGGCACGAGCTGCTCCATCATGGACGCCCCCGCCGCGGGGGCGGGTGCCGGTGCCGGCGCCTTCTTCTGCTCCCCGCCCACGGCCATCTCCCTGCCGTTGACGGCGCGGCACCCGCAGCCGGCGCAGCCGCAGCACCCCCCGGCCGATAGGGCGCGCTGCTGCTGCTGCTTCCTCCTGGAAGCGGCGGTGGCGGAGGAGGAGCGGAAGGCCCAGGCGGCGCAGACGAGGCAGCAGACGGCGGTGGCCCCGGCGGCGATCAGGGCCCGGTAGCCGTCCATGCGGACATCCAGGCGGCGGCGGCGGCGGCGTTCAGGCGCTGGCGGGGGCAGGGTTTGGACGGCATCCCATCCCACGGCGCCACGGCGGGGAGGCGGCGGGGGAGGATAGGGCAAGGGGAGCTAGGGTTTTGGTGGGAGGAAGGAGAAGGAGGCGATGGAATGGAGGTGTGGGGAACGACAGGAATGTGAAATCGGAGGAGGCTTCGGGTTTTTTTTTTTTTTTTTTTTTTTTTTTTTTGCTTGGTGTGGACGGCCGGGACCGGAGCCGGATGGGAAGAAGGGGCGGATCGGCATGGATTCGTTGCCATTTATGGTGGGGACTGGACTGGGCTGGGCTGAGCCGGGCCAGGCCGGGGACTAACCTAACCTGTGCGCTGAACGGTGCTCGGTCTTTGTCCGATGTCTGACGCCCACGGTGAACACGTGCCCATGGATGAATCGTGTTGATGGTGGCAGATGTGATTTTCCTCTTTGTTTGTCTGCTAATGATATTTTTTTAATCTTTTGATATGCTGATAACCGGTGCGATAGACTGATGGACACCTCTTACAATTCCCTCGTTTGACTAGATGTCGGAAACGAATAAAAAAACTAATTTCATAACTCATCTGAAAACTGTGAGACGAATCTATTGAGTCTAATTAAGCCATCATCAGCTCATGCGGGTTACTGTAGCACTTATGGTTAATCATAGATTAAGGGTAAGCTGAAAGAAACAGACAGCTTATTGCAATAGCTTATTATAATCTAGAGCCCAGATTGATATAATCTGATAAGCTCATTTAGGTGTGCTTTTTCCGGCTTATTGGGTAGAAAATTACCCACCATGATACCCCATTTCTTTTTTGACTTGCAAACCCAATAATTTAGGCTCTAATAATATAGGAAATAAACAACTCACAGCTTATCCTACTACAGATTATAACAATCTAGATTATAGTAATATGATTTAATAATCTAGATTACAATGATCTTAAGCCGAAAGAAATAGGGCCTAATTAGGCTTAAAAGATTCGTCTCGCGATTTCCCTCTAAACTGTGCAATTAGTTTTTATTTTCATTATGTTGTGTTCGAAAGAGGCAACAAAAAACAATGTTGACTAATTCCTACAGTATTTTTTCTTTTTTTCGTGCGCACGCTTCCCGAACAAATAAACGGAGCATTTTTTAAAAAAAATTATACACAAAAGTTGTAGAAAAAACAAAATAATCCATTTTTAAGTTTAAAATAGTTAATACTTAATTAATCGCATGCTAATGATATTTCTTGTTTTGCGTGCAGCACTATTCTTTTTAGCTTTTAGTCAGCACCTTTTTTTTCAGTTCTAAACGCAACCTTAGTACTCCATGTATGTGTCCAAAGATTCGATGTGATGGTTTTGAGAAAAAAATTAGGAACTAAACAAGGGCTTAGGGTATTCTCAATGTTTCTCATCACACCTGGTATTACGTATATTAGCGTGGACAACATGGATTATAGTTTGCATCGGAGTTTTCTGTGAATGTGCACGAGGTGGTAATTAATGTGGGTCCCTATGGGGCTAGGAAATAGTGGTTGGATTTAAAGCAACAAGTGAATAATAAGTCTTCTATTTATATTTTAGGAGTACGAACATTGAAAAAAAAAAAGACAATTTTATAGACTTATAGCCGGTAGTAACTATACAATCAGTGATAGCTAATACCCCTTAATACATACTTACTGGTAAAAAATAGCATTTATGTCTTACTAGCCCTTTTCTTTAACATTTTGGATGCCCTAAGAGACAACCTGCCATGTCAAGCTTTAAATTTGGGCATTTATCCCTATACTATATAATGCTAGCTTTAGGCTGCGTTCAGAAGGGTAGGAAACCTACAGTGTTGGCTAAAGGCAAATAATAATAATAATAATAATAGTGTTGCATGCAAAAACGTGAAACACCATTAGCATGCGATTAATTAAGTATTAGCTATTTTAAACTTGAAAAATGGATTTTTTTTGCTTTTTTTTCTATAACTTTCATGTTTTTTTTTGAAAAAACAGCTCCATTTGTTCGTTCAGGAAGCGTGCGCATGGAAAAAAAGGAAAACACTATGAGAATTAGTCTGCACTGTTTTCCCTCTTCCGGCATAGCCATAATTGATTATCTACGGTGTTAATCAGTTTAAGCCAGCTTTTCATCCCTCGCAGCAGTTTGGCGGTGTTGAGTTGGTCTTTGTGGCAGAAAGCAGCTACAACTTGTGCACATCCACGCACTATAGGGGAAGACACTCGATGACGTCAGTTTGATGCCTCCATGCGCATGGCATGGCAAGATGAGTTAGTAGGCTACAACAATGACATGAAGGCGGTGTCGGAATTGGAAACGGTCGTAAAAAAAATTAGAGGTGGCTACAACTGATAACGTGAGTAAGTCAGATATCTGTCTTCATGACAAATTAAGCTACATGACAGTAGAGAAACTTCACCCTCATTCCAGCACATTCATATGGGAGGTTTACATTTTTATCATGTACGTAATGGTATCAAATTATTAGTAGCACATTCACATAAGGGACCAAAAATCAGTCACACTACCATTAACATATTTCACACACCAGGTACCAATAAATCTGCATGAATATCCGACAGATACAAAAAGATCTCATGTCTTGGAAACAATTATTTATCGTTAATATAATGTCATATTTCAAATATCAGTGTATTTAAGTACAAGGGCACATATTTCTTTATAAAGGCACACATATTAAGATCAAATTGCAGATGTATAGAAAGCTCATCATAACAGCTCTTGACACATCAGAAATATTATTATTCTTCCACATACAGAGATGACTACACGAGGATATAGTATAAGTTACTTGTGTATTAAGCAGCTAGGGCAACAATAACAACAACATTCTTCTTTGTCGATCAACGATGTTTAAGAAAGTCTAAGCACAAATGTAGTGTTAAAAAATTGAATGACTTCAAGTTTGGCATGTATTGAGCATATTAACATCAATGATCCGGCGTGTACTGCGCCGCGACCGTGTTGGTGCCCGACGACATCTCTAAAGGTGGATTTGGCCAGATCCCCTGGTCTCAAGTGATCCCCGAGGGCAATTCCCCTGAAGACGGCGACAACGCCGGAGAGGGTGAGGGTGAGGGCAAGGGTTTTGTTTTTTTATAGCCCTAATTTTTTTCAGCTTAGCTCGCCTTTTATTGTGAGAAGAGAAATTCTCCTGGATGTGAGCTCTCCTCCGAATTGAACTCTTCCATTCTCGCCACACCTTGTTGGGCCTAGAGAGATAAGGACAGAGCCCAAGTTTGGCCTGTTTCCGATTCTGATATCTCTACATCTGGGTTTTGGTAATAGGTTTGCAAGAAAAATATAGTTTCAAATGTACTAGTTTACCTCCATATTTATATGACTTTGGATTGCAAAAAAATTTTGTGTTTGGAATTTTGGAAGGGGGTTTCAAGAATAGAAAAGGATGAATAATTAACATGACAATTCATAATTTGAATCTTGAAATCCCAAATGTTCATCATTCAGAGTTGAAAATCTAAAATAAATAAAAAATCCAACATAAAAGGTTCCTTTGGCATCGAGATGTAGGATATGAACATTATTACACACGAAAAACTTGGCCCTAGGATTGGTGACCCATTTAACTAATTATTTTTTAGTACTCATTGATATAAAATTAAATTAGTTGTTGAACAACTGGCAATCCAGGAATGTGTTTCCTACAGAAAAATTGCATATCGTAGATCTCCACGCCAAAGGAGTCTTCTGCATTCCATTTGTTTTACTTATTTTAAATTCTGCGGATTTTGAGCTTTCGGAATTGAAAACACAAATATGCGTCAATTCATATTGAATATTCAAATTCTATGTTTCAAAGATTAATTTTTACGATATAATAGTTTGAAGTTCATATGAACTCAAAAGTTCCAAACTCAAATACTTGAATATAGTTTAGAAATGTCATAGTGTTATTGAATTTTCCCAATAAACATTATCGATATGTCCATTAAACATCTTACTGAATTTATAGTGTGGTAAATAAAACAATTAATGCATGCAGGCAATTGTATTAATATCTTAATAGTAAACAAGCTTTGGTGATGTAGACTAGGGTTCCCGATCTTCCGAAAGGTTCTGATAACCAACGATTTGGGCGGAG
>CM002476.1:14607808-14648915 GCA_000325765.3 Leersia perrieri | reverse complement strand
GAGCTCTAGTGATTGGACCTTGAACATCCAACGAAGGTGTATTGTGTGCATCGGAAAGAGTGATGTCCTCATCATTTGGTGTTATGTCCGATTTGGAAGACGACGACGAGAGATGGCCCGCACCGAATGGCAGTGCCAAGGAGGGTGAGGCCAAGTCATAAAACTTCCCATGCCGATGGATTGAGGAACTGAAACATGGAACATGTTACGCTATCTATACTCCTATAAAAAACTAATAGTGGTGGTGGAGTGAATCTGCCACCGCCACCTACTCTACTGTATTTTTGCAACTTACACCCTTAACTTCATAATATTAAAAATCAATCAAATCTAGAAGATAGACGGATATCCATGTATAAAATAAATAAAGAATGTTTAATATAAATAATATGGTAAAACATTTCATAAAAAATAATTTTCCATCCATTTTAGGAAATAATATAATATGTCTTTTATCCGTAGCAAAGCATGGACATTCAACTAGTCTTTTAAAAGTGTGGGATGATAGGGGTATACCTCTTTAGAACCCTTTCTTTCAGAGATGGAACATGTTCCGATATTTACTCAAATTGAGGAACTTGTTTCAACAATTTTTAGAACATATAGCTTAACATATATTTATAGCACCAAAATTTAAAGCAAGTTATCAGGATTTTTGGATCAGTATCTACTAAATAATCTTAGATAGCTGCTAACCATAGGCATCATGATCTGTTTCTATCTCCATAAACCATATTCTGCCCTTTGCCCCCACATTCGCACACCCTACTTGTTTCCAATTGTACCATGTATTTGGGACCAGTATCCAGCCGTGTTCGGGACGATGTCCCACGGTGTTCTTGTTCCCCATTCCGAGACGTGGAACTCACCCATGTTCCACGTTCCATGTGACTTAGCGCCAGCCTTAAGGGCAATGGTTTTGTTTTTTTCCTAGCCCTAATTTTCTCAACTTGCTTTGCCTTTTATGCGAGAGGTGAGCTTCAAGTTGAACTCCTCCAAGTTCCAAGCTCACTGCCTCAGGCCTAGAGACATCTAGAGATCCCCAAGTTTGGCTTGTTTCTTATAACTATGGAGTGCAATAAAATGTTCGTGTTTGGAATTTTGAAGGTCGGATTACAGAAAAACAATATATGAGTATTTAATATGAGAATTCATATTTTGAATTTTGAATCCCAAAAGGTTCAACATTCAGCCTTGAAAATCTAAAATAAATAAAAGAGCCAGCATTAAAGAGTCCTTTGGCATGGAGATCTAGGGCAAGCATTATTGTCCGTATAAAATATTTGCCCAAGGATTGATGGCACGTTTGCTTGGTGGATCGCCTGACTAATTATTTATGGTACAACAATAAGATATCTAGCATTACTAGTCAAACTAAATTTGTTGTTGAACAGCCTTTAACCCAAAATTAAATTAGGTGTTGAACTACTATATCCAGTAATGTGTTTCCTATGGAAAAACTGCCTGTCATACATCTCCACACCAATGGACTCTTTAATGTTGCAACTTTTACTTGTTTTAAATTTTGCAGCTCAATTTTGAACTTTTGGAATTGAAAATACAAATATGCAACATATTGAATATTCAATTTTTTATCTAAATAACTAAATTTCAAAACATAATAGTTTGAGTTAATATGAATTCGAAAAATCCAAACTCAAATACTTGAAAATAATTTAGTACTTTCATGGTGCTAATGGAATTTTCCAGTAAACATTATTAATTTATCAAATAAGCAGCTTACCGAACATTTTTGTGTGATATATATAAGAAATAATAAATGTATTCAATAAAATATGTTTGAAAATTGAATAATGCTCCGAATAATTTTGAGCGATGGGTCATTATATTAATATCCTAAGAGTAAACTAGCTTTGGTGGCATGTATGCACATAATAAATGGAAGCCAACAAGATTAAAATATTAAATAATAATAAGAAGTAACATCGGGAAACAAATTCAGTAAAAAAAAATTCAGAAAGTATAAATGAACTCGAGTAAAATCAAGGCCATACTCAGAATACCTCCTCCTAAAAACCTTAAGGAGTTGTGTTTGCTTCAAGGACATCTGACGTACAAAAGATGATACATATAAAAATTCAAGGTTAGTTCCTTTCAAGATTTAAGTAAAATGCACAAAAATAATGTCATTTGTAAAATTGCATATTTAACCCTATAGACCTCGGATTTATCCCACTGCTACACATATTTAATCAATAGTATCAAAACAACATATTTAATTCTAACATATGTGCTAGTAGGTTTTGCAGTAGATTGAATGGAAAGTCCATCACTCCATCGTAACTCTGGTTTGATCAGAGGTAGATGAACTTTGACCATTCTTTTTTCCTATGTTGAAGAGGAGAGATATGATCCATTTGAAGGTCCGATATTAGTAAAGTACTTTCAACTACAAAGTCTATTTATACAACTTATTATTCAAAAATAATATTGGATAAATTTTTTTGCTTAACTCTATTTTCTTAATATAAATTTGGTATTACATCTGTATTTTTTTTGCTTTTATTTTTATGGTTTGGTAAAAATATACTCACAATTATTAGTAAATAAAAATGACAAATCATTATATTCCTTTTCTTCTAATTTGATAGTTGTGTACCTTTGCCCATGTTTTGTAACTTATCCAATAGAGCGGGCTGGCAACTATGCAGAAATTTATGTCCCACTTCTTGTGTAAAAACCAATTATTAGTTATCTAGTAGAAAAAGAATTGAACTACAGAAAGCCTGGAGTGATGCCTCCTTATAAAGGTAAAGTAACTCTGATAAACAATACTACGGGTTTGACTTATTCAATAAAGCAAGCTAAGTAACTTTGTAGTATAGAATTATTGAAAATGACATAACTAATTGTATCAGTAGACCGTAAGCGTCAAACTGTACTAGTCGTAAATCCAATGCTTCCTCATGAATGAGAAACAATACCCATGTAACATCACGTGCTTCAATAGAACATATGTTAAAATGAACACAAAAAGAAATGTCAAGAAGTGAATTAATAACAATAAATTTTATAGTTAGGAAATCCAAGTTCCTAAACATTTCCTATTTTAACATTATGCCTCCACCACAAGAAAAAACATGTCTCAATTCTTTTTGGACCCCTTTCTGTCTCTTTGAATTATTACCTCATTGGCAACAAGAAAGAGAGAAAGGCCCATTCTATCGAAGTAGATCTTGTGCTTCTCTACTTTTTCATTACTTGTTTTTGTCATACACGTTAATAAGAAGTTTGTCATAAACAATCTCCCTTCAAAGTTAATGACAGCACCAAGATGGTGTTCCACCAAGCTTGGTGAAAAATCTAGATCTATATCAACTAGATCTCGTCGAGATTTGGAGCAATTCCCAAGTTTCTAAGCCTTCAAATTTGGAATTGTTTATGTTTGATTTGATGGCTTTGTACCTAAATATGTCCCATCCATTGGCTCCCCTTTTGCTTGTAGTTGGATATGCTCACATGCCCGTTTTTTCTTGCGAGATCGATCATAATAAAGGGGATCATAGGTCACGAATAATCTAGATCACTACTCGGGCACCATCAGGTCAAGCTAGCGAGAAGATGAACATATAAGATGAGAGAAGGGGGAGGTAGTGAGCTCACCTTGCTGCTACATTTGTTGATTATCATGTTGCTTGTCAAAATCTCAAAAACCGCCGCAATCGCTAACCCTACTTGATTTGTAGTTCCAAATCTTCTTCAGTTCTTGACCACTGACATGTCTATCTACTTCTTCTTCCATGCCTAGATATACACTGGAGTTTTGATGAGGATCGGAAGAACAAAGATACAACACCATCTGGGATGGATAATTGTGGCGCAACAGGAGAACAAGAGTAGGGGACCTGTGGGCACAAGGAACAATAAGAGATTTATATACACCTAGGGTTGCGTTGTTGGGCTAGATGGGTTGGGCTGATATGGCCCATCTTTTAACCCGAGCATACCAATTATTTGCCTTTTATTTCCTTTTGCATTTTATGTTTTTATACTTTTTCACAATTTCCCTTTTGTAAAAAAAATATTACATTTGCATCAATGCTTTCTCTTTTTTTTATAGTGGGCAAATAAAGGTTGTAGTTAAATTTATATTTTTATCATGTACATAATGGTATCAAATTATTAGTAGCACATTCACATAAGGGACCAAAATCAATCACACTACTATACATATTTCACACATCGGTTACCAATAAATATGCATGCATATCTGAGAGATAAAAAAATCTAATGTCTTGGAATCCAATTATTTAATGTTATTTTAATATAATGTCATATTCAAATATCAGTGTATTTAAGTACAAGTGCACATATTTCTTTACAAAGACATACATAAGATCAAATTGCAGATGTATAGAAAGCTCATCATAATAACTCTTGACACATTATGAATATTAATATTCTTCCACATACAAACATGACTACACGAGGATATAGTACAAGTTACGTGTGTGTTGAGCAGCTAGGGCAACAATAACAACTAGATTCTTCTTTGTCAATCAATGATGTTCAAAGAAAGTCTAAGCACAAATGTAGTGTTCAATAATTGAATGACTTCAAGCTTGGCATGTATTGAGCATGTTAACAACAATGTCATATAGATCACCTTTGTTATTCCATGATCAACTATAACCCAAGATCTTAGTTGATTGTGTCAACCTTCGAATTTTCATCTAAGGATCCATGATTGTCTTCTACTTTAGTAGACACTACTTTTATCTCATCAACAATGTCAGTAATCAACAACATGATCCCTTTGTTTGAGCTAAGGTTGCCAAGTTAGGTCACATGAAGGAACAAGGGTGGATTTAGACAAAGTGGATGGTGAAGTTCACCGATTCTGGTCACAGAGGAAAGCCATGAAAACAATTGTCCAATGGCATGAGACCGTAAGAGTGGTGTGGCATCAACATGTCAATGCTAACACCAGAGTCGGGGTGAGAGGTTGGTGTTAGGCAGTGTTAATGATAAGATTATATAAGTTGATTGATTAGAAGATGGTGATAAATGACAGCATATCTAGCAGTGTGACAGGGAGAGGAGCACAAGCGGAGAGGCTCAACAATATGACTGTCGGAGCGTGTGCTCGACACGCAGGGATCCGTGGGACCCCCTTTTTGGTTCGGCATAGGGGTGCGGTGCTGAAGCCTGAGTCAAGAAGAAGAAGGTGGGGAGGATGGTCAAGCGATCAACACATAGACACAGGTGGTTTATACAGGTTCGGGCCGCCGGGGAGGCGTAATACCCTACTCCTGTTCTAGTTCTTGATGTGGTGGTTGTCATACAATATCTGGTATGGTGATTTTTTGTGCAACAATCAGAGTATATAACTCTTCTCCTTATTCCTTTTCCAACTACTAAGATGGAGTTTTTCCCTGGGGGGGGGGTCTGAGTGGGCGATTGGAGTGAGCAATAGCCTACCAAGAAATCAAAACCTTTCTACGATGGACCTGTGCCTCCTTTTATAGGGCAAGGGGACACCACAGTAGTCCTAGATTTCCTACTCCCATGCCAATGCCATGGAATAGCTTCTGCTTTGTCTTGTCAGGGGTCATGCTTCGTTCCTACTCCCGTCGCCACGTCGCAGGAGTTGGCGGAGAAAAACGGGTGATGAGGCCATCATGTTGCTGACGTGGGGCGTGGTCAACCTACCTACCCCAGTGGGCCTACTTGTCAACGGGCCACCAACTGGATCAGGGGTGACGTCAAGCCCCCAGCCCTCACTCTCTCTCTCCCACGTGGTCGTCCAACACATTAAATGTGACGGTGATCGGCCGTGGAGAGGGGCGTGGGTGGACTGACCGCGCGGTCACCACTCAAGACTTTCTGACCCCCTTCCCTTGAAACAGGCAAAAGGGGTGATGATGGGCTGACAGCCGCGCCTCACATCGCATTAAATACGACGGGCCGACGTCAGACCACTCCCATCGCATTAAATGGGGTAGTTGGTAGTTGAGTGCATTCTCGCGCATCCCTCAGCTGAGAGGAGTACGGGTTGGGGGAGCAGGAGGTCCGGATGCCCCGAACCCCTGTGACATAGAGGGAAGGCCTCCTGGTGGCACCCCCGGCCATACCCCCTTGGGGTGGCCACGTAGCCGCCTGTGGCCCGAACCTCTGTTGTCTCTGTGCAGTGCGGTTTTAGGCATGAAGGGACGGTGGAGGCGCACTCCCAGCCCATATATCACGTACCCGCTATACCCCCGTGCCCATATCACCGACAATGACCAATAAAGAAAAAGAATAACCAAAACTTAGAGGTAGAGGTCGAAGAAGAGTGAACCATTAGATGATGATCTAGTGGCAAAGAGAAAACCATGACTGTTGGTGATATGGGCCCGGGGGTATAGCGAAGACATGATATATGAGTAGAGGAGTGCACCTCCATCGTTCCACCGTGCACGAAAAACGCGACATGAAGAAATATCAGGGGTTCGGGCCACGGGCGGCCACGTGGCCATCCTGAGGGGACATGGCCCGGGGGCTGCCTGAAGGCCCCCTCCCTCCATAGCGTAGGGGTTCGGGGGTACCCCCGGACCCCTGCTCCCCTAACCCACACCTCTCCTGGGCGAGAGGTGTGTAGGAGTGCATTCAACTGCCAACCGCCCCATTTAATGCAATGGGAGTGGCCTGACGCTGCCCCGTCGCATTTAATGCGACGTGAGACGCGGCTGTCAGCCCATCATCACCCCTTTTTCCCGTTTCGAGGGGAGGGGTGAGAAAGTCTTTAGTGGTGACCGCGGTCTGACCGCGCGGTCAGTCTGCCCGCGCCCCTCTCCACGGCCGGTCACCGTCGCATTTAATGCGTTGGACGGCCGCGTGGGAGAGAGAGGGCGGGGGTTGGGGGCTTGACGTCACCCCAGGCCCAGTTGGTGGCCCGCTGACAAGTAGGCCCTACTAGAGTAGGTAGGTTGACCACGCCTCCTCGTCAGCAGCATGATGGCCTCGCTGTCCCACTCTTTTTCACCAACCCCAGCGACGTGGCGACGGAAGTAGGAACGGGGCATGACCCCTGACAAGACAGAGTAGAAGCCGCTCCATGGCGTCGGCATGAGAGTAGAAAATCTAGAACTACTGTGGTGTCCCCTTGCCCTATAAAAGGGGCCCCAAGTCCGTCTTAGAAAGGGTTCGACCCTCGGAGACCATCACTCAGCTCACTCATCTACTCCAACCCCCAGGAAAAAACTCCATTCTAGTAGAAGAAAAAGGGATAGGCGGAGGAGTTAGATAATACTCTGATTGTTGCACAGAAGAATCATCGTACCAACTTTGTAGTTCATCCACCATATCAAGAACAAGAACAGGAGTAGGGTATTACGCCTCCTTGACGGCCCGAACCTGTATAAATCCCTGTGTCTATGTGTTGTTTGATCGCCTCACCTTCCTCCTCACCTTCTTCTTCTCCTTGACTCAGGCCTCGATACACCGCACCCCTGTGCTGAACCAAAAAGGGGTCCCCGGGACCTGCGTGTCGAGCACACGCCTCGACAGTGACAATCGAAATAGAATTTATATTCCTGGGTGCAGGTAGTAGAAGATTACTGTTCTCTTACTTTCTTTCTAGACAAAATAAAATGTGTCCTCCTGGCTGTAATCTGTGATTTGTGAGTCAAGCTTTGCAGGCATATGTTTTTTTTTTCTTTTTGAGTGTAACTTTGAAGGCATATGTTGAGGTCCAAAAATGGTCCCTGGAAAGAGCTCGGGTCGGACAGCACTCACCACTGCAGCCAAGCCCGGCCCGATGAAGTGCGTTTATTTATTAAATTAAAAAAAGAACAAAATATCCATCGCCCTTGTACAGGAGTATTTCGCTTCGCCTCCCTCTTCTCTTCTCTCCTCTCCCCTGCGTCGCCTTCGGTTCCTTACTCTTCCTCCAAGTAAACTCGTTTTCCGCCGCCGCGCCGCAGCCATGCCGACCGGTGAGCCTCCCCTCCCCTCCCCTCCTCTCTCCCGGTTCCTCTCGGAGCGGTGGCGATCTGATCGGCCGCCGACTTGGGCTCCTGAATCGGCGTCTCGCGCCGCCCGCGTCGCCGTGCGGCGGCGGCGGCGGTGCCCCCCGTCCTCCTCTCCCGAGGCCTGGGGTTTTGTTTATTTTTTTTTGTTCGATCTGCAATCCGGTGGGGCAGGAGAATAGGATGGAGGGGGTGGCGCCGGAGGGTAGTGGGTTGGCTGGGGTTTCGGCGTGGGAAGAGGATTGGCGAGGGCTCTCGCCTGTGACTCTGAATGTAGGGCTTTGTCTAGATTTGGGCTCGTGTCCTCGGTTTCCGTTCCTCTAGCAGGGCCTTGCGGGTGCAGCAGGCGCTGCTTGCAGATGTGTGCCTTTCGGATTTCGAGCGCCCAGTTGCGTGTTCATGTGAACATTGCACAAAAGATGTGGCACGGTGTTGCAAGCAATCATTTCTGGAGGTTTCATCTGGTCTAGGGCCGTGTTTAGTTGTAGACTTAATAGTCGGTGTAGTTGGTGGATGTTAGTGTTTTTCCAGTCTGTTAACTACTCAATTGTGTTGCATCTTGATTAGATGTTTTATTTTTTTGGGTGACCTCCAAACAATCCAACCACAGCCAGCCCCTTGTGCTCTGTGCTTGAGAAGTGCCAAGCCGTGCACTTAGGTCTTGGCCTATCGCTGTAAACTCGTAAAATGCTGAACTGCTAATGAACTATATTGTACACCAAGTCAGCTTTTTAAAACCTGATAATATCGCTCTGCACCTTGGTGTGGATTACGTCTACCCTAACACATTTTGAGAATTACACTTTTCAGTAGCTTTTGCATGTTGTATTTCGATTTGATGCCAAAAGGATTCTACTCTCTTTTGGTATCTTTAATATATACACTGTAATTTGAACCATGTTGTGAGCTATTTTGTCAGTCTCTAGTTGTTCCTTTTTGGGTATTGGATTACTTTTATCATTATGTTCAGATGTTCTGTTAATATGAACTCTCCACTCCATAAAAAGATGGCTTGGTGTGCTCTACGAGTATTTATTTTGTCGGTGAATTTATCACATATGTATTGTACTTTATTGTGTTGTTTGGTTACATGCATATTTGCCTGTTGGTTTTTGATGTATTACATACTTTTTATATTAGATTATAATTGTTTCTTAAACTTAGAACAAATGTTACTTTTTTTAGATAGGTTGCAATGCATGGGTTAATGCTACTATGAACCATATAAAGAAAATACTTTAATTAGTTCCATTTAACTTTATATAGCTATGCATAATATGTATCATGCCCACACCGAAACTTTGATATGATGATTTGGCTCTATAGTCTGTACTGTACTCGATTGCTTCTTGCCTGTTGAGTGTCAGACTTTATTTTTATGTTAACATTAGACATTAGTACCATCCAATTAATATGTTATGATTTCAGAGACATTGCACCTTACTGGTGAAGATCTTGTTTATTGTTTTTTTTTCCTTAATAAAATGGAGACTATTGTTTACATTCTTGCTGTATTTTCAGTTTCAAGGCATAGGAAGTTGCACATGTATGACTAAAACATGGTTTCATAGCATCTATAAAGATAACATTGTTGAATCATGTGTTTTGAGTTAAATGAGTATTTTTTGTGCTAAGTGATTTGATCCAAACTGTCTAGAACATGCAAGATGTAGGGTGCTAGTGTGGGTTGCTTGCTCCATGGCTAGATGATAGTCTCATCTAATCCTTTAGATCTGAGATGAGCAGATGCTATCTTCTTATGATATCCAAATTCGTCCACTACTCAAAGTAGTTTATGTGTTATTTCTCACCCCTCCTTCATACTTAATTTCTTACAATGTTTTATGCTTTTGGAATGCTTTCCAGTAAGTGTGAAATGGCAGAAGGAGACTTTCCCAGGCATAGAGATTGACACGAGCCAGCCTCCCACTGTCTTTAAGACCCAGCTGTACACTCTGACTGGTGTACCACCTGAAAGGCAAAAAATTATGGTGAAGGGTGGAATACTGAAGGTACATGCTCACTTGCTTATGGACATAATCGATTCTCATGTAACTGTATATCTATGGCCTGTTTGGGGATGCTTCTAGCAGCTACAGCTTCTCCCAAAAGCTGCAGCTGCTAGAAACTGCGCCAGACAGTTCAGATTTTGGTTCAGCTCCTGAGAATCTGCACTTGCAGATTCTGGAAAATGAACTAAGAAGCCAGGGGTTTTCCAGTTTTTCCAGATTCTCAACAGCTGGATATCAACCAGCTACTTCTCAGAATCTAAAGCTCCTCCAAACAGGCCCTCAATCTGGCTTTCTAACATGTTTTTTGATTTTCTGTGTTTGTAATGCAGGATGACGCAGATTGGTCTACTTTGGGAGTGAAAGAGGTTAGATTATCCACCTGTCTTCAGTTCAAATTTTTGTTCTTCTAGAGCCTTAGTACATTCAAGTATTCAATCACATGTGTTGTTTGTATTGGTTTTTCCATAATATAAAAAATATATAATTTATGGATTGGAAATGCACTCTGCAGGGTCAAAAATTGATGATGATAGGTACAGCTGATGAGATTGTGAAAGCTCCAGAGAAAGGCCCAGTGTTTGTAGAGGATCTACCGGAAGAAGAGCAAGCAGTTGCATTGGTGCGCATGACCTCTCAATTTTTGCTTACCTCTACTATAATAAAGATTTTAAAAGCTTGTATTGATGGTGATGGCGTGGCGAGTCTGCCAACTCACTAACCACCACGAGATCTTCTGTGCATAGATATTTACAATTTTTACTAGTTGAAGAATCTTTTCTGTATAATTATGTCGTTTGGAGATTGATTTACAGTTGAAGTTTTTAACTTGTTTTTTTTTTCAAGTTCAGACTTTATGATTTTCTTGCTCTAGATAGTTGCAATGTATTTGGTTGATCTAACATGAAAATTATTAGGAGTGGCAACTGGCAACTTGGCATAGCCTCTCAGAATAACAACTCGCTAACCTTAATACAATATGTCCATATGAACCATAATTATGGTTCTTTACAATGTGTGTTTATGGTTGCGCTTTGTCTGCAAACTAGATAAATGACCGGAGACAACAAATATCCAGTACACTTGCATTTCTGTTTATCTATTATAAGATAAACATTTGATGGGAACATATTCTCTTGTCTTTCCGTTGCCATTGGATAGCTTACATGAAACATGAATAGTTCCTGAAATAGCCTGTTTTTTATCTTATATGTTAACAACTAACCAAGAATCAATTAATCATGGCATCTAGAGTGGAAACTGTGACTGCAGATAAGCTATAGTGATATTATAGGTAGTATTTTATGTCCTTGCATTGCAATTGGCTATGTGAAAAACAATCAAATTGCTTGAGATTTCTACTAGATATGACATCAGCATGGTGTCTTTATTTGAGTATTCTTAATCTGCACTACAAGTGAAGATTTCTCTTTGGACTTTCAGGGGCACAGTGCTGGTCTTTATAACTTGGGGAATACATGTTACATGAATTCCACTCTGCAATGTCTGCATTCTGTTCCAGAGCTGAAGTCAGCTTTGCTGAGGTTCCATTCGAACTTGATTTAAAGCATTAGTTTACAAGAATTAATTCTTGGTGATCTCATTCTCTTTTATTCGTGCAGTTATTCAGATAATGTGAGGGGTAATGCTGTTGACCAAGCCTCCCATAATTTGACTGTTGCAACTCGTAATACTTTTGGAGAGCTTGATCAAAGTGTTCGGCCAGTTGCGCCCTTACTCTTCTTGCAGGTTAGCATCCAGCTTACTGCTTAGTACTTACCCCATCTGGCCATTACATGTAAATCTAGGGAATCTTGAGTTTGCTTCTGTGATTAGAAGAACTTCATCACGTGGAAAATAATCCTATGAGACCAAGTCTCGTGCATTTGTGGGATAGACCCATGTAGCATGCCACATAGGATAGCTACCATTTAAAATCACAGGTAGTTTGGTAAATTTGTGGAAACAAATCACAGTTGTCATGGTACAAACACGGGTCTATCCTTCACATGCACAGGACCTGATCTCATAGGATTATTTTCCTCATCATGTTACTGTTCTATTTGTGACACTTCACAAATTGGATAAGAAATTTTCTTTTCTATAGGTACTAGGTAGGCTGTTGTTGCATGTGTCAGGTCAAACAATTAAAACTCTACTTCTGTTATATGTTTTAAGTATATAGACTAACTACATGTGCAAAGGAGTTTTATGCTAATACATATCTGCTAGCATATCATTGTAGAAAATGATGTTTATAGTTTCCTATTAAAGTTGGAGACCATATACTGTTGTATGAAATGAAACATCTGTCAGAGCAATCATGTGTATATCCAATGCAAACTTGATAATGTTTTACTTGCATAGAAAATATGCTAAATATGCTCAAGTGGAACTTAGTCTAATTATTTGAGCCTTTTTTTAACAAGGAAAGCATATTTATGTGAAATTACCTGAACAATAATTGATATCTTTCTCACCCCTTTGGTTAAAGAAGGGATTCTAGGGGTTTTCCTAGTAGGGTCACATGAACACAATGGAATTTTGGCATAAAATATCTATTTTGAGGTAACAGTCCAATTTAATGAATAAAAAAGAACCTTCAATTTCCAGTTCTATGTGCACCCCTGTGAAATTTGATGTTATTTTAACAATTTTGTTTAGAGTAGAAAGACAACTTCCATACATGATACATCCAAGTTCCAATGGACTTCCAATTCCATGTCGAACTGTATTTGGTGGCTCTGAATGCCAGTTCTTCTGTTTTGGTATTACTTTCACCACATTGTAGTATAAATAGAGATATATTGATGAGTTTTTCTACAAACCATCAATATGTTTTGATCCTGGCTCCCACAACCACAAGTGTGCACGCAACCAAACATGCTGCTACCTGCAACCTCAATGCGAGCCAGGACACATGCGGGCAACCAAACACGCCCTAAATGTTTTGGGAGAAAATATAAGCTTGTATTTGTTACATTTGTACCTAACCTTTTGTTTTATCTACTTGAGCAGACGCTGCGGAAAAAGTATCCCCAGTTTGCGCAGCAGCAAAATAATGTTTACATGCAACAGGTTTGCTTGGTTCACCTCTGATTATATATTGGTTTGTCTACTGTTTAATCAATATGCTTAAACATTGTTTACTTGAAAAAAAAAATCAGGATGCGGAAGAATGCTGGACCCAGTTGGTGTACACACTTTCTCAAACTCTTACATCAGAAACAAGGTAATTATGCAGTTTTTTCACTAAAAGCTCATATTTCTGTTCAAGGTTCACTTTGAAACCACTGTTTTGTCTTCTTGATAGTGAACCCCTTACTGGTCCGATGAAGGAGCTTTTTGGAATTGATCTCGTGAGCAGGTACCCTCCTTCCCCTTCTTTTCTGTGTGTGTATGCGTGTCTGTGCACGTGTGTTTTGGGTGGGGTGGTTGTCTTCTTATCTGTTGTACAAAGGTACCTTAGTCTGTAGAGCAGCACCTGTGTTATTACAGCACATGGAGGTAATGAGTTAACAACTGGGTTGTGGTCTCTTCTATTTTTGGATGTCTGCTGATTTTGCTAGTTTGTCCGTGCATTTCCAAAATGGTAATTTATTTAGAGCTTGCATCCCCTCTTACAACTTCATGATGATCTAGGATATCCACCATAAGTAGACCTGAAGTCTATTTTGATCTTTCAAGAATTTTATGTACATTTTTTTTCGTGCATCTTCTGATGTCATGTCAGATTGCCAGCTGAGGTACTTGTTTGCATTTTATTCGTCAAGGAGCTATTTACTCATTTTGGAATAAAAAGCTCTTTGTTCATAAGAATGATGGCAATGCCCAGTGTGCTGGTATTTATTAATGTTTTATAATAGAATGCTATTTATTGATATGGGCAAAATTATTGGGTAAACATCGCCGGGACGATAGCCGGGCGACGACGGCTTAGTGGGATGAAAGGAGAATCTAGGGCTAGAACTTGAGTGAACTAATCTTGATTATTCATTGCTTAATGAAAACAGATACAATCCCATCCTTATATAGATGAGATGACTTGACTCCTAAGAAAGAAACTCATCTAATCTTATCTCCTAACCAACAACTAAACTTATGCTACAGTACCCGCGGTACTGTTCATGGGTCTGTTGGGCCTACTGCCCGTAACATTTATTAATGTTGTCTTCTACTTTCTCTGTTTCACCTTGTTAGGAGTTTTGGGTTTTAAATAGATTCATGCATAGATCAATGTATGTATTTCATATATGTGTCTGATTCATATAGGTGTTAGTGAATGTAGAGACAAGAGATGGAGAGGCTAAAACCTCTTACAATGTGGAACGGAGTGAGTATTTATTAATGTTGACTTCTATTTGGCAGGGTCCATTGTGCAGAAAGCGGTGAAGAAAGTTTGGAGAGAGAATCAGTTTATTCTTTGAAGTGTCATATATCTCATGATGTAAACCATCTTCATGAAGGACTTAAGCATGTGAGTTATGTTGTTATTATGCTTGCTTATGACATTAAAATTTGTATAAAAGATCTATTGAAGTATTCTTGTATTCATTCCTGCAGGGATTGAAATCCGAACTTGAGAAGGCTTCACCTTCTCTAGGACGTACTGCTCTTTATACAAGAGAGTCAAGAATCAATGAGCTGCCTAGGCAAGAACATAGTTACATGTTTTTCTTGAATATATTGTCTCTTATTTTATTCAGAAATTATATGTATGCCAATTATTTTTTCAGGTACTTGACTGTGCAGTTTGTTCGTTTCTTTTGGAAAAGGGAATCAAACCAGAAGGCAAAGATTTTACGGGTACGTTTATTTCTTGAATAAAAGACGCACTCACTGTCGGGAAACTATAAAAACTACACTACACTTATAAGTAAGAACTGCAATTCTTTTCAGAAAACTATACCTTTTTTTGTGTTTGCATCTTATCCAATGAATTGGACCTCTGGGGCCAGGGACCACTGCATACCCTGCTTCCTTTTCCTTAATAGATAGGCTTGTGAGATTGGCAAGTGTTCGTGATCTGTCAATATGAAGGCAATACTTCAAAAAGTTCCTTTCTTTTTGCTAAAAAAAGCACTGGCCATCTGAAATTGTTGCTTGAAAGTGTACCTATGGTGATATTACGTAGTATTGTTTTCCGAAATTTACTCTACCTCGTTTTTTCTTGCATAACCACAAATACCTTCCTTTAATATCATTGCATGCTCAGAGTTCTGTTCTACTTCGTCAGTTTAAGAAAAGAAGTTGTAATGTTTTTCTTATTTTACTTCCAGAAAGTGGATTACCCCCTGGAACTGGATGTTTATGACTTCTGCTCAGATGAACTGAAACAAAAACTCCAAGCTCCTCGACAGGTAGCATTTCTGAGTACTTATCTTTTAGTTTCCAATTTTGATTGTGTTAGCTCTGTTGTGCCATTGATGATCATGATATTTAAATTGCATGTGAAGATGCTGAGAGATGTGGAAAATGCCAAGTTTGGATTAAAAACACAGGCAAAGGCCAGCAGCTCAAAAGAAAATGAGGTAATGGGTATTTTAGAATATATGGTCAATCCATCAGTTCGAGCTGTTGAGAGACATGAGCATGTCTTTATTTTGTTGAAGCTAGTTAAACACTCCCATATGCTTTTTGTACTTGGACCCATGCACTATCTTTATGGAGTTGTTGCACTTCATTTCAGGGTTCATCGAGTAATGCTGGAGAATCATCCAGCATGGACATCGACAAAGGCAAGTAGTTTGTTTCAGTTCTTATCTAGAGAACCCATGAACTTTCTTTTGCCTCTTATTATCTTGAGAGTTTACAAGCAATATTCTAGTGTCCCTACCTGAAATTTGTTATGCCTGTGTCATGTGTTTAATGCAGCCGATTCATCTGTGCCAAAGAAACAATTGACTGGCATCTATGATTTAATTGCTGTTTTGACGCACAAAGGGAGAAGTGCAGACTCAGGCCATTATGTTGGCTGGGTTAAGCAAGATGACGGTAAGGCCAGCTACTATTTGCAGATGATTCTTCGAATCAATTGTTTATCTTAACTACAGAAGCTCTGATGATTCTAAGCTTTTTTATTTAGGGAAATGGATTGAATTTGATGATGACAACCCAAGCATACGCAAGGAGGAAGAGATTTTAAAATTATCTGGTGGAGGTGAGCAATATATGTAACTAAGTGTTAAGCTTGAGCATGTCATGAACAACTCTAAAGCAAAAGCTATTTGCTTCTCTTAACAGGCGACTGGCACATGGCTTACATTTGCCTGTACAAAGCTCGTGTTATCTGATTTGGAGTCCAAGACAAGCTGATGGGCTGATCTGTTCTTCATTTCTCATTTCTCAAGTTGCCGGTAGTTTGCTTGGCTTTTGTGATGCATGAGCGAACATATTATTGATTTTTCCAGTTTGGTTCGAACTGAGAAGTCGGCATGCGACTTGCGTCGCTTGCTGGTATTTGGGTCGGTGTTCACTTGGGACGTCAGACGTGTACTTTCAGATGTTGAACTAGAATATTTTACAGTAGTAAACAAATATACACTGCAAAGAAATTGAGCTGGAATATAATTTATCTCATAGAACATGTTTATTCTCATGGAGCTGTAACTTCTGTCCGGCTGTCCGAGTAGAACTTGCTTTCTGGTATGATGTCGATCTCTGGCTTATATCAGGGATTGAGTGAGATGTTTAGTTATGGGCATGCGAGTCAGTGAGCGGATTGTGTCATTGGGCAGAAAGCTTACGGAGGGTCTGATTCTTTGGGGCTTTTATTTGTTAATAACATCACGACACACAGCATTCAATTGATACATACTCAACCATGTATCCGCCCATTCAATTGCCACAGCATTTGTTAATCACATCACGGTGCACACTTATCATATGTCTGCTTATCGTCCACTGCTCACTCTGTCTAAAAATATAAAAATATAAGTATTTTGAATTTTGTCCACTTGCACAAACTTAATTCGGTGGTACTCTGCCTAAACATTTTGGGTTAAACGTGACAACAAATTAGAAATGGCTAATAGGATTAGCGGGCATCCCTTTCCAAATGCCTATATTTATGGTGTGTTTGTTAGTCTCTTTTGTCACCTCTCTCTCCTACCACTGAATTTTGATCGGGGAATAATTGCAAAAAACACCCTAAATGTCACTGCGGTTTTAAAATTGTCCCCCATAACTCAATTTGTTACAAATACCCATCCACACATGTCAATAGCCAAGTTGTCTTTTCTGTCAACATGTTTCTGGCAGGAGGTCACATCATCAATCCACACTATCGCTCGTAGTGGTTCGCCGCTACCAAGCACCATCGAAATGTGCTATCTTGTTGCGAATTATCAACCACTTCAAACAATATAAAAGAGTTAGGCTACCGCGACCGGGTTTATAGCCTGGTGGTTACAAAGAGCCTCAGTAGCACCAGAGGTCCTGGGTTTGATTTCATGTGAGAACGAATATTCTAGGATTTAACGGTTTTGTGCTTTCAGTGGTAAGCGACGTACTCGCCGACAACGAGGCGCCCGTGGTCCGGCCCAGTCTTCGGAGATGCTCAATTGCTCATAGGGGTAGGGACGTAAGATTTGCGTGTGTGCATTCATAGGGATGAGTGTGCGTGTGTTGTAAATTCTTAAAAAAAAAAAGTTATGCACCTCAAACAAAACATGTGTTACTAATGTGGCCTAATATAATTGCACGTCAACAGAAATAGACCGAATCAGCTATTTATGTGCATCGGGAGATTTGGGTGGATAGGTATTTACAACAAATTGGATTATGGGGGATAATTTCAAAACCGTGACAAATGCATTCGTACTTACCAACGAGCGTCCAAAACTGTACGAGTAAGCTGTAAACAATCTAGTTAGATCCCTTTGTCAAGTTCTGTTCGAGATTTGTATTTTCGCTAATTGACAGGCGGCTCCTCGGGGCCGAGTTTTGGATCCAATTCGGGATTTGTACTTTTCATCACTAGGTGTTACCGGCTACAAATTTCTCACTAATCGGCAGCACCACTTAAGTGAGAAGCTTCCATAGTTCCACTGCAGGCCTGGCAAAACGAGACCACACACGAGGAGTCCACAAGACGAACAATTCTCAAGTGCAGCTGATGCTACTTAACTACTACTTTTTTTTGTAGCATCATCAATTCCCCAGACTGAGCACCACAAGCTTATGGTAACGAGGACACATAAACTGGTTACCGCAACAAAGAGGGCAGCGTTTCACTTGTGCACGCGTTTCACTTGTGCACAACCTGGAAGTAGCTCAAAACACGTGCGCTCGACCAGGAAGGCTGGAACCAGCTGATCACAACGAACCAAGCTCATGTCACCCTGAACCAATCGGTTGCTACGAAAGCAGCATAAATAAATTTCAAAATAGAGGATAAATCGAGAAACAGATGACAGGTTACGGCGAAAACTTCAAAAGTACAATGAACAAAAAGTACAAATTAACCAATGCTAGCATCTAAGGAATACAAATATATCCTAATGTAATTCTGAAAAAGGCATCACGAACGACAGCAATTCAAAATACATGCATGCCCAATCGCCCACATACATCTTTAAAAGTATTATTACTGGGCATTCAGCACTCAACAGCCAGCACACCTAAACTGCTGTTTAGTATATAGACTTGGGCAGCATTTCTCACAGGAAGTTTATAGTTAACTTAACATGACGTATCTCAAGGAGATAGTCCTATTTCTGGTTCAAAAGTTTGAAGCAGTCCACCCGGATCTTTAAGAAGGCACTGGAAAATACAAATCACAAGTACGGCAATTAAGCTCTTCGAACAAAACACGTGCAAAAAATTTACAACATGGAATAACAAGGTAACAACTCTTACTATATGTTGAAGTATCAATCTGCTCAGGAAGCTCCTTTATGTCAACCTCGAACCTTTCTTGCACCTTTAAATATCATGCATATGACATACAGTGAGGCTATGCCATCACATCAATTAAGCAAAAGTAAAATAAACTATCAATTCTACTAACTTGATTGAGGACATCAGAGTCAGAGGCAGAGGAAACAAAAGTTATTGCCAGTCCCTTGGTTCCAAAACGTCCAGCCCTTCCAACCTGGAAGAGCAATGTCAGCAAGATTAAAAAAAAAAAAAACACAACAAGCTGCAGCAAAGTGATGTTGCAATTACCCTGTGCAAATATGAATCCGCAGAATCAGGCATGTCATAGTTTATAACAATGTTGACACGTTCAATATCAATTCCCCTGCCAACTAAATCAGTAGCAACAAGAATCCTCTTGTGTCCTTCCTTGAAGTTTTTGTACCGGGTCAACCTACAAAAGCTCCATTGTTAGACACTGATCAAGCATTAAGGCTTCTTGGCAGGGATTGAACCACTGCAGGCCTGCAGCTGGCAAGGCAGCGTAATATCAGAGCATTCAAATCCTTCAATCAAATTACCATCAGGGATGATGTTTAAATTAGTTTATTGCTGCATGCCAAGTGATATACTCTAAAACCCGTCATGTCTGATTTTTAGCAAACAAAATGGTTCTGACTTGTGAGAGTGGTGCAGAGGGCTAATATTTTCTTTTAAAAAATTGCAAGTGGTCCTATCTGTTAGCATCCAAGGGGGTAGGTGACGACAGCAGTCAGACCATCACCATCAACTACAATATTCATAGCATAAATGTCAAGACATTAACGAGGATGCATAAAACAAAACAAAATGTTAATACAAAATAAGCATAATTCTTTATGGCATGCCATACTTTCAACAAGATTGTGTATATGAGCTTAACAAAGATATACATGATGTAGCTTTGTTAGGCATAGTTCTTGAAATTATATAAAGAATACAAAATACAAACATATGGCTGGTCTAAGTCAGACCCCTCCATGCTTACATCATAATGCTCATATGGATTACAGTTGATCAATCAGCAAAGCATTCATAGGCACCAGGAAAATAAACAGATTAAAAGAAGACATATTTGAACAGGTGACGAAACATCTGAAATCATCTAAAGCATTACAGTAACAAAGAAAAGATAAATGAAATAATACGGCAGGCAACGAATTGACATCAACATAGATTGTTGTTTTTTTAACCATGGTAATACTACATACATAAAAGCATGAAAAAACTAGCACAGATCATCCAAATATCATAATTAAAAGAACCCCAAAAAGGCAGTCTGTGAAAGAATTCAAGAGAACAAACCTCTCTTCCTGCGTCATTCCAGAATGTATGGAGATTGCAGGAAAGTTGCATTCACAAAGCAACTTGTTCAGTTCTGCGGCCCTACTAACACTTTTAACAAATATCACGACTTGATTGAAGTCCAGTGCATCTAAAAGATCATTCAATTTCCGGTTCTTCTCCGCCTCACTAAGTTTTATATAGTGCTGGAATCAGGTTTTAAGGGGTTAGTACAACCTGAATAGAAAAATGGTAAAAAAATACAAAATGACAATTAAATAGTACCTGAACTAAACCATGAAGGGTCAGTTTAGCCTCATCATCAACATAAATTTCCATAGGCTGTAATGACAAATGGTAGACAAATGTGTTAGAATTTCTGTGGACCAATGCCAATGTTCTAGCCACTCCAATAAGAACAGCACAGCATATCAATTCTTCTTGTGTCAGCATTTTGAGCCTTTTAACAGAACTTCACCTATGACAATGGGCACTGACATTTGACCAAATCATAGAGAAGTTCTGTGCCAGTGCTTTGTATGAAAATTAGCATCAAAAGGACGCTGCTCTGTCCACACTGACCATGAGAAGGGTAGGAGAAACAGAAGCAGTTTACTCTGATTAAGTGGAGTCCAGTACAATTGTGCAGGCAATTGGAGAAAAGTAGCACTGGCCTTGTACAACTAAAGTAATGGTGTCCTCCCAACCCCAGTACCCACATTCTCCCCAAATGGTTCATATTGGCAGAAGACAGAAGACTTCACTTGCAGCCAAAAGAAATGAATGTAGGTAGTAATTGATGAAACCACAACCAATGCAGGAATAACCATAACTGCCACCTCTCCTATCAATTTATTTGTGAACCAGAAGCAAGGAGGGACTTAAAATAGGAAATCACTATTGAAAATGAGATAGGCCACATGACATTACATCTTGCATGAATTTCTTGCAAACTGGGCGGATCTCCTTGCTGAGGGTTGCTGAAAACATCATCACTTGCTTATCATGGGGTGTCATTTTGAAGATCTCCTGCACATCTCTACGCATGTCTGAAGAAACAAATGGATTAATAAGAATATAACATAACCATGTATGACGTAATGCAGATAGGGGGGAAAATGAGGCTAAGTGTATTCTGGTCATAGAATGATGATCACTTCATCAAGAAACAGCAGCCTACCAAGGGAATCGAGCATCTTGTCGCATTCATCAAGAATGAAATGCCTCACATTCTTCAACGAAAGGTCCTTCTCTCTAGCTAGAGCAAGTATCCTTCCAGGTGTCCCGACCACAATATGAGGGCAGTCATTTTTCAACAGATCCTTGTGTTTTTTTATGTGAACACCACCATAGAACACAGCAACTTTTACTTCAGGGAGGTACTTGCTAAACCTCTCAAATTCATGGCAAATCTACAAAATATATTAAGAAAAAAAGACAGTTAGCATGTGCAGACATATTGGACACGATTAAACTGAGTAAGACATAAATACATACCTGGTAAGCTAACTCCCTTGTGTGGCATAAAACAAGTGCACCTACTTGGCCAGCAACAGGATCAATTTGCTGAAGACTTGAGAGAACAAAAACAGCAGTCTTCCCCATCCCAGATTTTGCTTGACAGATGACATCCATTCCAAGAATGGCTTGTGGGATGCATTCATGTTGCACTGATGTAGAACCAAACAAAATTGGAGCAGCACCCCAGTGAGAAACTATTTAACCTCCTGTCGCCGTTAATTGAAAGTTTTTACCACATTGTCCTCCAACTAAAATTGTCGGATAAAATTGTACCTGCAAATTAGCAAAATGATAGTTTCATCAACACAATTGTACAGAATAAAAAGATATCGTATACTAGAATATATTTAATTTGATGTGGTATTAGAAAAGGCACTGGGACAAGCAAATGTTCATGCACAATCAATCTGTTTATTGTTTTCTGTTTGAATACTGGCAAATTTTCATGCACAATCAATCTGTTTATTGTTTTATGTTTCAATACAAACACAAGCGACAAGGTGGTGGGATGACAACAGGACACAGAAACCACCTCGCAGACCTTGGTTCGACTCACCACGCACAAGCTATTTTCACTACCATGAAAAGTTGGGGGCCTTAAGGATAAATTGAGCGTTCCTTCTGAACCCATTTCTATAGCTGAGCTGGTTCAACTGGTCATGGTTTGACACTGATGAACCATAAAGCCACCTGGTTAAAAGTGTTCTAAATGCATCGATGGTCATGATGCACAAACAGATTGAGTATAGCACTGTTTCGGTTTTCCCAGTTAAAGTTTTCTAAATGCATGGGTGGCCGCAATGCACAACAAGACCAATCTCAGCACCAGTTCTGTTTGTGTTTTCAATTAAAGCAGCCTAAATGCATGCACAGTACTAGCGCATAACCAGGCTGATCTAAGCAACGGTTCCTTTGTTTTCAACTAGCCCATCAGTCAAGTCATGTTTTTCAACTATGCACAGTATTGCATCTAGTGGGAATTCAGCTAAGTATGTTTTTTGAAAAGTTATAATCAAGTCTCTAATTCATCATATGGGATCAAATTTGAGGAAAAGTTCAGAAAACATAACTATTGTAAGGCAGCAGCAGGTGTAAAGGTTGACTAAAGTGCTACAGGCTATAAACAAGGGTAAGATTTGGATGGACACGCTCCTAACATACGAAATTAGAAATTTTCAGTTACCACTTGGGAAAATTAGAGCCATGCCATATTATTATTTCTCAAAATTAGAGATATGCCATCCTGGCCCACACGTCATTGACTAACGGATGGCATATCTCCAACTTTGAAAAATTGCAATGGCATGGATCCAATTAGCCCCTTAAATAACGCCCTCTTAATCATTTTAGCCCATCATTGGGCCAAATTAATTAGTATTGGGTCTTTAAGTGACTACTCAAGTACCAAATCAGAAGCAAATAATTTATTTGTATTCAATTTAACTGCCTCAAACGAATACAGCAACCATGAAAAGCCAACAGTAGCAGCAACAATAACAACAGCCTGAAGCTTGCCTTCGGAAGGGTGCTCAAACCCGCAGTCCTGGATGGCGCGAAGCAGCTCCGGCTTGAGCAGGAAATCTCTGAACCCCGAGCTGTGGATCCCCACGTACCCCCTGCTCCACAACGCCGCAAAATAAAAACAGGTTAGATAGATATCATGGCCATCCCTCAACCACGAACCCTAGCAAACCCTAGTTGAAAAAAAAATCTAGATCTATCCACGCACTTCTTCACCACGTCGGCGGAGGCGTTGGCGGCGGCGGCGCCACCGTCGGCACCATTCTCCACCTCCTCCTCGTAGTCGACGAGATCCTCCTCGTACACCTCGTTGTCCTTGACCTCGGCCTCGCTCATCCTGCAGACGACGACGACGACGACGACGCGGAGAGGAGAAGCGGCGGCGGCGGCGGCTGCAAAGAGAGAAATCAAGCAGAAGGGGTAGTGGATTAGGGGAGCTAGGGTTTGGAGGAGGAAGTGAGGAGCGGGATTCGGGAGACGTGGGAAAGAGACGTGGTCCGCGGATGGGAGCGAGCAGATTATATCGAGCTGATTATTATCATGTTTATCCACCCACCACAAGTTATGGGCCTTCACGGCCCAAGATTCGTACTTGATCTGGCATAATAATAGGAGGTTACGAGGGGAAAGAAGTATTGGAGTTACTAATAAGGCTTGTTTAGTTCACGAATTTTTTTTTCCAAAAAGATCACGTCAGACGTTTGACCAGATGTAGATGTTTTTGGACACGAATAAAAAAAACGTATTTCACGGCTAGACTAAAAACCGCGAGACGAATTTTTTGAGCCTAATTAATCCGTCATTAAGACATGTGGGTTACTATAGCATTTATGGCTAATCATGGCATAATTAGGCTCAAAAGATTCGTCTCATCGTTTACAACCCAACTATGTAATTAGTTTTATTTTTTATCTATATTTAATGCTTCATGCATGAGTTTAAAGATTTGATGTGATGTTTTTAGAAAAAAAATGTTGGGAACTAAACGGGGCCTAAAAATTAGAATCCGAAACATAATATGTACTCCCTCATTTTTTACGTACCAAAGTCAAACGTTTAAAACTTTAACTATAAATAATTTTTCAAATACTTAGTTTAAAAATATGAAAACCATACATATAGATTCATCTTAAAAAACACTTCAATACAATCATATATTTATGTATGTAAATGTATTCCATGCTTCATGGTGTATGTCCTTCAAGTTTCAAAATGAGTTTAAACCATGTTTAAATGAATATTAAAAGCTTTAAAAAAAATTTAGTATGAATATTAACTTGTTTACTAACTAACTAGTTCAAACAAGTTTGAATTAAATTTGAACATATACATGTCATATTTGATTAAATTTTGATTCTGGGTATGCAACATATATACATATAACTATTTTGAGTATGTGATCATTATACACAAATATATTTAAATTTGGGATGTTTTCTTGCTAGGTATGGGTGTTAAATGCATTATTATAACTAGGTATATACCTACAAGTTTTAAATTTTCAAAAATTCAAACTTAATTTTTGTATTTCATACCATGAAGGCCATACACTATGGTGTCCCATTTGAGTGTCATATATATATATATATATATATATATATATATATATATATATTAATAGAAAAATATGGTTAAAAGGGCTTTTTGGAGACCGTGCTCTTGTCCAAAACATCTATTATTATTGCACTCGAGGAGTACTCGACTAGTATTCGCCGGCTTGCTCTACTCACACGTCGTCCGCGCAACGCGTGTCCCACGCGAATAAGCGGCACCAATCACACATCGACATCTGCCTCGTGACCAACCGCACGCAAGAAAGACAATTGTTTCCTTTGCTCACTACCTACTTTTTCTATCCCACCGGGCGATGGTGTTGACACGAAATTTGGTTGTGTGCGCTTCACGCCAAAAGGCCTGGGAGATTTTTTTATCTCCAGTGCAGGTCCTGGAATTGGGGTTGCAGGACATGCCAGTTGATTTGATTCTGCAATCGGTGCGCTATCAGCCACTGGGCCGATAACAGGCAGCCAATGCTAAGAGTTTTGGAATCGATCGGCTTTGACATATATGGAGTAAATCTTGAATCGGCTATGTGTACAAAATATAAATCATTTTACAACTAATCTTTATTAAAGACAATCTTGATAGGTCGGACCTAACCGATGCAACATAAGATTAAAGTTGACAAAGATTAGCTATCTTGGTTTATACAATGAAGAACTCTTAGCCGATGCAACTGGTGAAAAATACAAAATAAGGGATAAATCATCGGCTGAAACCCCAATGGAATTACACACTCTACTAGCTGATGCATTCAAACTGATTGGCTCTAGTCTTACCCTAAAGGATTAGACCTAGCTTGTGCTTAAACTATTGCCAGCCGATGTAAGTGAATCGATGAGCAGCGTGTATAATGATAGATATATCATATCGTATAAGCCCACTTTAGTGTGTCGATACCGATAGGAACCCGATTACCAGGTGCAGAGCGGACATTTTGCATCAGAAGTAATCGTCATTGGGGCCTATATAAGGAGGCCACTCTCTCCACTCCAACATACACTCAAGTAAGGAACAAAGCTTCTCTATAAAGTTTAGTATTATTATAGTGCTAGTGGAATAGAAATAGAATAGTCTCCTAATCCACGGAGTCTTCGGAAGATTTCGGTAATGTCTCTTGTAGCTTTGCCCTCTTCTTTTGAAGACTTATATCATTAATGAAATATTCTTCTTAGTACAATTTTAGAACTTTAGTTCAATCTTATCATATGAGTATCAGCCTTATGATATTCTTGATTAGCATTAGCTGTGTAGCTAACTCACATGGAATTTGCATTGGTGCAGGTATAATGTCCAATTACTCAGTTGCTCTATATATACCAATTGCAAGGCTATAGAGTAGTAAATAGTTATATAAGCGTGGTGCTTAAATTATTGTTTATCATTATTTGGTCTTATATACTAAGGGTCAGTAGGGGTGGCTCGCTGATGGTGACAGCTCAGTACGGGTATTCTCCCACGATAGTATATTCTATTACAGGAATTTCCTACTTTGGATACTCCTCCGTATCCAATTCTGGTTGGATGGCTATGACATATTGTCGTAAGGAACTCGGCAATCCGGGGTATTTTTGCGAAGCATTGGGAGGGCATTGTAAAGGGCGTATGCTACATGGTAGTTAGGATACAGTAAGGTGTTGTAGACTAGAAGTATAGGAATAAATTCTTTTCTTATTCTATTTTCGATTAGCCATTCTTAGAATATATGAGAAAGTTAATTCCTTTGTTGTGTATCACTCTACCGAGATGTTTATTTTACCACCGCTTAAACTTTTATGTATACACGTATACATAATTTATTAGCATAGTTCTCTCTTATAAATCTTCCCTTATGATTAAATGATACATTGGAATATTTCAGGGTGAAATGTTACAATGGTGCGCTTGCAGATTAAATTTGTGACCGTACTATACCATGAATATTTCTTTGTCATTGCTGGGAATTATATTTCCAGTAATGTCGGTAAGAAATACCAACAAATATTGTAGTGACCCGAGTTTTACCACCGCAAAAATTATTTTAGTTAAAAACGTAGTTTCAAAATTTTGGTTCTTTGCTTGTGTAATTACTGTTAAGTGCCAAACAGGTCTCAACCCCTTGACTTTCCAAGTAAAAAAAAAATCTCGATCCAAAAATCTTTCCCAAAATCCAAACTTCCCATGACTCCATAGAATTCTTCTCCAGTTCAAATACCAATTTTGGATTTGAATTTACCTCCTAATTACCCCAACTCTCTATTAAAATCCCTTAGCAAAATTGTTAAACCTTTTCCTTGGCTATGGGCCAATTTCCCTCCTCCTCTTTTCCCGGCCCAATCCCTCCTCTCCCCCTCTTTTTCATCCCCCGCCTAGGCCACGGCCTGCAGCCTAGCTGACTTGTCTCGCTCCCTCTCTCTTGCAGGCCCAGCCCACGGCCCGCATCAGGGACGAGAAACGCGCGCATCGTCGCCCTCGTCTTCGCACGCCCGCTTGTGTCCTTGCGTCCGTCGCTGACATGTAGACCCGCTCCACACAGATCGAGCGACCACTCGCGCCCACGCTCACCCGCGCGGTTATCTCCCTCCCGACCCCGAACGGCCGCCTCCGTTGGCGCAGCCGCCCTGACCCAGCCTCGGCCAAGTCACCCCATCGGGTGTCACCGTCACCCTCACCGTTCATCGTCGTTTTGGTCCCCTCCCGCGTTGCGTCATCGCCCACAGCGTGCCGCCCCGTCGCGCCACCTCCACCAACTACCCCCCTTTTGCCGAGCACTGCCAGGCCGCCACGTGTTGTCGCCTTTAATCCTCGTCGCCGCTCCACGACAACGTCGGCTTCCATCCCATCCCAACTGCGCTCGACCAGAGGCCACAGTCTCTAGTCGCGTCGCCGCCGTGTCGCGACGCCCGCGCCACACCAGCAGCAATTACCCCCTGCCACGTCGCGAGTCCTGACACCACGCCTCGCCGTGAGACGTCACGTCACCCAGGTCCCGCCGTCCGTCGGTCCCCAACCACCGCGCCAAACCGGTCGTGCCTCGCCTTTACTCCTTCACCTATCACGGCTATAAAAGCCGGGCACCCATCGCCACTTCTCCTCTCCCTTCCTTCTGTCGCTGGCCACACGAACAGCTCGCTATCATCCACCCCACCGTCGATTGCCGACGACACGACGCTTTTCCTCCTTCCTCACCATTTTTTTTCCGTCACCGGCGCACTGTTTGCCGTCGTCGCCCCTTTCTTCCCTGAGGCCGATGGATGACGTCGACGCCACCCCCACACGCTCCCCTTTGCCGCTGCAACTGACCGCCGGCATCCCCTACCCACCGCCTCTGTCACCCTCGCCATCCTCCCTCTCTCTTTGTGCCGCACAGGAGAGAAGAGAAGGGAGAATAAAAGAGAAGAAGAGAATGAGGAAGAAGGGGGGCATGACAAGCAGGCCCCGCCGTTCACCTCCCTTCTCTCTCTCCCGGGTGCTCCCTGCCTCAACTGGGCCGGCCCATGAGGCCTGGTCCTCTGTACACCACAGAAAGGTAAAAAAGGGGGGGAGTCCATCCCTGGTCCCTCCACTCCCCAGCCACAAGCCCACTCCTCCGAAAAATAAATCAACTATTACATCCCCTGCCCCAACCCATTAGCAGTGTAAGTCCTGTTCACACCCCTCTACCTCCAAGGGATTCAAGTCCAATCATAATCCCTTTTTCCTCCTATGTGGCCCAGTACGCCAAATAAGTCTAATTTAGGTTCCTCTAACTCTACCCGAGAAGACAGTACACAGAATATAGAGTCCCTTTTTTTTGGCCCCATCTTGTCTACTACCATGTCTATGTCCAGTTTATACCCTCTACTTCCTACGCCCATATGTACATCTTTTCCCAATGATTTCAGAATATATTACCCATACCCAAAACTCCTGATTATTAGGATTATTTCCTTTCCAATATTTCAGAAAATACCTCCGGCCTTCCATAAATCATATCTTTTGAACCGTAAGTCCGACCGACCCCATTCCACTTCCAAAATTCCCCTAGTCTCGAGATCTACCCTATGGCACTACTAATTATATTTATAGATTTTTTTTTATTTTGTAGACTTCGGTAGGATTTTCCGTGTGCTCGCTCACTAGCACGTTTGTCCCGGAGGTCTTCTCTGCTAAAGCCGTAAATTAAGAAAATGTGAGGACCCATGCTCAGATGATTTTCTTAGATCGATCGCGTATCGAATTTATCTGATTTTTCTTTGAAGCTTGAAGACCGGAAAATCGTCACCTAGGCAAGCCACTCTTTGATCATATTGCTCCTAGTTTACAAATAAAATGTTTGTAAATCGCATTAGGCTGTGCACGATTATACAACCCGGCCTCAATCAATAAAATCGACGGACCTACCCAATAGTTGCATTACTTCCCGTAGGACGAACAAAAACGGTAAATCCTTGTCAATACACCCCTATGGTACTGTTGGGTACTCAAACTCTTGGGTATGATTATCCGTCTTAAATCCCCTGGTACTACCATAATTACAGTTTTGGAAATATTTGTTAAGGATAGGTTTGTGAGAAAATGTTTTGTGAAATAAAAGCGAGCTTTGGGAAAAATCGGAAGATGCAGACCCGCACCTGTGTGGTTGGGGTCAGTAATCGCGCATAAGGACCGATTCTTTCGGGAATTTCATCCAAGCATCTTATAGTACGACCAAATGGAAAACATGGGAATGCCCCTGTATGAGTACTCGGTTAGTTCGTGCGGGTCTTGTATGTCGATGGATGTGAGGCACGCCGGGGGTAAGGTGTTGTGTGTGCGGGAATCTCCGGATCTTGCCTTTGAGGAAGATACGGGATTTCGGGATCATCGGTATCAGCCTTCGAGAGGGGTTACGGGATCCAGGGGTATCCCCGGGTGTTCTCTAAGTGGATGACGGCTGCGCGAATAGCCTAATACTGGTTGCGCGGTTAGTCGACCTAGCCATGTGACATGATATCACCAGAAATTCCGATTCCTGCTTCGTTTCGGTGTTAGCTTCTTGTCGCGTGGGTAAGGCGTACAACCTTTGCAGAGTGTTAAAACTGTTCAAACAGTCGTGCTCATGGTCAGGAGCAAATGTGCAGTGATTCCCTTAGCGTAGTTTTATTTTTTTGCAGTGTTTTGAAAAAAAACTCTCTAGGATGGAAATCGTGTTTCGCGAGTCGGACTTGGTGTTCGAGAGCCCTTCATGGCCAGAGATGGATCTACGGGATCCAGGAGTTGAGGCATCGAGGATGCTCGATGTAGAGATGAGACGTATTTTGATGCGAGTGATCAGAGTTTTTGTTGAGGTTGCGACATGAATTGAGCTTCGTGACAATTTATGGTCGTTGTGGTCTTCACGATACATTTATTTATTACAATTGTTGATTGAAGGAAATAAATAAAATCCTGACACACTGGTAGGTTTTTTTCGAGAAAATTGTTTTACACTTAACACTTTTCCCATGGTTTGCGAGTACGAAAGTGCTCACCCTTGTTTTGTTGCTGTTTTTCCCTTCCTTGATGCTGGTTCAGGTTGAAGCTGTAGACGTCGAGGAGTTTCGTCCCTAAACCCAAACCACTGCCTGTGGAATGGTGTTCTGGCTATGCTTAAGTCCGCTGTTGCTACTCTTTGATTGAGGGTTTCTACTTAGGGCCTACCCGAAGTCGCAACGTAAAGGTATCATTTATCTATTAGTAGTTGTTTTGACTTCATCTTGTTACCGTGGGTACCAGCAACGGAATCCTAAGACTGGTGCCAGTTAAGCGGTTCCGTAGGGAACAATTCTTTGTTCTACTACGGCACGCCTTCCTTCGTGTCACTTGTTACAGTGGTCGAGTGGCGGGTCGTGACAGATACCCGGGTGTTCAATATTTATACCTATGGGTAATTCAACTCCTACTAAGACACGACTCGACAGCTTATCATATGCGATCGTTATAAATAAGGAAACTATGACTCCTATAGTTACATAATAAGGAAACAAACCTTCCTAGATACAACCGGAAACCAAACTTGGAACCCGATACAACACCATATTCGATTCTGATTGCCTTCCAAACCTTGCTCATCTCCGAATCCCAATCGGCTTCAACGGTCTGATTTCAAAATCAGGTGCCAACACATGCCCCCCCCCCAATTTCGGAGTAGCAACTGGTGCTCCAAAATTTATTCCAAGGCCCATTAAGCATTGCTAGTTGAACCGGCCCAATCCTTAGCCGAATCTTCTCCTACAAGGATCCAAATTTATCCTAGAAATGAAAGTGCACTAATTACCCCTTAGTGGGTTTTCGTGATAAATGACAACAAGATTAAGGGACTAATCATGTTTAATAAGTTGTGAATGCAAGCAAGAAGACAAGGGACCCCTAACTACGCGATGAAATGCAAAGGAACGCATTGAAACGGATGGACGGTTCAAAGGATTAGAATTAGGATGCATTAAAATTTGAGTCATAGGAAAAGCCGTACTATTAAGGGGGATCCGCTAGTTAGAACTTAGGTTAATCTCTAAATGCTCAGAAAAAGATCAGTTCTAGCTAGAGAGACACACACTTGCACTTCACACATGAAACACAAGTGAGTTGTGTCAGTTGGTCCGGAGTGTCCAGCACTCCGGCATATTATGCCGGAGCATCCGGACATGGGGGTCCGAAGCATCCGACAGATTCTATCGGAGCATCCGGACATACAGGGATCGGAGCGTCCGGTAGTTTCTGTCGGAGCATCCGAACACGGGGACTACTAGCCAACGTCTAGCGGTCATCACACTTTACACGTCACTAGCTAGCCAACGGCTAGTAGGTTCGGAGTATCTGGAGATGGATGTCCGTATGCTCTGGACATGCTTTACCAACGGCTAGAAGGAGAGAACGTGGGGTACTTAAACCCCATTTCTCCCCATAGCTAGGTTGGCTGCCACATTGATTCCTTACTATTCCTAGAGCACTTAATTACATTCTCTTGTCCTTAGATTCTCTTGGGAATGGAGAGGGTTGGTGAGATTGCTAGGATGAGTTAGGATTGATTCTTCATGAGCATCTAGTGATTGGCACAAGATTCTAGCTAGGTTGATTTGTTACTATTGGAGTTTCTTCTCCTAGACGGCTAGGTGTCATCCGCGAGCTCCGACCGATTGTGGTACGCCCGGGATTGTTTTGTACGGGATTTCCTCTCCCTAACGAAGTAAGTGAGTAAACAACTGTCATATCTCTTGGAAGTAGGGATCGATAGAACAAGGAGGCTACTTGGGACTAGGGCTCTCGGCTTAGGACTTGATCTTGGGATCGTCCGGAGAGTAGCTAGTCCAAGAGCTCCTTGGAGATCAAGGCCAACTTGTGGGTGATAGCATGGCGAGGTACGAGATCGTTTGATCTCGCTCTCTAAAGCACCTCAATGTGGAGTAAGGTCTTTGGACCCAAACCACAGTAAAAATCGTTGTGTCTTTGCCCGCTGTCTTTACTATTCTTTGGATTCACTCTACACTATCTAGAAATCTCCTTCAAGAGATTTCAGGTTCTCAGGTCTGGAGAATCCGGCATAATCTAACGGAGCATTGGGACCCCGGAGCATCTAGACTTTTAGTCCAGAGACCCTAGAGAAACTGACTTCCACTACGAGTGTTTTTTAGGTTTTTAACAGGCCAGGTCTATTAACCCCCCTCCTCTAGACCGTTCAAGTGATATCAGAGCAACAATTTTCTACGAGGCTTAACGGCTGGATGATATCCAAGCTATGTATAGAGATGAGGACGAGATCGTTTCTGAAGACTCTTCATCAAGTGAAGAGGAGACCGCCTCCCATGCCTCTTTCATGTCCTCAAGATCCAAGGCTTACAAGAAGACCAAGCGCAAGGCCAAGAAGGAGGAAGAGGGCGAGAAGGTGGGGACACCTACAAAGAAGGGAGTTGAAATCGCTTTTGATTATGAGAGAATTAATCCTTCTTACAATTTTTTCTCCATTCCTTCCGGTCGCGCTCCCATCTTTGATGGGACTCACTACGCGACTTGGAGGAACATGATGAAAATGCATTTGATATCTTTGCACCCTAGTATTTGGAATGTTGTGCTTACAGGTGTGGAGTTATCCAGTGATGATGCACCGCCTACGCCGGAGGAGGTCAAGCTTATCCACCTCAACGCCCAAGCGGCGAATGTTCTCCTTGGTGCACTTAGCACGGAGGAGTGCAACAAGGTGGATGGGCTCGAGGAGGCAAAGGATATTTGGGACACTCTCCGCATCACTCATGAGGGCACCTCTAGAGTGAGAGAGTCCAAAATCGAGCTCTTGGAGGGCCAACTCGGGCGGTTCGTGATGGAGGAAGGAGAAACCCCCCAAGAGATGTACAACCGCATGATGGTCCTCATCAACAAGATACGGGGGCTTGAAAGTAAGGAGATGACGGATCATGTGGTGGTGAAGAGGCTTCTTCGCGCCTTTGCACCCACCAACCCTCACTTGGTCACTCTCATCCGCGAGAGGAAGGACTTCAAGAAGCTTGAAGATGGTGAAATTTACTCAATTTTCAGCACTTTCTGTTCATCGTTTTAGCTTTCGATTTCCTTTCAGGGCCCCTCCAATTTGTTTCTTTTGGATGTGTCCAAGTACCTTGAAGATGATGAAATTTCAAGAAAACCTCCCCCATCAACAGAATTCGTTCGTCAACAGCTCCTGGAAATCACAAAGCTCTTGGAAGAACCTCTAGATGTAGTCATGAATCAAACTAATCTGATAAAGTCCACGTTGAACAAGATTCAATACCATCTCCTTGACAGTTTTATTAAAAAACTAACCCTTGTCACTTTCCTCGAGTCTTATTCTATCACAATGTCATGGCTCAATCAACGCATATCGGATCGTCTTTCCTATGCTGACCATTGTTGGCGGTCGCTATCGACCAGTTTCGACAGTCAATTTAACTAAAATAAAGGGGAATTAGCTATGCCTGCACTGCATATTTATTTCTCAATAATATATTTTCACTTGTACTTGCAAAATATTCGCTTGTAGGAAAAGCTTAATAAATGGAGAATAAATGGAGAAAACCTCACTCTTAAGGGATGGAGGGCCCACAAGTTGAAATGACCTTGAAGTCGCCTAGAGAGGGGTGAATAGGTATGCCTGAAAAATACTTCTCAACGGAATTAAATACTTACCGGATACTCCGATAAAATGTTCTGTTGCCAACAAAACAGTTTTACCGGACACTTCGATGCTTTTACCGGACTATCCAATAGTCTAAAAGTTTTCCCACGAAGGAGAAAACACAACAAGCTCAAGCACAAAGGAGGACTAGCTAGTAGCAAGATAGAGAAGCTAATACAAGCACAACTAGCACAAGAGCAAGTATTGCAACATAATACACAAGCTAGCACAAGGATGAATATTGCAACAAGATACACAAGCTAGAACATGTAATCAACCAAGGCAATATTCACAAAATCACAAAGAGCAATAAATAGAGGACAAGGAGACATACGATTTTTTATGTAGTTCGGATCCAAAGATCCTACTCTATGGTGAGGTGGCTCAAGGAGCCGGATCACACTCGATCACATACCTTGCCATGCTACCAACCACATGGAAGCTTTAGTGTCCAAGTTCACACGGGATTAGCAAGTATTCAAGCGATCCCTACGGATCAAGCCTTTTAGAGCAATCCCCACGGATCAAGCCCCTTTCGGAGAGTCCATATCCTTCGTTGCGACTTGCTCTACCAAGTAACATTCTAGAAGTTAGCACGGTATCCACTAACTTACCTCTTCCCTTGCGGAGGTGAGGAAAACTTTCACAAACTTCCCTAACTATCCACACAACCGGATGCTCGCGGGCGACGTCTAGCCGTCTAGGAGTCCTTGGCCTCCAAGAGTAATAAACACAATCGGAGACTTGCTTGCAATGAACTCAAGTGCTCAAGGTGGTGGAGTGAAGCTCACTTGCTCTCAAACTCAAATCTCAACTCTCATGGATGGTGGAGCTTACTAACTCTCAATCTCTCTCTCAAATCTCACCCAAGGAAGGGGATAAGCTCTCTCAAGCTCTCCCACTCTCTCTCAAACCACTCTCAATGACAGGGATGAAGCTCACAAATCCTCAATCTCACTTTCCCCAACCTTCTCTCAACTCCAAGTCTCTTCTCCTCTTAAATCTCACAAATCTTCACAAAAATCTCACTCACAAAGATCTACCACCAATGTAGGAGTTTATGGGAGGGCTCTTTGGCTTTGGATGGATCTAATCTTGCCAAAACTCAGCAGCAATGGGTAGGAGGGGTGGAGGAGTTTAAATACTCGAGCCCCCAAAACTAGCTGTTAGTCTCTCAGATCTGAACACCGGAGTATCTCCTCGAAACACCGGACATTCTGGTAGACACTCATCGGAGTATCCGATAGATCCACCGGATACTCCAATAAAAATCCTCGAAATGTCCGCTGGTACTTAGACAGCTTGGTCCGCGTGAAAACGGACATAACTCCGTGCTCCGGAGTCTGTTATTGATGAACTTGGACTCTATGGAAAGCTTATTGAGGTGGCTACCCCATCCAACGACCAACAACCTCTAAAACCACTCATAGGATAAGTTAAGGCTTGGTTTCTCTCAAGGGAGTACTAGCAATGATCACTTTGAGCATCAGGACATATTCAAACTCATCAACAATTGCATCCCTCTTAATAGTACGGCATTCCTATACTCAAATGCAAATAGATAGGCTATACCTCTAGGAATGACTTCATGCCATCTTCTTTCTTTACTTGAGGGTTGCTCATGGCATCTTCAATTCACCGTTGGGACTATTCACCTACAACTTCATCGAATACATTAGTCCCAACTAACTTACCTTTGCCTTTAGCAATATCCATCTTGATCATCACTTCTTGGCATCTTCTTGATCTTCGGCGCTTTATCTTCAACTCTTCAAATAATTGATGCGAATAATCTGAAGCTTCACATATCCTTGCACGGTCCATCACGACAAAGTCTTTACTCACTCTTCTCCATCGGATTTGGTCCCTCGGCGTCAAGCCTATTGCGCTCACCGCATGGTCCGTCATAGCCGAGCCTTGCTTGCCCTTCACCGTCTTGCCATATGAATCATCTTCATATTCCACATCTTCGATCATCTTCAATTGATTTCCATGAACCGATAATCTTCATCTTCTAGCTTCTCACATTATCTTTGTGTTGGCCATCAATCGCTTCTTTTCTTCTTCACCAACACATCTCTTCTTCAAATCCTCATGTTCGCTAATCTTTTGTGTTGATGCCGGAATTCAATCCTAATCACACCAACTCATACAAATTTTTAGTCCAACAAATGGTTGTCATTAATCACCAAAACCAATGCCACTCTAGGATCATAGATCTTCCAATCTTCTCTTCCAAGGCAATTTTAGGGCATTGAATTTTGACAAGTTAGGTGTAAACACCACCCTCGCATTCACAACCACCAATGGGACCCACCTGTCAGCACCTTAGAGGAGAAGGAGGTCGGTGGGCGGCCACACTGGTACGGCCGAACCACTCTAGCGCCACCTCTCTGCCTCCTTACACGTGGACGTCCAGGATGAGCTGCTGATGGCGGTTACCAGGGGCATGGTGGTCATTTCCTATCACAAGTAACCTCCATCAAGGCTTATGTAAGGAGGAGCACTCTCTCCACTCCAACACACACTCAAGTAAGGATCAAAGCTTCTCTCTAAAGTTGATATTAGTATAGTGCTATTGAAATAGAAATAGAATAGTCTCCTAATCCGCGGAGTCTTCAGAAATATCTCAGTAAAGTTCTTGTAGCTTTCATTCTTCTTTTGTAAGACTTACATTATCAATATAACATTTTTCCTTATACAACTTCGGTATTTTACTCCAATCATATAAATGAATACCGACCTTAGAATATTCATGATTAGTAACAATTGTGTAGCCAACTTACCTAGGAGTTGCATCAGTACGGGTATAATGTTCGAGTATTCGAGTGCTCTGTACCAATTACAAGGCTATAGAGTAATAAATAGTAATATAAGCGCGGTGCTTAGATTATTGTTTATTATTATTTGGTCGTATATACTCTGGATGTGGGTGCGGGCCGCTGACGGTGACAGCTCAATATGGGTATTCCCCCACGATAATATATTCTACTACAGGAATTTTCTGGTTTGGGTACTCCTCTGTATCCAGGTCTGGTTGGATGGCTATGACGGATTATCGTAAGAAACTCGGCAATCCAGGACAGTTCTACAAAAAATTGGGATGGCATTGTAAAGGGTGTATGCTAAATGGTTGTATCCTAGTTAGGATATAGTAAGGTGTTGTAGACTGAAGTATAGGAATGAATTCTTTTCATATTCTATTTACACTTAGCCATTCTTAAAATATATGATAAAGCTAATTTCTTTGATGTGTGTCACTCTACCTAGATGATTATTTTACTGCTGCTTAGACTTTTATGAATATTAGCATAGTTCTCTCTTGTAAATCTTTCCTCAAGATTAAATATGATACCTTAAAATACTATAGGGAGAAATGCTACAATGGTGTGCTGGTCCATGGGGTGCCATCGCCACTGTCCAAGTTCCGTTCGCCACGTTCCCTTTTGTCAAGCTCTGTTCGAGATTTGTATTTTCGCTAATCGACAGGCGGCTCCTCGGGGCCGAATTTTGGATCCAATTCGGGATTTGTATTTTTCATCACTAAGTGTAACCGGCTGCAAATTTCTCACTAATCGGCAGCACCACTTAAGTAGAGAGGTTTCCGTAGTTCCACTGCAGGCTGGGCAAAACGAGACCCCACAAACACCACGAGTCGACCAATTCTCTCGTGGCAGCTGATGCTACTAATCTAATGCTCCTTTTTTTGGTAGCATCATCAATTTCCCAGACTCACCACCACAAAGCTTCTGGTAACAAGGGGAGAAATATAGCTTCAAGAGGACACAGAAACTCGTTACGGCAACAAAGAGGGCAGCGTTTTACTTGTACCCAACCTTGAGGTAAAAAAGTGTGCTCGACCTGGAAGACGACTGGAACCAGCTGACCAGAACGAACCAAGCTCATGTCCACATGAACCAATCGGTTGCTACGAAAGCAGCATAAATAAATATTACAAGATAGATGAATATATCGAGAAACAGATGACAGGTCGAGAACAGAAACCAAGGGCAAAAACTTCAAAAGTACAATGAATTAAAGACAAATTAACCCCTGTTAGTATCTAAGGAATACAAATATATCCTAACGAAATTCTGAAAAAGCATCACCAACGACAGCAATTCAATATACATGCATACCCAATCGCCCACATACATCATAAAAAGTATTATTACGGGGGCATTCACCACTCAACATCAGCGCACCTAAACTGCTGTTTAGTATAGACGAGGGCAGCACTTCTCATAGGAAGTTTATAGTTATCTTAACATGACGTATCTCAAGGAGATACTCCTATTTCCGGTTCAAAAGGTTGAAGCAGTCCACCCGGATCCTTAAGAAGGCACTGGAAAATACAAATCACAGTTGGGCAAATAAGCACTTCGAACAAAACATGTGCAAAAAATTAACATGGAATAATAAGATAACAACACTTACTATATGTTGAAGTATCAATCTGCTCAGGAAGCTCCTTTATGTCAACCTCAAACCTTTCTTGCACCTTTAAATATCATGCATGACATACTGTGAGGCTATGCCATCACACCAGTTAAGCAAAAATAAAATAAATATCAATTGTACTAACTTGATTAAGGACATCAGAGTCAGAGGCAGAGGAAACAAAAGTTATTGCCAGTCCCTTGGTTCCAAAACGTCCAGCCCTTCCAACCTGGAAGAGGAATGTCAGCAAGATTTTTTTAAAAAAAAAACACCACAAGCTGCAGTAAAGTGATGTTGCAATTACCCTGTGCAAATATGAATCAGCAGAATCAGGCATGTCATAGTTTATAACAATGTTGACACGTTCAATATCAATTCCCCTGCCAACTAAATCAGTAGCAACAAGAATCCTCTTGTGTCCTTCCTTGAAATTTTTGTACCGGGTCAACCTACACAAGCTCCATTATTAGACAATGATCAAGCATTAAGGCTTCTTGGCAGGGATTAAGCCACTGCAGGTCTGTAGCTGGCAAGGCAGCATAATATTAGAACATTCAAATCCTTCAATCAAATTACCATCAGGGATGATGTTTAAATAAGTTTACTGCAACATGCCTATGTGTTGCTATGAATAGTCAATAGATAGTGATATACTCTAAAACCCGTCATGTCTGATTTTTAGCAAACAATATGGTTCTGACTTGTGAGAGTGGTGCAGAGGGCTAATATTTTCTTTAAAAAAATTGCAAGTGGTCCTATCTCTTAGCATCCAAGGGGGGTAGTAGGTGGCGACATAGCAGTCAGACCATCACCATCAACTACAATATTCATAGTATAAATGTAAAGAGATTAACAAGGATGCATAAAACAAAACAAAATGTTAATACAAAATAAACATAATTCTTTATGGCATGCCATACTTTCAACAAGATTGTGTATATGAGCTTAACAAAGATATACATGATGTAGCTTTGTTAGGCATAGTTCTTGAAATTATATAAAGAATACAAAATACAAACATATGGCTGGTCTAAGTCAGACCCCTCCATGCTTACATCATAATGCTCATATGGATTACAGTTGATCAATCAGCAAAGCATTCATAGGCACCAGGAAAATAAACAGATTAAAAGAAGACATATTTGAACAGGTGACGAAACATCTGAAATCATCTAAAGCATTACAGTAACAAAGAAAAGATAAATGAAATAATACGGCAGGCAACGAATTGACATCAACATAGATTGTTGTTTTTTTAACCATGGTAATACTACATACATAAAAGCATGAAAAAACTAGCACAGATCATCCAAATATCATAATTAAAAGAACCCCAAAAAGGCAGTCTGTGAAAGAATTCAAGAGAACAAACCTCTCTTCCTGCGTCATTCCAGAATGTATGGAGATTGCAGGAAAGTTGCATTCACAAAGCAACTTGTTCAGTTCTGCGGCCCTACTAACACTTTTAACAAATATCACGACTTGATTGAAGTCCAGTGCATCTAAAAGATCATTCAATTTCCGGTTCTTCTCCGCCTCACTAAGTTTTATATAGTGCTGGAATCAGGTTTTAAGGGGTTAGTACAACCTGAATAGAAAAATGGTAAAAAAATACAAAATGACAATTAAATAGTACCTGAACTAAACCATGAAGGGTCAGTTTAGCCTCATCATCAACATAAATTTCCATAGGCTGTAATGACAAATGGTAGACAAATGTGTTAGAATTTCTGTGGACCAATGCCAATGTTCTAGCCACTCCAATAAGAACAGCACAGCATATCAATTCTTCTTGTGTCAGCATTTTGAGCCTTTTAACAGAACTTCACCTATGACAATGGGCACTGACATTTGACCAAATCATAGAGAAGTTCTGTGCCAGTGCTTTGTATGAAAATTAGCATCAAAAGGACGCTGCTCTGTCCACACTGACCATGAGAAGGGTAGGAGAAACAGAAGCAGTTTACTCTGATTAAGTGGAGTCCAGTACAATTGTGCAGGCAATTGGAGAAAAGTAGCACTGGCCTTGTACAACTAAAGTAATGGTGTCCTCCCAACCCCAGTACCCACATTCTCCCCAAATGGTTCATATTGGCAGAAGACAGAAGACTTCACTTGCAGCCAAAAGAAATGAATGTAGGTAGTAATTGATGAAACCACAACCAATGCAGGAATAACCATAACTGCCACCTCTCCTATCAATTTATTTGTGAACCAGAAGCAAGGAGGGACTTAAAATAGGAAATCACTATTGAAAATGAGATAGGCCACATGACATTACATCTTGCATGAATTTCTTGCAAACTGGGCGGATCTCCTTGCTGAGGGTTGCTGAAAACATCATCACTTGCTTATCATGGGGTGTCATTTTGAAGATCTCCTGCACATCTCTACGCATGTCTGAAGAAACAAGTGGATTAATAAGAATATAGCATAGCCATGTATGATGTAATGCAGATAGGGCGGGAAATGAGGCTAAGTGTGTTCTGGTCATAGAATGATGATCACTTCATCAAGAAACAGCAGCCTACCAAGGGAATCGAGCATCTTGTCGCATTCATCAAGAATGAAATGCCTCACATTCTTCAATGAAAGGTCCTTCTCTCTAGCTAGAGCGAGTATCCTTCCAGGTGTCCCGACCACAATATGAGGGCAGTCATTTTTCAACAGATCCTTGTGTTTTTTTATGTGAACACCACCATAGAACACAGCAACCTTTACTTCAGGGAGGTACTTGCTAAACCTCTCAAATTCATGGCAAATCTACAAAATATATTAAG
>CM002476.1:14595053-14607708 GCA_000325765.3 Leersia perrieri | reverse complement strand
ATTTGCTGAAGACTTGAGAGAACAAAAACAGCAGTCTTCCCCATCCCAGATTTTGCTTGACAGATGACATCCATTCCAAGAATGGCTTGCGGGATGCATTCATGTTGCACTGATGTAGAACCAAACAAAATTGGAGCAGCACCCCAGTGAGAAACTATTTAACCTCCTGTCGCCGTTAATTGAAAGTTTTTACCACATTGTCCTCCAACTAAAATTGTCAGATAAAATTGTACCTGCAAATTAGCAAAATGATAGTTTCATTAACATAATTGCACAGAATAAAAAGATATCGTATACTAGAATATATTTAATTTGATCTGGTATTAGAAAAGGCACTGGGACAAGCAAATGTTCATGCACAATAAATCAGTTTATTATTTTCTGTTCGAATACTAGCATGATTTAGTTACTTCCGGATAAATTGTCCTAGAAATGGAAAAGTTGGCTGCAAAAGCTGACTGGTTAAGTCCATTGATGCCTAGAGCATCCATTCAGAGTTTGAATATATGGCATATGCCCATGTTAGTTACCCTTTTTATGTAATTAATATCCTGCATTCACTCTGAAGAATCAAAACATAGTATCAAAGTACAAAAATTGGAAAAGTGACCCATGCGAGGTCTTGGTTCACCAGTCTGTTGGTCGGTTCAACCATGGTTCAGTAAAGCTTTTGTCTCGTGTATGTTTCAATACAAACACAAGCGACAAGGTTGTGGGATGACAACAGGACACGGAATCCACCTTGCAGACCATGGTTCGACTCTCCACCCGCAAGCTATTTTCACTACCATGAAAAGTTGGGGGCTTTAAGGATAAATTGAGTGTTCCTTCTGGACCCATTTCTACAGCTCAGCCGGTTCAACTGGTTGTGGTTTGACACTGATGAACCATAAAGCCACCTACTTAAAAGTGTTCTAAATGCATCGATGGCCATGATGCACAAACAGACTGAGTATAGCATTGTTTTGGTTTTAACAGTTAAAAGTTTTCTAAATGCATGGATGGCCATAATGCACAACAAGACTGATCTCAGCACCAGTTCTGTTTGTGTTTTCAGTTAAAGCAGCCTAAATGCATGGACAGTACTAGAGCATAACCAGGCAGATCTAAGCAACGGTTCCGTTTTTTTCAACTAACACATCAGTAAAGTCATGTTTTTCAACTATGCACAGTGTTGCGTCTAGTGGGAATTCAGCTAAGTATGTTATTTGAAAAGTTATAATCAAGTCTTTAATTCATCATATGGGATCAAATTTGAGGACAAGTAATTTTAGCCCATCATTGGGCCAAATTAATTAGTATTAGGTCTTTAAGTGACAACTCCAAGTACCAGATCAGGACCAAATAATTTAAAGTTAAAGGCCTCTAAAACGGATACAATAACGATGAGAGGCTAGCAGTAACAGGAGCCTGAAGCTTGCCTTCGGAAGGGTGCTCAAACCCGCAGTCCTGGATGGCGCGAAGCAGCTCCGGCTTGAGCAGGAAGTCTCTGAACCCCGAGCTGTGGATCCCCACGTACCCCCTGCTCCACAACACCGCCAAAATAACAACCGGTCAGATATCAGGGTTCTCCCTCAAATCTCAACACCGAACCCTAGCAAGCAAACCCTAGTTAGAAAAAGAAAAGTAGCGGATCCAGTCTTTCTGGGCACGCACTTCTTCACCACGTCGGCGGAGGCGTTGGCGGCGGCGGCGCCACCGTCGGCGCCATTCTCCACCTCCTCCTCGTAGTCGACGAGATCCTCCTCGTACACCTCGTTGTCCTTGACCTCGGCCTCGCCCATCCTGACGACGACACGCGGATAGGAGAAGCGGCGGCGGCGGCTGCAAAGAGAAAAATCAAGCAGAGGGGGTTGTGGATTTGGGGAGCTAGGGTTTGGAGGAGGAAGTGAGGGCTGAGATTTGGAATTTGATTCGGGAGACGTGGGAGAGAGACGTGGTCCGTGGATGGATGAGAGCAGATTAGATCGAGCTGATGATGATATTTATCCACCCACCACAAGTTATGGGCCTTTACGGCCCAAAATTCGCATTTGATCTGGCATAATAATGGGAGGTTACAGAGGAAGGAACATTGGATTTTCGAAGAAAGATTAGTGTACAAAAAGCAAGATAAGTCAGGTAGACAAAGGTTAGTAAAAGTTAGCAAGGAAATTAAGCCAGCTAGAATAAAATTATGACCCGAACCCAGCACTATCCATCAAAACTGTGATAGTCTAGGTTAGATGTGGCAAATTCATTTACCAACAAATCGTATATCTTCCCTCCTTTTCTTTCTTGAGTGAGCTTGGTTTGGTTTATTTTCTTTTAAAAAAATAAAATGAATACAAAGTTCTGCCAAAACATACTGGGGCAATTGTGTATCTACCTTTGATTTTGGCTTCAATTGTGATTTTGTCCCTTTTTGAAAAAACTTTGTGATTTTGCCCCTTCTTTTTTCAATTGAACATTTTGTTTGCCCCTCCTTGGACCTCCATTTGTTGGACCTGGTTTAAGTGAGTTAAGGAAAAAAACAAAATTGGCTAAAAAATGTAAAGAAAATATGAGACGACGTTTCTACCCACCTGTTCAACCAGAGACTTCTCAATCCCCTCTCGAATCAAGCGACAGTGTGTGGCAGCGATGCCGCATAGATGGCAGGGGCAAGGCGGAGAAGATAGGTGGCGAGGGGCACTTCACTTCTGCTAACCATTTTCTTCCCTCGAAAATCCTAACCAAACGTCGGCGGCGGACTGACTGAGGCGGTCGACTAGGCGGCGAGCGAGCGACACTTCTTGTAGGGAGGGGGAGGGGCAGAGCATGACAGCGAGGCGCACAGGGCAACGACACAATAGCAGGGAAGGGCTACAGTGTAGCAAACGAGGAGGATGTGCTGAGGGAGGCTCCATTGCGTCAGGAAGCTAATTGCGGCAGAGAGGTGGTGATGGCGAGGCCAAGTTGCTGCTCTTCTTTATGCCGCTCTGCATCAAGAACAAGAGGATACACTGTTTTTGTTTGCTCCAAGCTCCTCGTATCTGCAAGGAAACCTCCACCCCCATCTTCGTTTCTCATATCGCTTTTCACTTTTTTATTCTTCTTATCTGGGATATATGTAGTTCTTCAGGTGATGTTGTGTTTGTTATTTTTCTGTTCCAGTTCCCCTCGATAGGTAGTTTTGTGGCCTTCACTTATACATTTTGATGGTTTTTAGTAGCTGATAATTTTTGATGGTTTAGTTCTGGATTTGGGAGCTGATTTGTTGATGGTCAAAAATGCTTGGACTGTAGAACGATCCATGTTGAGGGTAAATATGTGCATCCATGTCTTTTGACCACCAAGTTAACACCGTTAAGAAGACTTAACATAATAGGGGTAAGCTAGAGCTTAAGCTTAGAAAAGTAAGGGCAAAATCACAAAGTATGAAAAGTGAGGGTAAAATTACAATTGCAGTTAGAAACAGGGGCAATAACACAAATGCCCCAAACATATTAGAGGAGTAAACAAACAAAAAGTCTAGAAAGCCTAGTCGTGTAAGTACCGGCAAAGCCGAAAACAAGTAAGAAAAGAGGAATTACAATGTAGTGGTGAAAGAGAGAAACCCTCGAGAGGGTTTAACAGCTAAAAGTCTAATGCCAATGTCCTCTCTCGTTAGATAAGCCACCTGAAGCGTTATTATGTAGGTGGAATGAAACACTCTTCGATTCCCCTCAAACCATACATTTCTTCCTAGTGAGGTCTTGTTTCTTTTCTCCTTCGGTGAAAGGGACGTGAGACTTTGCCACCAATCAACCAGGTTTCCATTTTCTAGCAACTAGCACTGTAAATCCAACCATGTGGATATTTGGTTTCATGCTTCTCTAATGAAAGAACAATAAAGAAGAACAGATGGTCAGTGTCTTCAAAGGCCTCAGTGCAAACTAATACAATAGATCCTAATGCACGGCCAATATCAAACAAGGAAATTTTGCGCCATTAAAGTATTTTGGTGTAGAATCAACCAACCAAAAAAGTGATGCTTTTGGTTCTGCCTTTGTTTTCCAAAGAGTTTGGAAATCAAAAGGACTGAGAGCCTTAAAAATGGTTTAGGTAAGCACTCTTAATCTTGTAAACCTCAAAAGCCGTCCAAGTCCAGGTTATGTCATCACCTTGAGTCGATAGGGTTGTTTTGCAAGAGGTTACGTAGCACGACAAGCTCATTGGTTTCCTAAAGAGAAGTGAGTACTCTTTTACATCGCTAAACATCCTTTAAATTCTAAAGGGCATTCTATTTCTTACGCCCCTCAGCCTCTCTCGATGTTGAAATGTATATTGTATTGGAATTGATTGTCATATATATACCCATGAGCATGTGAAGAGGGAGTACGTGACACAGATGCACCATTGATGAGCAGTAAATAACTTATATTATTGCGGGTTGACAACAACAAACAATTGATGGCACCACATGTATAGAAGGAGCAAGAGCTTCTGACACTTATGGTCTAGCTAGTAAAGTGATCAGTAATGGTCAGGTATGTGCTAGCATTACCTATGATCATACACTTCAGTAGTTTAATCAATCAGTTGTGAATAGGGGCTTGACTTGTAGATCAGAAAACATTATATGCGACATGAGTATAACAAAAATACAAGTACAAAGCTTTTCATCGACTTGCACTAGCTAGCAGATGGGCTGGATCATCTCTAATATTCTTTGAAGTTAACCTCTGTCGAGAAAGATTCCACCAGCCATGACACCATAGCCACTAGCCACATTGTCATCGTCACCAGCCAAAACACCGTGATATGTACCACATGTGTGCCATCATTTTGCAATGACAACATTGAAGCTTTTGGCATGGCAAGCCCACGTTGTACTATCTGAAGTGTTGTCGTTTAATTAGTGGTGCCATGACCATGGTTTACATAATTTTAGGGTTAATTGGTTCCATGCCATTGCTACCTTAGCGGATTGGAAAAATACCATTACTATTCATGATATCGATTAGATGAAATTGTTATTTTCTAAAATTAGTTCCACATCACTACCATGGGGTTTTGCATCTACTACATCACCTTTTCCCATCCTCTGTTCCCCATTTTTCATGAAGGAGGTTGCTCCTGTGCCGGTGACAATGATGGTGCCAATGGCTCTCACACCCGGCCCATTCAAGCTCGAGCTCAAGCTCGCATCACCGACGACAATGGCGAAGCGGTGACAAAGCATGATGGGTGTGACATCGAGTTATTGGATTCGTCACCAATATCCACAACCACGCAACGAACACCGTCTATCTCCTTCGTGATGAGCACCGGGCGACGAGTACCCTAAATATGCCCTCTCTTTCACGGTAAAGGGAAACTGTAACTTCTCTATATAAACTTCTATTGAAAAATTGAGCGATATACTGACCCCGTACGTAGCAGCAAAAATATCCAAGTAATTGATCAATCGAACGAACTATCAGATATATATATGAATATATAGGAGCACCTCGCCAAAAGTTCAGCCAGATCAAAATTGGAATTTTACAGTCTCAACCAACACAAATAATATAATAGTTCAACAAGCAAACCATAGATTAGTACTCCACCCGTGCAACTGGAACACGATCAGAGTAGATGGATTCTTGAGAAATCCAGGTAACGTTTCCAGGATATGGTTATCCTGACCACGTTGCCCTCCAGACCTGAACGGCGGCAAGATCTTCAGCAATAAATAAATGATGATGGGAGCGCCATCGTTTCCGGCGGTGGAGGTCACGACCTCGACAACAACCAAAATAAAATCAAAACCTAATCTCCAGTTGCCGACTCAACAGGCACGCAGGCCCAGACCAACTCCAACTCATACGTGACTAGCTAGGACTCCATACAATAAAAGCTAATCAAGGAAAGACTATAATGACTTGGTAATTTGGCCGCTAATGACACATATATCTAATTAGGCAAATTATAGTTGCACACGTATGGAACCTACCCATATATATTCCTTTTCTCCCTGGCACAATAAATTGGTAGCTTCACAAATTGATGGTCTTTCTGCTTCTTGTATTACATACACTGGTAGTGCTCCAACTAAAAATTGTAAGACAGTCGTGGGCACATCACTTCGTCCCCTGTTTTTTTAGCGCTGGATCTGCTCGTATCACTGCCTGAACACCGCTAAAGCCGCCAAGGATCATTACGTCAACTTGCACCATGTTGAGGCCAACGGCTTCATGCCCATTTAGACTTAGTTCGGCAACAACGCATGGGGTTTCGGAGGGCCAGCGTGGTTGAAGAGCTTGCCCCACGAGCTGCCATGCCAGCTAGGAAAGGAAAAAGGGGATGGTGGGGACGAACCTCCTTCCTCAAATAGCAGAGGCAAACAACAATATATCATGCTGTCGGGAGGACCTTGGGTTTTCTGACGACAAGCTTAGAGACGACTCCCTCTCACCAACACCAGATCTGTTATTTTGTCGTCGTCGTCGAACATTTTTTTTATGTTAATTAATTAGTCCATACTTTTATTCAAAACCACAATAAAATATTTTTATTTAATTTTTCTAGCATAATATCAACACTTACACGTTCCCGATAAATAAAAACAAACTCCAAAGTGTGCTGAAACAGTGAAAACCCAACGTGCGGACGTTTGAGATCTGTCCGACCTGTCAAACAACACGCACAGCGAAAATAGGCACCAACACGGGGACAAACAACACCGCAAATCCTACTCCTCTCCCACCCCAACCCACACCCCACCAAGAATTTAGAAACGACACCACCAATCCCTAGCAGCAGCAAGCGGTGGGATCCAGCCCACCACCGGCATGGAGCCAGCGCGGCGATCCGCCGCCGCGTCTGACGCCGGCGGCGGCGGCGGCGGATCGTCGGCGGACGGATCGGACGGCGACGACGAGAGGTACCTGAGCGCCGGGTCAGCGCTCGGCACGCCCAGCTCGCTCGCCACGCTCCTCCCCTCCTCCGAGCTCTGGGATCACCAGATGGACCTCCTCCTCCTCGACGACCCCTTCGCCGCCGGATTCCCCAAGACCCACCAGCTCACCCGCCTCCATCCGCAGCCGCGGTCCGATCCTCCTCCTGCCGTCGCGGGGGAGGTGGTTCTCCCACGGCCGGAGCCGGATTCTGGCTCCCACGCAGTTCCGTCGCACAGCCCGGATCCTGCCCAGGTTGGTTCTATCGTCCCTGGCATCGAGGAAGTTGTTTCTGTGTAGCACGTAACTGACGAGGAGGTGAATCTGCAGAGTTTTGATGGTCAATTTCTACTTATCAGCTGCAATTAAGCTTTAGGTGGGACTGGTCTCGATAAGTAGCATCAGTCGCTTAGTTAGTTTTTTCTTAGATTATGGAAATTATTCTACATCTGGGGTTTGGATGGTTTGAATGTTTGATCACTTATTTTGGCTCGTCATTTGCAACATGGGCAAGGTTTCTTGTTAGGGAACGAAGTAAGTCTACTGAAGCAGTGTAGAACTGGTCTTCCATCTTTGCTCACCAAGTTGAGCGTTTAACTTTAGGCATCAAATGATCAAAGTTATAGTACCTTGAATATGTTGACAAAACACATTGAAATATACCAGTAGCCTTTGTCTGTAGAAGTGATGGGTGACTAGTTCTATCAGTACAACTCAAATCCTACACATAGGGCGAAAGCATTAATCGATACAAACTATACTGTCTTTTGAAGATTTATTCCAGTTGATAGTTGACCTGTACATAAAAGAGATAAAGCTTGTTGCTCCATTGCCTGATCAAATTGCTGTAGTATTTCACTAGCGCCAACCACTAGTTCTCAATCACATTCTTGAATTGACATGTCCATTCCTCATGTAGGTAGACAACCTTGATGAGAATCATTTATTTGACGATATGGTTCAAGAGATGGAACATATTCTGCTCAATTCAGGGGAGCCCCATGAAAGTGGACCTTTTACAGATTTTCGTGTAAATAGTTTTCCCCAAGCTCATCATTACAGAGATGGAAGCACCACTGCCTCTACTTCTGGTACAGATGATGCTTATGTATATCCCCTTCCTCACCATCCTTCAAAGATTGACTGGGTGGAGGTTGTGGGAGCAAAGCAAAGAAAAGGAGATGTTTCTTTCGGTGAGCGAATGGTTGGGGTCAGAGAATATACTGTTTATTTGTTAAAAGTGAAGAGTGGGGAAGAGGAGTGGGAAATTGAGCGTCGGTACCGTGAATTTTATGCGCTCTACCAACAACTCAAGCTCTTTTTTGCCGAGAAAGGTTTAAGTCTGCCTCCTACATGGGGAAATGTTGAAAAAGAGTCGAGTAAAATATTTGGGAATGCATCCCCAGACGTCGTCAATGAGAGAAGTACCCTGATTCAAGATTGTTTGCGTTCTCTTCTTGTCTCTAATTATCAGTCTGGAACACCCACTCCTCTGGTTAGTTTTTTGTCACCAGGGAGTCCTGCTTATGATTATAGCTTGTTAAAAACTTTTATCCCTAGATCTTTGCAAAGGCTAAGCAGTGGTTCACATTCCAAAGGCTCAAGCTGCAATGGAGCTTCACTTAAAGATTCTCCCTCAATGGGCAAAACTATATCACTTGTTGTGGAGGATAGGCCTCGAAAGTCCACTAGACAGCTGTTGGAGTTACAGCACTACAATTGTGCTGGATGTCACAAGCATTTGGATGCTGGGCGGACAATGCTGCAAGAACTTGTGCAAACAATCGGATGGAACAAGCCTCGGTTTTGTGCTTACACTGGCCAGTTATTTTGTGCTTCTTGTCACACGAATGATACTGCAGTTCTGCCAGCGAAAGTTCTGCACCACTGGGATTTTTCTTTGTATCCAATTTCCCAGTTAGCAAAAGCATATTTGGATTCCATCTATGACCAGGTAATAATATATGAACTGCCTGTGTTTCTTTAGTTTGTTAGCTCCTTTTACTTATATATGTTATTTTCCTGCATTACATCATAAAATAAATTTTTACTCATACTTCGCTACAACCTTAGAATATCGTTATTTTTTTATTTTTCAGCCTATGCTCTGTGTAAGTGCTGTCAACCCTTTCCTTTTTGCGAAAGTACCAGCTCTGCTTAATATCATGAGTATTCGGAAGAAAATAGCAGCTATGCTTCCTTGCGTCCAATGCCCTTTCCGGAACTCCATATTTAGAGGGCTAGGAGTTCGAAGATACCTTCTTGATGGGAATGACTTCTTTGCGCTCCGTGACCTTGTTGATCTTTCAAAAGGGGCATTTGCAGGTATTGCTCATTCATGAATTTGTGCATGCTTCATCAATGATGATTGTGTTGAATGCTCCTGTAGTCATGCAATTCCTGTCTTCTGTTCTTTGAAATTACAAACATGCCAGATGATGAAAGCATATTTCAACAAGTATATATCTTCATGTTTATTAGTGAACAAATATATCCTTATGCTTTTTATCTATAAAACACTAGGTGCAATATATTTAGGTGTAATTTATTTTGAACCATTAAAGTGAGGAGACTGTTTTATCTGCTTCACACTTCCACGTCCGTTTCCACAAACATGCATCTGTTTCCTCTCTAGGAATGAAAAACAAAGGATAGTGTATATTCATTCTAAAAACTTCGAGCTATGTTTTTTCCTTAAAACATGCATGCAATTTCCTCCAGAAATAGAAAAATATAATACTATAGTGCAGTAGGATTCTAAGATCTTCGAGATATGCTTTTTTATATGCTGGCTCTGTGTTTATTGTTCAGGAATGACTAGTGTTCAGTGACTTTGAAAAATTATAAGCCTATAAATAAGGATTTGAGTAAGTGATACAAGTTCTATTTGTTTGAAACAGCACTTCCAGTTAAGGTGCAAACCATATCAAATAGGATACTTGTACACATCACCGAACAATGCCTTGTCTGCTATGACTCTGGTGTTCCCTGTGCTGCTCGACAAGCTTGTGATGATCCCCTATCACTCATATTCCCGTTTCAGGTGTGCTGCCAAGTCTTTGTTTTCTAATTTCTGCACGTCTTTATCTTCATCACTGAGGATATTGGTTTTATGATAACCGCAGGAGGATGAAGCTACAAAATGTGGCTCGTGTGGATCAATCTTCCACAAACAATGCTTTAGGAAAATTAGCTCATGTCCTTGCGGTAAAGGTGCTGCCAGCAAAGGCAGGAAAGTCGCTGCGCTTGAACAAGCTGCACACAACGATGCAGGCAGGCCATCAACTGAGTTGATCCAGCCACCATCCTTCTCTTCCTCATCTGGTTTTCTGTCCGATATCATCTCAAAGGCTAGACCAGATAAACTTTGGAAACCGAGAAACAGCAGTCCTGTAATTCTTATGAGCTCTTTGCCAGATACGTCTACGTGAACTTGGTCTTGTATGTTAATGTTCCATTATTGTTTCCGTGCGGAGATTGTAAGAGATGCCGTGTTGACTCCCAATTGTTTTGTATGTAATAAATGTAGCATTTTTGTGCGGTTGTTTGCCCACACTTTCCAGTATTGATGGTTTTATCTAGAGGGAATTATTTGATTCGAGCTATCACTTTACGCATCTACTCCCTCAGTTTCGTTTCGTAATGTAGGATGTGTTGATTTTTTTTTCTTATAATTGGCCATTCATTTTATTAAAAAAATTAGTGCAAATATAAAAAAGGACTAGTCATCCCTAAAGTACTTTTGAGTCCCAAGCAAAATAAATAAAACTCTCTTTTTTTTAATAAGATGAATGATTAAACATAAAAAGTTAAAATGTATTACATCATTAAACGAATGAAACAGTAGCCCTAACATGTTGTATGTTGAAACATAGATTATGATGTCATTGATTTCTTCACAAACAGAGACAATCGTCCGGATGACGATACAGAATAGGCCGACGGCTGCGGCAACAACCAGACTCGGGAGCTGCCTCTCATGCGAAGCAAGCCTGATGGATCACCGGCCTCGAACAGGTAGTCGCCCTCGGCGTCGAACACCGCCCCCTTGCAGAGATGAGAAAACGTGCTTGTGGCTGCCGAGGCCGTGCACGATGACGCCCCGCCGCGACAGCAGCTCCACGTCCATCCGGTGGACCTTGTCGACGACGAAGAACGGAATCTGGTTCTCCGCGAGGTAGAACACGTCACGAACCACTGCGACGGCCTCCAGCAGTCCAGCTGGCTGACTGCACTGGCAGCGGCGCGGGGTCGCCGATCGAAGCGGACGATGATGTAGCAGGCATCGAGCAGCAAGTAGCATGCGGGCTAACTCCCTTCTCGGGATGTCGACGAATTGGGCGTAGCAACTCCTCGCGCTGTGCTCGAGGCGGCTTAAGGCCTGTTTGTTGGAGCTTCTCCAAAAAGCTACAGCTGCCAGAAGCTGTCTTAAACGGTTCACAGATTCTGAAAAGCTAAATGAACCGAGAAGCTAGAATCTCGAGAAGCTGAGTTTTGGAGCTTTTCAAGATTCTCAGAAGCTAGCTATCAAACAACTGTTTCTCAGAATCTAAGCTCCCCAAACAGGCCCAGCTCGGTGAGGTACTCCTCCAGACTCACGCCGTGGTAGAGTTCGCCGACCCGCTCCGTCCACGATTCCGAGCTGGACCGAATTATTCAGTGCTTTGCTACATTTTCTGACATATTCCGAGCTGGACCAAATTACTCAGTGCTTTGCTATATTTTCTGAGCTCCACAAGTAAATTATTCGGCCGTACATATCTTTATACTCCCATCTTAATAATATGATCTGATTTTGAACAAATAAAACTCTGGAGGTTGAGCCATGATCTACTAGCTTATGAGCCAGAGCTTATATATAGGCTGATGGAATAAGTCTTGTGGCTGGTGGTTTGTTAGTTTGTTTTGTCCTTGTTGGTCCATTGTGGCATCTTGGACTAACTTTAGAATAACATCTAAAACAAAGTAGCACTTCTAGCCAAAGTAGCTTTTTGCCTTTTTGCTTTTAGACTAGCATCTTAGACTCCTAGAGAGCATATGCTTGGCTGCTATCTTGGTTGGTGGCTAGCCTATATATACTTATATCCTCAACCTAGGTTGGGCATGACATTTGTGACAAATAAACCCAGAAAATTGCCTGCACTTCCTATTTGTCATCCTCTCAATGAGATTAAGAGTCCTATTTCTAACATCTGGTATCAGAGCCACTCTATCCTGTAGCCTAAACATCTCCTGTTCCTCTCCTTCCCGAGTTCCCTTAGTTCTCAGTCGGCAATCGGAACACCGGCTGTTTCTACTCATTCCTCTTCTCCTGCACTAACGAGCAGTAGCTCGTTAGAAGCAGTTTCCTCCCCACACAGCAGCCCCCTAGTGGCGCGCCATGTCCACAGGACATGCTCAGCGCTCGGACACCTCGAGCGCGCGGCATCGGCAGGATGCCGAGCTCGCCACGGCAGAGGAGCGCGAGCGAGCAGCAGCGGAGATCGCTGCAACGGCGACAAGGGCGGCGAGGCTGGCGGCGGTGGAATTGGCAGCAGCGAGAGCGGAAGTAGAAGCGGCGGCGACGGCAGATGCAGCGCGTGTGGCGGCGGTAGAGCTTAAGGCTCTGCGCGGCAGTAGCACCAGCAGCTCTGTCTCCGGCAGCACCGACCCTGACCTCGAGATGACAAGGGAGGCAGCTCGTGATCGAGCGGAGCAGTGGACAGCTGCACACGGTGGCGCTCCTGGAGGAGGCGCGCGCGGCGGCGGCGGCCCAGATGGGCGTGTGCGCGCCG
>CM002476.1:14555339-14594953 GCA_000325765.3 Leersia perrieri | reverse complement strand
CCTTGTTAGCTGGCAGTCGGTCAAGCAGCAGGTGGTGGCCCTGTCTAGTTGCGAGGCCGAGTACATAGTGGGCTCCACTCAAGGCGAGCTACATCAACACCAAGGACCAGCTTGCGGACCTGCTCACCAAGTCCCTTGGGAGGATCAAGTTCCTCGAGTTTCGCGCCAAGATAGGGATGACTCAGATTTCCCACAAGACGACGCGGAAGACTTAGGGGGAGAATGATGGAATAAGTCTTGTGGCCAGTGGTTTGTTAGTTTGTTTTGTTTTTGTTGGTCCATTGTGGCATCTTGGACTAACTTTAGAATAACATCGAGGACAAAGTAGCACTTTTTAGACAGTAGCTTTTTGCCTTTTTGCTTTTAGACTAGCATCTTAGACTCCTAGAGAGCATATGCTTGGCTACTATCTTGGTTGATTGCTAGCCTATATATACTTATCCCCAACACTAGGTTGGCATAACATTTGTTAGAAATAAACCCAAAAAATTGCCCGCACTTCCTATTTGTCATCCTCTCAATGAGATTGAAAGTCCTATTTCTAACATCGGCAAGTCTAAATAAGACTCCACTTTGACGATCGGTTAGCCTAAATAAACCTCAACGAAGTTGATGGGACCGACTCCTCGTTGACCTTTGTTTGATCAGTGCAATTTTGAGCTGTAAGAAAACTACAATACTGGCGCAGGGGCAAGACAAGTCATAAACAACCATGTGAGCATCATGATTGGTACCTTCGATTTTGGTTCATAAATAACAGAGCTACCAACTTCACTTCACACGCTCTACTTTCAAGTCATCGACAAAGTATAATGATAACATAAGACAACCCAAACATAACAATCTCCACGACACAGGCAGTTCATAATAATTAAGATTCGACTAAGAGACAGACAGCCTCCGATAATTCAACATCCTGAGCTTTGTCATGCAGATCATTGTGTGACTGCTCAGCTGTTGTTAAAAGTCTCGCACCTGAATCAGTTATTGCCACCATTCTGCACGGTTGCACTTGCACGGGGATCATCAGCTATCTCTCCATCCTCATCTATTATGCCTTCCTCTTCATCCTCCTTGGTCTTGCTAGGGCGATGAGGCAATGCAGGATCAGGATTCACAGAAACCTCTGCAGCTTTGTTGTTTTCCTTCACCTGCGCACTGGGGCTCACTGAGCGAATCACCTGAGCACTAGGGCTTACTGAGCGACTAGCCTTTCCATTGTAAACAGGGCTATATGGGCCAGACTTGTCATCTTGTGGAGTATGCGACCGATCAAGATCAACCTTTCCCATCTTCCTGTCCTCCTGGCGAGGGTCGTCTTTCAGGTCAGAGTGGTTTGTATGGTTTCTTGATGGCTCAACTTCTGGTGGGCTTTTGCGCTCTATGTGCCCAGAGTCTGGGCGTGCAGACCCAGACCCAGCAGCACCCCTCTCATGCCTACGACTAGCACCAGGGCTACGGCTCCTGCTGCGGCTAGCACGGCGGTTCCTTGTGTAACTCCTGCTCCTGCTTCGGCTCCGACTCCTTGTCCTGCTACGGCTATGGCGGCGTGACCTCTTAGGACTACGGCTGTACCTATCACTATCACTCCTGCTACGGCTCCTGCTGCGACCTCTCCCAGACCTGCGAGACCGTCCATCATCACCATAGTCATGCCTGTCAAATGCAGATAAATTCAATACGAACAATCATTTAGGCTGCAGAATACAAATTGACTGGACAACAATATAAAGTATTCAGGTGTAATGCTCTAATCATTACTCAATGAGAGTAAGCAAAGTCATATATCAGGTATTATAATAAGTAAATAAACAATACCTAGAACCATAAGTGATTTCATCAGCAATCATGTCAAACTTGTTTAGAATCTGTCAAATAGAAACTAATGTCTCCATACTCTATAAAAGATACTGATAAGTGTACTGTCAAAAGGAAAAAGGTGAGTAAAAAATACCTGCGACTACTTCGACTGCTCTCCAATCTCCCAGAAGACTCTCTTCCACCATACCTTGAATCCAGTTCAGATCGTGAACCACCCCTGTCAGAGCGGATAGTTGCCCACCGGTTACGCTTCTTACCACGCCCACCCCGAGAAGCCATGTCCACTAAGTCACGAGGGACACGTTGGTTTGCACCTTCCAGAATTTTAATAAGATCAGCAGCGTATTTTGAATCTCCGTCACAGAAAAATGTATAGGCCACACCAGTGGCACCAGCCCTTCCAGTCCTGCCAATCCTGTGAACATAATCTTCAATGCCAGTGGGGAAGTCATAATTGATCACAACCCTGTGCCAATGGAACAAAAGAGAATTCAATTCAATGCAAACCTCAACATGGGACATACAAATAGAGATATAGTATATGTTGGATACCAGACCATGAGATAACTAAGAAATAAACTGACATGCAATCATCTCCAAAAATTAGAAAGATTGAAGTTTAGAATACCAAAACAACACCAAAATTTATTCTCAAGATTATATGTACACTTGCATCAGTCATTTATGCAGTGGATGCGGAATAACTTTGATCAGTGCATTTATCTAGAGATAACACAACCAATAGATTGCACAATTCAACTAGATTAAAAACCTTACTACATAGACAACTTTTGCCTATTATTTGTCTGAAGAAGTTTGGTGTGTCCATGAATCATCATGATATTGATTCATTAACCCTCTTATTAGAGGACCTAGTTATCCCTATATAGTGTTCTCTCTTACTAGGGCAATAATTTTTCTCAAATCATGCATGTCCAAGCAATGGGTTATGAGAGCTGCTGATTTTTTGGATAACATATTGGAAACATGATCGTTGTGGCAGTAAATGGGCAGAATTAGAATAATTCCATTTGAGCTAGCTAGCTTCAACTAGGGGACAAGTTAGGGACATCTACTCCCTTTAGTCATAACATTTGACATTGGGAGAACTAACTTTTAGCTCTCCCAATGCCAAATATAAATAAATGACTGGAGGGTGAATTTGAGAGCAAAAACAACATTCTAGACAGAAATCCAGAGAACAGCAGATTTAGAGTACCTGATATCCTTAATATCTAAGCCTCGTGCAGCAACATCTGTTGCAACCAAAATAGGAGATCGCCCAGATCTAAATTGGTTCAGGACCTTCTCTCTTTCACTTTGGGACTTGTCACCATGAATGGCAGAAGCTCCAAAATGCCTAGTAAGTGTCCTTGCAAGTTGATCGCACATTCTCTTAGTAGTACAGAATATTAGTATCTTCGCACCTGAATCCTGGGATCGCAAAATTTGCTCCAGACGGCGAAGCTTTTCTGACGGTGTGATCAGCTCCACATTCTGCCCAGAACGAGTAGAGAATTAGAATAGCTTCTTTAAGATGGGGATTTCTAGGTAAATCCATACATCTGCAGAGTATTTGGAGCTTAAAGTATCATTAACACAGTTTCTCAGTTAAGAAACAAACCTGAGTGATAGCACTATTAGCAACAAGCTCGTCAACATTTCCAATGGTCACCTGGACAGGGTGAACAAGAAGATCCTCTGCTATTCGTCTGACCTCCTTAGGCCAAGTAGCAGTGTACATGAGGGTCTGCCGACGAGGAGGAATCTCTTTCACTATCTTCCGTATTTGTGGTTCAAAACCCATGTCTAACATGCGGTCAGCCTCATCAAGAACAAGGTATGAAACTTGCTTAAGGCTTATCCTTCGCATTTCCAGAATGTCATTCAACCTTCCAGGTGTAGCAACAACAACATCAACCCCTCTATCCAAATCTCTAAGCTGGGGACCTTTCGGAGCGCCACCATATAGGCACTAAAAACAAAGTAACAGACATCATATTATAACCCAAAAACAAGACAACACAAGACAAGCTCAGATTTTAAAAATGATCAAAAGAAATGACAAAACTCTGAAAATTATGTCAAGTCAATAAGGTATATCAAAGTAACAAAAGATAAAGCCAATGAAGCATATCTCTCTAATTTTGTTCTGTGACAGTACCCCAACTACAATACAAGTAGTAGTAGAATAAACTGACCGTGGAAGAAATTCTTGATGATCTGCCAAATTTCAGGGCTTCTTCCAAAATCTGTGTTGCAAGCTCCCTTGTCGGTGCCAAAACTAGCACTGTTGGACCAGACCTGGTGCTGTTTTGCAAGCGCTTAATATGCAAAAATCCAGGAAGCAGATACCCAAGAGTTTTTCCAGATCCTGTTTTGGCAATAGCTACAACATCTTGACTCTGCAAGGCAATTGGCCATGATTGAGCTTGGATTGGCGTTGGACTTGAGAATCCCGCACGTTGTATCTGAAAACAAGGGGAGTGGGCAAAAGCAGACATAATAAGGATAATAATATGGTAAATATGTTACTACCTACATCCTCTATAATTTCCATACGAGACTTAGTAAGAAAAACAAAGAATCAACAGTGCATGAATTAAACATAAGATCGTACAAAAGTAAGTGCGTCCACAATGCATAGACTTGCGTACGCAAGGTGAAGTAGAAATGGCTCTAACAGCATCCCTGGTAGCAGCTTCGCTCAGCCATGGATCGTTCATCCACAGGGCCCCATCAGCAGCTGCCCGCAGGGTCCAAGTCCTACGCATGGACGTTGACCGCCTGGGTGTGAACGCCCTTCAGCAGCTGCCCACAGGTCCTATGGATGTTGACAGCCTGGGTGCGACCTCCATGGCCAGGCCCCCGAGAGGCCCATCATCCATGTGAGGAGCCTTCTCCAAGGATTGCATGCAGCACAACAAATCAGCCGCCGTGGGAGCCCCTTTGCGCCATGGGCAAACCCTCGGCAGGAAGCGAGAGTGAGCAAAGGGTGAACGTCGCATGGGTGCCCCTTTACGCCGTGCGAAGTCCCTCGGTAGGGAGTGGAAGTGAGCCGGGGGTGAGCCGCCTTGGGTGTTCACCCACCCTTGGCAACTCTATCAACTCCATCAACGACATCATCCCCTCAGCCCGTCGCACTTATTTGGCCGAGGGGGTGCGTGAGGCAGCGTGCGACATTAGCTCCACCTTGGAGCAAATATCGCATCTGCCACAGAGATGTAGATAAATAATTGAAACTCATAGCCGGTTCTGATTTAGCACAGTCAAGGATCAAGCAAGCAAATAAATAGGGAGAAAATGTCTATAATCCACCACGCTTGCCGTACTAGTAGGTCACTCCGTTTGAGTTAGTGTTAGACAACGCGTCACGATTCATCACCAAGCAGATGGTGCATACCTCCTTGAGGATTTCCGGTGGGAAGCCACCGGTCTCAAACGATGTTATTGGAGCTGGCACGTTGTCCCCCTGCACCATGGACGCCAAACAACCAACCAAAAAGTAGGTCACTAGTAAGTAAACAATAAACAAACATAACAGGTGAAAAACAGGTGTGAGTTTAGATCCTTACGACAACGGTGATCTCGTGGCGGCGGCGGTACGCCTCGGTGGACGGATCATCGGCGGCGACGGCGACGGCGGCGGCGGCGGCGACCGGAAGAGGATGGTGGTGGGAGGAAGGCCCCGACCTGTGTTCGTCGTGGCGCCTGTCGCGGTGGTCCCTGTCCCTGTCGCGGTCGCGGTGGTCGCGCCTCGGCGGGGTGCGGGATCGGGATCGGGACCGGTCGCGCCGGTCAAGGTCGCCGCCGCCGCGGCTGCGGGGAGGAGGGGGCGGGAGCGGCGGCGGCGGAGGGAGCTGGTCCTCGGGGGGCAGGGGGCGCTCGTACTGGGTGACGTTGGTCTCCGGGTTCCAGTAGTAGAGGTAGCCGGTGGTGCCGTCGACCAGCCCGCGCCACGGCTTCGGGAGCGACGGGTCGTCCGGCGCGTACCGCGGCGCGGCCGTGCCGGTGCCCGACGACATCTCCGGATGCGGATCTGGCCCGATCCCCCGGTCTCCGGCGAGCCCCGAGGGCGAATTCCCCTGAAGACGGCGGCGAGAGGTGGTGGACGACGGCGACGGCGGCGGCGGCGAGGGTGAGGGCGAGGGTTTCGTTTTTTTTTAGCCCTAATTTTGTCAGCTTAGCTCGCCTTTTATTGCGAGAAGAGGAATTCTTCCGGATGCGAGCTCCCCAAATCAAACTCTCTTTTCGACCCTCGCCACCTTGTTGGGCCTAGAGAGAGAAGGGTAGAGCCCAAGTTTGCCCGTTTCCGATCCCGACAACTCTACTTCTGGGTTTTGTTAATTGGTTTGCAAGAAAAAAGTAGTTTGAACTGTACCGGATTTCCTCCATATTTATATGGCTTCAGATTGCAAAAAGGTCTATGTTTGGAATTTTGGAGAGGGGATTTCAGGAATAAATAAACATGAATACTTAATATGCCAATTCATAATTTGAATCTTGAAATCCCAAAAGTTCATCATTCAGAGTTGAAAATCTAAAATAAATAAAAGATCCAGAAGGTTCCTTTGGCATGAAGATCCAGGATATGGACATTATTATACATAAAAAACTTGGCCCTAGGATTGGTGACCCATTTGACTAATTATTTTTGGTAAAGCAATAGGGTATCTCACATTACTAATCAAAAATATAAGTTAGTTGTTGAACACTAATTTATCCAGAATTAAATTAGTTGTTGAACAACTGACAATCTAGGAATGTGTTTCCTACAGAAAAACTGTGTATCGTAGATCTCCACACCAAAGGAACCTTTTGCTTTGGCTTTGTTTTACTTATTTTAAATTTGCGGATGAATTTTGAGCTTTTGGAATTGAAAACCCAAATATGTATCATTTTATATTGAATATTCACATTCTATGTTCCAAAGATTAAATTTTAAGATGGAATAGTTTGAAGTTCATATGAACTCAAAAGCTCCAAACTCAAATAGTTGAAAATAGTTTAGGAATGGCATAGAGATATTGAATTTTCCCAATAAACATTATCAATCCGCCCATTAAACACCTTACTGAATTTATCAAAGTATATACAACAACTAATGCATGCATCTCATAAAAATATGCTTGAAGATTGAATAATGATCGGAATAATTTTGAGCTACATGCAACTGTAGTAGTATTTTAAGAGAAAACAAGCTTTGGTGTCTATTATATATTTTTTTCTATAATTATGGACTGTAATAAAACGCTTCTATCTGGAATTTTGAAAGTTGTGTTTCAGACAAATATGAGAATCCATATTTTGAATTTTGAATCCCAAAAGGTTCAACACTCAGCCTTGAAAATCTAAAGCAAATAAAAGAACCAACATTAAAGAGTCCTTTGGCATGGAGATCTAGGGAGAGCATTATTATCCATAAAAAATCTTGCCCAAGGATTGATGGTAGGTTTGCTTGGTGGATCGCCTGACTAATTACTTATGGTAAACAATAAGATATATGACATTACTTATCAAACTAATTTAGTTGTTGAACAGCCGTTAACCCAAAACTAAATTAGGTGTTGAACTACTATACCCAGTAACGTGTTTCCTATGGAAAATTTGCTTGTCATAGATCTCCACACCAATGGACTCTTTAATGTTGCATTCTTTTAATTGTTTTAAATTTTGCAGCTGAATGTTGAACTTTTGGAATTGAAAATCCAAATACGAAACGTTTCATTTGAATTTTCAATTTTTTATCGCAATAACTAAATTTCAAAACATAATAGTTTGAAGCGAATATGAACTAAAAAAATCCAAACTCAAATACTTGAAAATAATTTAGGACTTTTATGGTGCTAATGGAATTCCCCATTAAACATTATTGATTTATCAATTAAGCACCTTACCAAACATGTTTGTGTGGTATATACAACAAATAATGAATGTATTCGATAAAATATGCTCAGAAATTGAATAATGATCTGAATAATTGTGAGCTACGGGTCATTATATCCTAAGAGTAAACAAGCTTCGTTGGCATGTATGCACATAATAAATGGAATCCAACAAGATTAAAATATTGAAAATAAATAATGAGAAGTAACATCAGGAAATATAATTCGGTAAAAAAACATTAGGAAGTAGAAATGAAACTGAGTAAAATCAAGGCCACACTCAAATACCTCCTCCCGAAACCTTAAGTAGCTGTGTTCGCTTCAAGGACATCTGACATACAAAAGGTGATACATCACAATAATTCAAGTTTAGTTTCTTTCAAGATTTATGTAGAATGCACAAAATACAGTCATTTGTAATACTGCATATCTAGTCCTATAGACCTCGAATTTATCTCACTGCTACATATTTAATCCATAGTATCAAAACAACAAATTTAACTCTAACATGTGTAGCTTTTGCAGCAGATTGAATGGAAAGTCCATCACTCCACTGTAAGTCGGGTTTGATCAGAGGTAGATGAACTTTGACCATTATTTTTTAGCCTATGGTAAAGAGAAGATATCTGATTCAACCGAAGGTCTGATACTTGTAAAGTACTTTGGACTGCAAAATCTATTTATACAACATATTATTCAAAAATAATGTTGGATCAAATTTGTTGCTTAACTCTGTTTTCTTAATATAAATTCGGTACTACATCTGGTTTTTTTTTGCCTAAATCTATATATTTTAAGTTATATATAGTTTGGCAAAAAAATACTCGAAATTATTAGTAAATAAAAATGGCAAATCATTATATTCCTTTTCTTCTAATTTGATTGTTGTGTATCTTTTCCATGTTTTGTAACTTATCCAGTAGAGCGGGTTGGCAACTATGAAGAAATTTATGTCTCAATTCTTGTGTAAAAATCAACTCATCATCCAGTAAAAAAAGAATTGAACTATAGAAAGCTTGGAGTGATGCCTCCTTATAAAGGTTAAATAACTCTGATAAGCAACATCACAGGTTTGACTTATCCAATAAAGCAATCTAAGTAACTACGAAGAAATTAAAGGCTCGCTTCATAAAAAAATACAATAGGGAACCTTGTAGTATAGGACTATTGAAAATTGCATAATTAATTATACCAGTAAACAGTAAGAGCAAGCCGTACTAGTGTTAAGTCTGATGCTTCCTTATCAAGGCAAAACAATACCAATGTAACATCATGTTCTTCAATAGAACATATGCTACAATGAACATAAAAAGAAATGCCATGAAATAAAATGATAATAATAAAATTTTATAATTAGGAATCTAAGGGCCTATACATTTCCTATTTTGCCTTCATGCCTCCACCACTAGAAAAACATGTCTCAATTCTTTTTAGTTTTCATTCTCTTTGAATTATTACCACATTGGCAAGAAGAAAGAGTGAAAGGCCCATTCTAGCTGAGTAGATCTTGTGCTTCTCTACTTTTTCGTTACTTGAATCTGTGATACACATTAATAAGAAGTCTGGGGTCTCCCTTCATAGTTAATGACACCACCAAGACGGTGTTCCACCAAGCTCAGTGAAATATCTAGATCTATATAGAAATCCTAATCCTTTCGGAAAACAAACTAGATCCCGTCGAGATTTGGACCAATACCCAAGTTTATAAGCCTTTACATTTTGATTTGTTGATGTTGATACGATGCCTTTGTACCTAAATATGTCCCCCCCTATTGGCTCCCCTTATGATTCTAGTTGGATATGCTCACACACTTTTTTTATCTTGCAAGATTGATCATAATAAAGGGGAACATAGGTCATGAGTAATCTAGATTGCTACTCGAGTACCATCAGGTCAAGCTAGAGAGAAGATGAACATATAAGATGAGAGAAGGGGGTGGGAGTGAGCTCACCTTGCTGCTACATTTGTTGATTATCATGTTGCTCGTCAAAATCCCAAAAATCGCCGCAATCGCTAACCCTGCTTGATTTGTAGTTCCAAATCTTTATCAATTGTTAATCAGTGACCTATCTATCTACTTCTTCTTCCATGCTTAGATATAGACCAGAGTTTTGACGAGGAGTGGAAGAACAAAGAGACAACACTATCTGGGATGGATAATTGCGGCGCAAGAGGGGAACAAGAGTAGGGGACCTGTGGGCACAAGGAACAATACGAGATATATATATATATACACCTAGGGTTGCATTGTTGGGCTAGATGGGCCGGGCTCATATGGCCCATCTTTTAACCTGAGCATACCATTTATTTGTCTTTTATTTCCTTTTGCATTTATAATACTTTTTTCACAATTGCCCTTTTGTAAAAATGTTACATTTTCATTAGCGCTTTCTTTCTTTCTTTCTTGTAGGGGGCAAATAAAGGTTGTAGTTAATTATTGAATTGTAATATTTATATAACTAGTCACAACCAAATCCTATGATCCATGCAAACCAGTCACACTGAGTGTAGTTAATAACAATTTCCTGTCAGGTTTGAGCCACATCACCTCATAAATAGCATAGCCACTAAAATAAAACTTCAAGGGCATAAATATGCACTGTCCTTTTCCTTTACGTGAAAATAAACCAATTTTCCTATACATGAAAGACTAATTTGCTGCCTAGAGCCCTAGACTAATATTACAATTTACACCCCAACATCTCCCCATCACGTCCCCACTCCCCTATCGTTTCCCTATTAGTCGCATCTTCCTAACCCAGTGAGTGAACACCATTATCGATTAGTGACAATCCGATTAAGGAAAGTTATATAACCTTTTGGGATCGTTGATACCAAGACATGCACAAACTCGCAATAAGCACAAAAGATAGATTAACACAAAAGATGGATGATTTTGATACAAGTTCAGGCCCGGAGGGACATAGGGATATTAAACTTCTCGGGGCCTGAACCAGTATAAAATCATTTCCCTGTGTGCTTGTCGCGAGTTCTTGTGGGTCATGGTATTAGCAATCCCCAAGGTTATACGTTTCTGGTAATCGAATTGTCACTAATTGACAAAATCAATGTGGATTCCATGTTTGATGATATTTACTAATCGATTTGCTCTCCTAAATATCATCTTAATAATAGGAGGAAGATATACAGTCAAACCGATGTAGGATTCTCATTTTAGCTGGTGCTTAGACTAATAGCTTTCTACTTTTCTTGCTTAATTATTAATTATAGTATTAAAGTGTACTTGAATTGTGTAATTGATGTGCACTGCACTAGATTTCCCTTTTTTTCCCCAATAATAGCATGAATCTATATCCATACATTCATCCATATGGTTCAATTCCATAACCATGCCAAGCGTTTTTTAGCTGATTAATAATCCCGTTTTTTATGTGCATGGCCTTTATTGGTTGTGTGTTGCAGCAATAGCTCTAATACAGGTCATTGTGTCTTTTATGATGAATTCATCTTTTTTTTATTACAATGTATTAAACAACTTATTTGAAATTTCTTCTGGCAACATTTTTACCCACAAACTATCAACCATTATATCTATCATATACTAGCAGCAATATTCCTACTTCTACCAAGTAATGGCTTTATCTCCATTGAATATTCATCAAAATTTGACATACATTATATTAAACAAGCCTAGTGTTTTTTCCCTATAGAAGAACTTGAGAACATGCACATTTATTATGGGAAGAACAACCACACATAAGCTTCACTTAGGCAAATCTTACTAAATCACATATATCTCAGCATACTCTACTTTTTAAAACATGTAACTTTGACACCATCCAACTGAATTGTTTAGTAGTTTATCAATGTTAAATGTGATAATCACAAAGATTGAGCTTCTAAGTTCTAACTGTAAATGTAACTTATAAATGCTAGCTTTTAATTTTATTTTTATATTTGCAATGTTTGCTTCATGTTTTGGTCATGATGGTATCATAATGAGTTGGAATCCAAATCATTAGACTTTTATCACTGCATATGTAATGTCTACGGGTCAGTGACCACATCCCTTTAACTTAAGTCAGAAGATCTGGCCCCAAAAAGTAGTCATGAGAGGGTGAGATACTGGGATCACTCCAAACAGAACCTTAGACAAACTCATGAGACAGGATACAATCTCAGGTCGGGTTCTAACCAGAGGTTGGACTTGGATGTTTCGGACATGCAAAATAATAAATACCATATGATTAATTAAGTATTAACTATTTTAAACTTTAAAATATATTCATTTGATTTTTAAAGAAACTTAAATATAAAAAGTTTTTCAAACAATGCACCATTTAGTGGTTTGGAAATCGTGCACGTGATAGCCCGCAAAATATCCATCCAAAAGAACACGGCCTCATACTAACAAGAAGAGTACATCGGATAAGAACAAGTAGTCCTTTTTATTTTTGAGAACTGAACAAGTAATCCTTAACGTGGCTTTGTGATACCACTATACTTTACGTGCTTCTTTACCTAAACTTTTGTGGTCTAGTGCAATATAAAAACGATATTACATATGGATCTTTCGAAATGACTCGAGCTAGTGGCATTCAAAAGAGTTGCAGCGATTGACATGATCTTGTCGCACTTTAGCGAAAAAGCTAGTATAATTAGGCCATCTCCAATGGTATCTTTAGCTCAGTTGAAGATAAGGAGAGAAAAGTACTATTTCACATCATCTTTCTTCTAAATATAATTAGTTGGTATTATATCTTTCTCTAGACTATGTGATATAATATCTCTTGTTTAGTCTCTAGAGATTACTCTCTCCTATTTTTCTTTTCTCTGTATCAGATTTTGTCTAATCGGCTGAAGATATCTACCGACCATCGGAGGCCTTACGATCCGCTCGACCTACCGCCACGCCACCCTCCCAGGCTGGATCCACATCAAATGCGTTGATCTCTCCTATTTCTCGCGCAACACTTCAATTCTGCTCCGCGCAGCTGGAAATTTTTTAGCGCGCGCGCGCGCGGAGTCTGGGAAAAAATATAGCCCGGCTTTTCGAGGGACAAAAGGACAAAAGAAACCGATTCCCGAAAGAGCGGTTCCCGTGGTGGTCTCTCTCGTCTACCGCGCTTATGTGATCCGCGTGGCGCACGGCACAAATCAGCGTGCACAACGGCACACACGGCAGATGACACACCCACACCCGTCTCCAACATTTTGCCAACAAACACACGCGCACCCAAAAACCTCCGCCCTCCTCCTCCGCTCCCCGTTTCCATTTCGCCGAGATAGATAGAGAGAGAGCCCTAATCCCGTTCCATCTGTCGCCGGCGGCGATGCGTCCCGCCGCCGCCGATGTGATCGATCTCTCCAGCGACGACGACGACGAGGTGCCCGTCCCCAGCACCAGCGCCAGCGCCAGCGCGCGCCGCATCGCCTCCTCCTCGTCCGCGTCCCCGCGTGACGTCATCGCGCCGTACGCCCTCGTCGATGTGAAGCCCAATCTGCTGCTCTACCCGCTCCAGCCCCCGGGCGTCGTCGTCGGCAACGGCAACGGCGGCGCGCTCGTGCCCGTCAAGGAGGAGTTCGCGGCGCCGGTGCCGGTGCCCCTGCTGCCGGCGGGCTCGTCCCCGTCCGCCAACAAGGTCTCGCTCCCGCCGCCGCGGCTCTGCCGCCAGTTCTGGAAGTCGGGGGACTACGTCGTCGCCCAGCGAAACCCCGACGCGGACGCCCCCGGTAAGCTAAGCTAGGTAGCACCTAGGGTTCTCGCGGGGGGCGTCTCCCATTTCGATTCGATTTTCTCCGCTTTCCGCTGGTTTTTGGTGGAGGCTGATTGGGAGAGTTGCGATTTGGTGGTGTATGTGCAGGTGGGCGGAATCGGCTGCGGATTAATCCCAGGTTCCTGCACTCGAATGCTACTTCCCACAAGTGGGCTTTTGGTGGTACGAGAATTGCCAAATCTTACTAGTACTGGAAACAGCTCCATTTTAGGCAATGACTTGATTTTACTACCTAAGATTTCGTTCGTCGCCTAGTTGCATTTGCACCTAAATTACCACTAGCGGTGTTCCATTTAGTACTAAATCGTGATTTAGTTGTCATGGATCATATCTCTTCATTACCCAACATCATCAATTTTCCTTGTAATAAACATGTAATTCACTGAAGTAAATCCAATTCTTACTTCTTAAGGGAGTAACTTCAGAATAAACAAATTGAATATTGTACATGCATGTTTGAATTTTTTGTGAGGATCGAAACAACGTCTTTGCCATGTAAAATGCTGCGAAGCCCATCTCTACTGACATGACTCTACCTGCTGAGCATATCTCAGGAACAGGTACCATAACAAGCAAGTGTTCCACTATACACACAAACTTTATAAACACTCTTTATCATTGTGTGTCTATAAAAGAAAATATTAGCGTTTTCACAAGCTAACCCATCATGCAGGTATCTGCAATTCCAAATTTTTATTCCCTTAAACAGATTAATCCTATATGCACTTTGCATTGCATTATATGGCACTATTTTTGCACTGATTTATGTTCAATATTGGGCTTATCATTTTTTCAGCCATTGCCGAACTTCTTGATAATGCAATTGATGAGGTAATTAACTAGCACACCCAGTTCTGAACTTCCAATTCTAAAATATATTAATAAACATTATATATGGTTTATAATATTTCATCATCTCTACCAGGTTAACACTGGGGCAACATTTGTTCGTATTAATGAATTTGCAAACCCACGAGATGGTAGCCCCTCATTGTTGGTTCAAGGTTGGCAAATTCAATAATAGAAATATGTGAATCCTCCAAGTTCATATATAATCTTAATTGGATAAGTAGGAATGATGTGTTTTTTTTTGCATGTGCAAGATGATGGAGGGGGAATGGACCCAGAGGCGCTGAGACGCTGCATGAGCTTTGGATTTTCGGATAAGCAATCCGATGCTCTCATTGGGCAATGTATAGCTTTGTATACTTTTTTTTTTCAGTTCTTTGTGAAATTGATATCTGGAACCCTTCTCTTGGATTTATTGTTGTTTGTTGTATCAGATGGAAATGGTTTTAAAACTAGCACAATGAGGCTTGGAGCGGATGTGATTGTTTTTACACAAAACCAAAATAACTGGTATTCCTCGTTTTCTAATTCTGGAAGTGTCCATCGACTCATTGTTACACTAGAACAAGCATTTTGTGATGGCACCATGATATTCTGTAATGTAATTAACTCCGAGGAACAGCTCTTCTCGGGGATGGTGCATAAACATTATGTCGAAATAATTAGTGACCATACAGCCATTTGCAATGTTTTCATTCTAATTGTGGATTCTAGAAGAAATTGTTGGCATATGCCGGGTTGCCTTTTTTTATTGTATTATCTGGAGACAATTATAGGTGAAACCTAATAGGATAATTATGCAATTTTTATGTTACTTTCTGCATGTTGCTGACTAGACAAACACTTAAACTCATCCGATCCTACTAAGCCTTCTCTCAGTCTGGTTTGTCATGTAAAATTTCTGTCCATGTTGGTTCATATATGTATTTATTCATTTTTTCTTCTATAGGGTGCCAACAAGAAGTATTGGTCTTCTTTCGTACACATTTTTGATGGAAACCGGCTGTGATGATGTTTTGGTTCCAACGGTAGGTTCAGAACATGTTCTGACTTGTTTACAATGAATTGGTCAATATTATTTCACTCGTGTGACTTCCTCTTCCTCATGCAGGTTGATTATCAGTACGATCTAACAACAGCTTCATATACTCAGATGCTGCGTCATGATCAGAAGCTCTTCTCTTCAAATCTAGCAATCCTCTTGAAATGGTCCCCTTTTTCTAGTGAAGCTGAGTTGCTTAAACAAGTATGCAATTAGCATTTCATTATTTTGTTACATAAGTCATACTGATATTTATATAAATCATGGTTTGAAGAGAGGTTATGGAATTGGCTGATACAGATCAGGCTGTAAAGACTCTATATTTTTGTGTACGCAGGAAACTCGAAATATTGAATTGCCTTGTATAGTAGTCTTTTAGCCCCCTAAATGACATGCAAATTTTGCTAATTCTTGAAATCATCGGAAGTTTTGGTATTACTATAAAATATTAAAATGGGTGAAGATAAATTATTATAGCTCTACAAGGGAAAATGCATTGAGTGTTTGTCTATTTTTCCTTAACATTAAATTTTGAAATAATGAACTATACATACATACATACATACACCAGAACAGAAGTATGGTAAGAATTTAATGTCATGCTGAAAATCATGACTATTATTTATGGGAGAAGATTTACTACTGCATGTATGGGTCATTCTTTTAAAATTTAACGGAATGGAAAAATAGCCAAACAATTGTCTTATTCCATATCATTGCCTTTTCCCCTTGTAGAGCATATATTATGTATAGGGGCAATTGTGTTTCTGCCCTTATCTTGGAGTCCAATTGTGATTTTGCCCCTACTTTTTAGCGTTTGTGTTTTTGCCCCTGCTTTTTGAAAGTGAAACCTCTGTTTACCCCTGCTTTTCACGGTAGTTTGGTGGGGACCGAATTTCTAGAGTTAAAAAATTAGGGAAACAAGAAAAAATGATTTTTTGACCGGAAAGGACTGTTGTACCCTTTGTCATTCACACCTGGATTGGACCCAAGTCGAACACACACACATCCATTCCCCATCCGAACCTATTCCTCAAGCGACGCGCACCGGCGGTGCGAGCATGGACGGCATCGAGCGGCGGCGGTGCTGGCAAGCAGGCAGGGTGCTGGGGAAGAGCAGGCTTGGCACCTGCGCACGCAGGCGGCGTGGTTTGCCGGATGCATGCACTGGGCAGTGATGCATGCAGGTGAGGGATGGCGGCTGCAGCACAAGGTGCGCAGGTGCAGGGGCGAGGTGCCTAGGTGCATGGGCGGAGCTGTTATTTCCTTTTGTGACTAGGCACAGAGCGGCAGCAGCAAGCAGCATCAACATTTTCATACTTCAAACTATCTGTTGCATTGAATTCGTGAGATGGAGTACTAATATAGTAGTATAATACTACAGTAAGGATCATTTCTCTGTTATGATTGAGGTGCAGTTTAATGGATGTATGATCTGAACATATAAAATTACCATGTCTTTATGCAGGTTGTGTCAGATTACCGTTGAATTTTTTTCTAATGTCAAACTTTACAAAAATTTGTCAAAACTTGGTTAGATTTGAAATATGTGAAAATCCAGATATGTAAGGGCACGCATATCTTTTTGTTATGAAGTTAACACCGTGAAGATGACTTAACGGAATAGGGGCAAACCTGAACTTTGATTTGAAAACGTGAGGGCAAAATCACAAAGATTGAAAAGTAGGGTTAAAATTACAATTGAAGTACAAACCAAGGGCAGGAACACAATTGCCTCTTATGTATATTATGGTAGTCCATTGTTTGGAAAAAAACTTATTATCCTGCTTGAGATTTTCTTTTTCAAGTTTGTTGAAGTGATTTTTACTTAATACAGTTTGATGATATGGGAGAGCATGGAACAAAGATAATTGTATTCAACCTCTGGCTCAATGATGATGGGGATATGGAGCTTGATTTCAACTCTGATAAGAAGGTAATCAATGCTGGCATATTTGAGGGCTCTATTGTGTGCTGTTTAATGATAACTTGTGTTTAGGAGCTTCTATGCTTCACTTTTTGAGAGTTGCACTGGTTGTAATGCACAAATAAATGGTGAGTTCCCACCAAACACAACAACCTCCCACCAAATCACATGGCAAATTTTTGGGCATGTTTCAATTACAGCTTCTTACAACGTTTTTAGCAGTCTTTCCATATTAGATTTGAACACCATGTGGATTAGGGAATGTGCTCATTATAGCAGTAGACAAACCTACTCAATCGAGCATCTTTAGCACCATGTGCAAAGGGTAAGGAAAAAGATACTGATTGCTTTGTTTCATATCGTAAGAGAACTATCAGTTAACATGACAAATGAGTCCAGGTTGATCCGAGTGGGAAACAGTGAAATACACCATAAACAAGATACTGCTTCTATATAACTTTCTCAAATTTGGTACATTGACATGCTCAATGCTCATTGCGTGCCTATTATTTCTATGCATGTGTGTTTTGTTTCTTATATTACTAGTTATACCATAAGCATACAAATTATGTTGACTTCTGATTGATTGATTTGCATTTAATATTTTAGGATATCCTCATTACTGGGACACACAAGAAGGTGAAAACGACTAAAACGGACAAGATTGCAACACAGAATTACGTTTCGACTCGACTCCGATATTCTCTTAGAGTTAAGTATTGATCCCCATTTACTGGGTTGATAATAAGTTGTACTTATTTTATTGTGCTGATATGTTTATCTTTGTTTCTATCTGAATTAAAACAGGCATACACATCTGTCTTGTATCTTCACATTCCTGATAATTTCAGAATAGTCCTGCGTGGGCATGATGTAGAACCACATAATGTAATAAATGATTTGATGTATCCTGAGTGTGTGTTGTATAAACCGCACATTGCTGGGGCTGCAGAGGTACGTGCACTCATTTCTGAAGCATCCTACCCACTTTCACCCTGATAATTTGGGTGCGTGTTGTATAAACCACATTGCTTGGGGTTGCAGAGGTATCTTTTGTGGCTACTCCTACCTTGCTTGGAATTATAGTAGATTTAAGAAATCAACATGTTCATGCATCATGATTCATGAGGAAGTCCCACCATAATTCTCTGCTTTGTGTCCGTTCTAAAATGCTCTTCACACATTTCTTACTTAGCTTGAATGCTTCCCCTAAACGGCCTAATTTGGCTCTATGTTATGCAAGTTTTTTCTAACAATATTTTTAGCTGCTAAGTAAAACATGTATTTGATTTTTTAAATATATTTGTACCTGACATGCTACCTTCTGGATAATACTGTAGCATGGATCAGCCAAATACTTAGCAATTCTTCTGTGCCAACTCCTTCATATTGTTTATATTTAGGTATCTGCAATAACTACCATTGGATTTGTCAAAGGCGCCCCAGACATTGATGTACAAGGCTTTAATGTATACCACAAGAATCGTTTAATAACGGTGAGGACTATCTTCTTTGTATGACACATAATGGATACTGTTTCATTTGCTTTTCTTTCTATCGCCCTCCCAGCATGTCACTGGGAGTTCATGTGCTACTTTTGCATTTCAAGGATGAACTTAGTGAGCAAAATTTAGCGCCATTGGACAAGCAAAATTTTCCCATTAAAATATAGACACTTTCATAGCTGAATACATATATATTGCCTTGTATCCCAGTTAGCTCATCATATTGACATGTTGATATTGGTACTGCAAAGGATAGCTAAGTATATTTCTTGGTATTAAGTTCTGGCATTCTTGCCTTAATGAAAATCTTAGCAGATGTCCATTATGGCAACAAAGAACTGAGGCACCTAAGCAATATGTAATGGCATATCTAATGTCTGTTATGCAGCTAACTTTTTTTTTGCTTGTTTGAAAGCTTGTGCATTTCATGGCCCACTTAACTGTTGGTATATTACACCAATATGCATATAGTGTATTTGGTAGACCCACCTTGAGGCCTTGACAATTACTGCCATTTGGAACAGTGGTATTTGTCGCTATCAGTATATGGGCTCACCTTAATTCCTGATACTACTATGAAATGAAAATTGCAGGGGGTCCAACGAAATAGACTGCCAAAATTGATCCATTTGATAGTGATAATTTGCCTTGATTTGATTGATAACTCTTGGTTATGTTCTACTGATTACATTTTAAATCAATGGATTCTCATTTACTCATTGCTCACACCTAGTGGATTCTTCGTAGTTCTTGTGACTTGTGTTTCCACCCTGGTTTGTTTTGTTCTATTTGGTAGACTGTGGAAACATTCTGACTGTCAACGTGACAGGGATATCATCAATGTGCTGCTGCTGGCCATAGTTTGGTAGTCAGCACAGGTGTCATCTAAAAAACAAGTAAAATGTGATGTCCTGTTTACTGAGTTTTAATTATGCTGACATTGCCTCTCTTCAATTGTACTTATTGTACACTTGTGAGAAGTCCTTTTTTAATGCTATTACCGGGCTATTTTCAGATATTCGACAAAACCAAAACCTTGATACGAATTTTCCATAGGACACCGTTAACTGGATATGAAATTTTCACAATGGTATTTCTTGGTAAAGTTATGTTGGTTCCATTTGCTGAGTTGTGCTTCCATTTTGGCAGCCCTTTTGGAAAGTTGCGAATAACTCATATGGCAAAGGGCGGGGAGTTGTGGGTAAGAGATGTTCAGCTACTAAAAGCAGGGTGGCCAAAAGTTACATAGTAATAATAATAATGGTGGGTATGTTTTTTTTTTTTTTTTGGCATTTACAGGCATTCTGGAGGCAAATTTCATCAAACCTACCCACGACAAGCAAGATTTTGAGAAGTCGGTACTTTATCAAAGGCTTGAGATCCGCTTGAAAGAAATGACTTATGAGTACTGGTAAGGTTTTTGTTCTTTTAACTATTTCAACTTTGTTCCTGATTGTTGTGTACTTCTTTGAGGTTTGAGAAGTCATGTCAAGAAGTTGTCCAGGACAGAACAAACATATGATGGTGGCATTGGTGCGCAGCAGTACTATAGGATGTGATGAAAGATGCATGAGTGAATACTGCATAGCGTCATTAGGAGTTGAGCACATGTTCCATCCCAAAGTCCATGTGAAATTCGAGTTTGTTGTAGCTTCTTTCTCAAATACATAGTCAACACCTATATCCCAAGCAAGACATAATTAATTCGTCCCTGCCTCCCATGCCCCATCTCTTCTATACATCCGCAAAACTGAACGTCAAATTTGCTCAACGCGCAGGCATTTGTGTGCGCTGTACATGGCATCCTCACAACACACGTGGTTGTTGAATGATGTCACACACACACACATTTACATTATGAAGTTAACATAGCCACAAACAAAAACTAGAGTAAATGTTTCTCCTGCTAGAATGACAAAAGCAGGCAGGTCCATGGGCCGGTCTGAAAGCAAATAATCAGGCGTGTCAGAAACCACAACAAATTGCATCTGGCCATCTGTTTTTATACAGTACCATCACAGAAAGCATGTTTTGGAAGTATCACTATAGATATTGCTAAATATAGTGTCAGTGCCTTATTCTTTTACCTCTTTTTTTTTTTTTTTTTTTTGAGACCACCTGAGTAGATTTGATATCTTGTGGAAGCCATGTACTACTTCATTTGAGATGCCACTAGCTGTCAACATCGTCTTCTAGGACTTCTATAAAACCTGTGATGAAAATCATAACTGCTATGAGATCTCTTAATTTTTTCATCTATTGGTGTGTGGTGTGTCTGTGGCACTGCCATGTTGTAGTGCTTTATTTGGAATGATGACTTTGTGTCATTCAGACTTTCATGCTTTAACTAATTATATTCGTAGGGACCTGCATTGCCATCGTATTGGTTACGACAACAAGAAATTACCTAAAGCATCCCGTGCACTTTATCGTGCCAATCAAATGAATGTGGACAGTTCCTCGCCAAGTGTTCCACGTCGGCTATTGGCTGCTGATATCCCGACAAACAGCTGTGCTGTCCCTACATTCGTAGCCCAAGCAAAGCAAAAACGTAATAATTTTCATTTGATGTCAAAGAGAGAGCAATTGTTTTTTTCTTCTTGTCCATTCTTTTCATCACCAATTGCTTTGTTAATGTTTTTCTGTAACTACAGAGATGGGATTAAAAAGAAGTATGGATGCCCTTGGTTCCATGACAGACAGTGCTCACCAAGATGGAGTTGTAAGTATCACCAGAAGCAGTGGAAACTAGTAGCTGTTGATTTATTGAAAATCTAAACCTTATTCTATCAACCATGATGACATGTAAATTTTTTCCATTGAACGATGCTGACACACCTTAGCGTGTAATGCAACTTGCTTGGATAAGTTGATAAAGTAACAACAAACATTCCCAAAATACTTGTATGTATAAAATATCAAGCTTAAACTCCGTAACGTGGGGAATTTCTGGTAAATAATAACAGAAAGTAAAATTCTTGATGCTACCAATATATTTCATTTCATTTAGCACACTTGAGTTCGTACTTTGTAGTTGGGATTTTAAAGGGTACTACAACACTCCATGGACTGCCTAGTGCCTACGTTTACCTTCTTTTCCACCATCATTGAAGCAAGTTCTGTTTTAAGATTAAATTTCACAAAACAATCTTGTAGCAGAAGAACAGGGGAAAAGCAGGAGATACGGGTCATCCCAGCTAAGTGGGACAACCCTCAAAACCTGTAGTACCGTGAAATTTATTCTTACTTAATCAAAACCTGTGTGCAATAAGAAATGCCTGTAAATTATTGTATATTCTTACACAACTAATTCTTTCCCTCTTTTTGACAGCATCAACGGAGACGGTTTAACGAATACCGGACTTTGACGCTAGAGAACGACAAGTTGCGTGGCGAGTAAGTATAATATCCCCAACTTGCACTTGGTGCTTCCATTTTGTGTACTGTAAATTTGTTGTTCTCTGAGGAGTAAGGTATAAGAGCTGCATTAAAAGCAATTTACTTCAGGCCTTTTCCTGCATGTGACTTGGTTACTGATGATGTGGTTAGTGAAGATATGGAACCCATGTTACTGATAAGTGGGAAAAAAGTAAATAGAAAACTACCAGAAGTGTTTGGAATCGATCTTGTGACATTTGATTATGTCAGTGCATTGTCCCATGCATTCACATGCTAAGTTGATAAGTTCACTCTTGCATGCATGTTGTGCTTGGTTTACATGCAGATGTAGGTATTGCTAAGTTATTTGGGCATCTATCATGTATGCATGCGAGTAGATAGCATACATAGGATAGAATTGAGTTTAATGGTTTGGAGGAGCACTACATATTGCATGCATAGCATTGATGGCATAGAAAACAATCAAGGTAGCCGCTCTCTGCATGCGCTCGTCTATTATTTAAGTAATTAACTCTGCGCTGGTTTAGTTGTTGGCTTGTATGCAAGGGAGTACCAGATGAAAAGAGAAAAAAAATTCATCCCTTGTGCTCCTTCCCTTTTGCACCAGTGCACGTGTGCTCTAGATTGTGAGGAAACAATGTGTGAATGTATTCGGGAGATACAACTACAAGTAGAGAGTTGTTGATCGACTGACTTCAGCAATGAGAAAAAAAGAGGAAGCATCTTCAAACTATCTTCTAAAGAAAGGCTTCTTCAAAATAACATCTGCTTATGTAACCTGCTTTAGGGTGCAGGCACAGAGTTGATCATCTATTGATAATACCTACTTAAGTGTGTTCCTTGTTTTGCTAGCTGTGCATTGGCAAAGTCCAGTTGTCTACTACCTGTTCTTGTAACTAATAGAAGTTCAACTACTTATTGTTTGGTTTCTGAGGCAACTTTCAATAATGACAAAGCTGAAATTCTGATTGTATATTTTGTTGTTAACTTGCATTCTTTTCAGATGCGCAAAATACGAGGAGTCAGCGAAACAACTTGCTCTGAAGGTATATCTTTTGTTGAACTATTGTCTCACCATTGTTTCACCACATTTATTTAGGATGCATAATTTCTTGTTAGATGTTTTATCAGAACTTCTGAATTTATTGTTGCGGTTGTGCGGATGGGGGAATTCATGGTGAAAACTAGGCAGAGTTTGTAACTTTCTTTTAAAAGCAACTACCTTTTTATAACTTAATCTCTTCCACAAATTATTTCTCGATTACAGAAACAAGACTTCTTACTACTACTAGTACTACTATTATTAGTAGACAATTGGTTTGGAGCATGAAAGTTAACATTTTTGGATATGTAGCACCGAAAGTCCTTGATTCACTTTAATAGCATCAAAAGTTTTCTCCGTTACCATTTTTAGCATTCCCATCACTTTTCAGTCAGCTGCCGTTAATATCGATTGGAATAGACAAATTCAGAAGCTGGGGGCAGCAGCAACAGGGATCATTCCAATCGAGGCTGCCACCGGAGACGAGAGAGAAAGAGTGCTCGGGCCGCAGCTTCATTTGTGTGTGAGAGAGATGGGCTCGGCTGCTTAGGTTGAATGGTGGGTACAACGTTAGTTAATTGTGGTCAATGTTAACGGCAAACAAATTGAAAAGTAACATAAGTGCTTAAAAATTGGAGGGGAGGAAACTTTGGATGCTATTAAAGTGAACCGGGAACTTTTGGTGTTCCAAAACTAATTTTACCTTAATAGTATTAGTATTGTTAGCAGCAGTATCGAAAGACAACAACACTTGGCCTATTATTCATTTGAAAAAGAAGCCACTAAGCATTCATCGTTTACAGCTCATAGAAACATAAAAACACCCAAAACCTCCAACACCCTTGGTGCCTGAAATGCATGTCTAAACATATTCTGTCCCTAGAGGTCCAGACGAGTTCTCAAATTTCTAAACCTTAAATGCATATCTAAACTCATTTGTGAAACAATATTGCTTAGTGTGACTGTTTGGTGCCCCTCGTACATATTTCCTCAATGTTCTCTTTATAACTCATTGTTGTTGAGAATGACTTGAATAAGTGAAATGGTCCCCCTATCATATTTTATAGGAACAAAAGCTCCGATCGCAAATTGCGGAGGAAAGAAAGAAGTATGAGCAATTATTACAAGAGCTCAGGTCGTTAGATGTGAAGACAGAAACATAGCAAACTGTTTCTGCTCTTCTCCGCCATGATGCTTCTCAGCTTTCTTCTCTCCTGACTGATCATGTGAGGAGTATGATAAACTTACTGTCGGAGTTATGCAGTTGGAATTATGGAAGAATTGGTCCTTGGACAGCTGACGTATCCAGCTTACCTTTCATCTGGTAGAGGTGTACAATTTTGGTTTGGAGCTGAGTATGTACAATTGTAACATTATCTGTATGTACAGCAGTGGTTTCATGATATCGCCTGCTGATTCTACATTTTTTTTACAGTTAATAGATGTCATTCGTCAATTGCAAAATGAATGCCTGATTTCGATCTGCTCATATTTGCGGCTTAGTGGTTCGAGCAAACTAGTACATTTGTTATATTGTTATGCAATAGATCACCTGCCCAACCTCATAACAGTGCCAAAGTTTGTCGCCATTATTGTGTTGCATGAATCATACGAGTATCAGGGTAGATGACAGTGCATTGTAATTTGTTGATATAGCCGAAAGTTTTTTTTAATCAAAACACGAAGAGATCTATACTGTTTAACCTTCTATTCTGTAGTTCTGTTGGTGTTCTGATAATTGGCAATCTGTTTTTGCAAGCTTGCATTGCAACCTTTACGAATTTGTAACGTCTCCCCTTCTCCAGAAGCTGATAGTGCCGCTCATGTTTGCAGCCTATATTGAGGATTTGCCTGCCTGAGCAGCCTGACCTTTATGGATCCCTTGTGTATTCTGCCTGTGTATCTCCCTTGTGTATTCTGCTTGGCTATAATTGCAGTGGCTACAATGTGATCTGAATTATGATATCAAAAGTCTCATTCATATAATGCTATATTTGACCATTGCCAATTATCTCCTTACAAATTCAATGCCAAACTGTGGCTGTCACTGAGTCTTGGTGAAAGAAACTTCCAAGCTTAGTAGAAACATTCAGCAACTGTAGTTGAAAGGCCTGGTTAGAGGCATCACAAATCCATCACTCCTCTGCAGGCAGCCAATCCCCGTCGGCTCGATCATCCCCATCGCCTGGCCGTACGACTTCCAGCAGAGCGGCTGCCGCAGCACGCCGGCGCTCGCCGGCGACAGGCTGACGTCGGCCATGGTGACGCCGGTGCACGGCCGGGCGTCGCTGCACGCCAGGTGCACCGGCTGGTACGTGTACGTGCCGACCACGCGCCGGTACGCCACGCCGGCGATATCCACGGCGTCCGTGCTGTTCCGGCACCGGCCGCTGCCGCCGTCGCAGTAGAACTGGTCGATGGCGATCGGCGTCGCCACGTTCGCCACCCTCACGTTCGAGAAGGTGACGTTCCTCACCGTGCCCTTGCCTCCCTAAGGTAACATGACAGTATATGAGATACTGATGGTGAGTGGTCATTTTGCTGAATCTTTTTCATGCTGAAATTGATGACATTTTGTATCTGAATTTGTATATCCTTTTGACAATTAGAGACCTTTTTCTGAAAGAATTTGTAAGTCCTTTTCATTAAGGATTTGTAGGTTTTTTTTTTACCTGCCATGTCTTGATTCTGACACCATACAAGGCGTTCTCCACGTTGATGTGCTCCGCGAGCACGTCAGAGACGCAAGCCAAGCTGTTATCCTTCCCTAGTCCTCCTAAGCTGTAAAACACAAGCATTCGGAAACAACAAAAAAATAGTTTAAAACAAGATTTCATCAACCAGAATGAACTACTATTACTTGCCTGATTCCATGGCCGGGATTGCAGTTGATATTCTTCATGTGAACGTTCGAGCATCCAGTTTGTATCGATATGCAATCATCACCTGCCGAACGACCATGTGGTTCAGGCTTCAGACATTCAGTTGGCCAACACAAAGATGGAATTTTAGAATTTTATGAGTTGAGCCATGCAATTAAATTACCGCAGCCGATGCTGGAGCTCCTGATGTCAACATTCCTGGTGTTCTGCAGATGGATGCCGTCGGTGTTGAGGCTGTCACCAGGGGAAGATATGGTGATGTTCTTCACCTTGATGCTACCGGAGCTGTCGAATTTCAGGTGGCACTGTGGGCTGTTGGTGAGACGAATGTTGCGCACGCCGACATTGAAGCTACTGTAAAACCTTATGAGCTGAACAACAGCAGCAAAAAAGCATTGCATGTCATGCTGTAGTCATTTTTTTTCTTCAGAAAATTGATAATTTGCAGGCTATTGGCATACCGTAGGCTTCACCCCTGATACATACCAGTGCTACAAAAGGTAAAAGAGAATTCATCAGGAGACGTGCCAAATAACTTCTTCATAGAGTTCTAGGTGCTGAAAAATGTCGAAGTTCTATTCGCCATCGATCCAACCTGAGTAACATTAGCTGGTGAAACTCTTTGCAGTGAAGTACTCTGGCCATCAACCGTGCCAGTGCCTTGGATGGTGAAACCATTTAGCCACTTGAAGTTGAGCCACTGCAGAGGCCTCCTGGCCTTTGGCCAGTAACCCATCCCTGGAGGAGCCAACATGTCACCATCTATCTGCAAGGATTAACCGACACACTTATCTATTAGCATTTAACAATAATATAACACAATTAAGAGTAAAAATGCATAATTTTAATGAGAGCGAGATCAACCTGGAGTGAGAGTTTTGTGTTGCAGGGTCCCTGGAGAGTGACCGGTGACATCAGAAACCTATGTCCTGATGGGATCAGCACAGTTGAACGAGGAATTCTACATGCGACTCTCCATGCTCTCACAAGTGCCTGCATTCAGGCAACCAAATTTGCCAGAAAAACCAGCCAAGAATTGATGATCGATTATGAGAGTATCCATGTAATTAAAAACTTATGAAGCGTAGTAGAGGATAGAAGCTCTGTCGATCTTAAATCACCTCTGAATCATCGGCGACGCCATCGCCGGCGGCTCCGAACGACAAGACGCTAAACGTCGTCGTTCTGCCGGCCGAGCTCGCCGGCGCCGGCAGCAGGCACAGGATTGCACCGGCGACGATCAACATGCCAACCGGCGATAAGGGTCCACGCATCTCCATAGGTTCTTACTACGTACAGCTCTGAGATGAAAAATTCCTGAAGCTAGTTTCGGATTCAGACAAATCATGTCGCGAGCGTATTCGCATGCATTCGCATACATATATGCGAGGACTGACTGCAAGAGCAGCATGGCTCGATGCAAAAGTTCAGAGAAAAGAAACTGAAAAGCTAAAAAGGATCGAGCTAACTAACTTTGCGATCGTGTCGCGTTCTCTCCATATGCAAGCTGCGAGCAGGCATGCTTGAGCTTGGGTTAAACAAATACTAGGTACCATACCGCGATCAGCTTTGGCACCTGCAATGCAATAGGGAATAAAATTAGCCGCGTAAGTGATTTGCTTGATTAGTTAAAGGATCTGGCGTGACAGGGTGCATGCATGCTAGCCGCAGGGATGGGCTTTTGATCATGTGTGAGATGAAAATAGATTTGGCGCCTGAGGGGTGCGTGCTGTAGCTGTTGATGAATAAAAAGGTTTTATAACAGACTTGGAGCAAAAACATGGATGTACTTTTGTTTGCATCGGGAGATGCTACATAGCCTAGAATAAATAAATATATAAGCACGATATGTGATAATACAACTAATTGATCGACTCTGTCTTCACAAAGCTGTACTTTGGCTGGTAAAAACTCACTTTGTCCACAAATATACAAAATCTTATGGCTTATTCACAAATATAAGGGATATTGAAGAACTTACTATCACATCACATGAGAGGTTCAAAATTTCGGAAAGACTGTGTGTTGTTACTATTTTATGCATATTTTGTGTTTCAAGTATCCGTTTGTAGACGCGCGGTGTGGTGCTTTTTTATTTTTTCTAATTACAACCCTTATTTAGACGATAATGTTGTACCTTTATTTCTCATTCTCTGTACAATATATAGGAGACTACGAGACAAAACCTTTGCCCTCCTTATGAAAATATGTTGTAACTACTATCTCCGTTTCAGATTGTAAGACATTTTTGACTTTTTACTTTTAACGTTTGACCATTCGTTTTATTCAAAAATTTTGTGCAAATATAAAAACTAATAAGCCATGCTTAAAATACTTTTGATAATAAAACAAATCAAAAAAAATTCATAATTTTTTGAATAAGACGAATGGTCAAACTTTATAAGTAAAAAGTTAAAACGCCTTACATTCTGAAATGGAGGGAGTACAATATAATTGGAGTGTATTCCTCAAATATATTTGTATTGTCTATATCACAACTATATTAATTGAATTTTTTTCTCCTATGGTTAAAAATCCGTGGGCACATGGAAGATGTCAAATACCAATCGTTTGGGAATGTAATTTCCGAGATTTCGTGTCTTTTTCTTTTTCTGTTGGTTCCGACATCATATACACGCTGGTCCAATATTTTTGCAAACAGAGTTAAAATTAGCTGAAATTCTCCATTACTCTCTAATGTATCATTGCTTGTGTTCTTCATCCCTATCTCTTTGGCAGAGATGTAACACCCCAGCATAATAAAACTTGTAGTGTGGTGTTGTGTCAACCAAGTATCCTAAAAATGGTGCGTGTTTAAGTAGGTGAGCGCATGCTTATAAGCCTTATGCTTTAACCATGTTATCCTTGGGTTACTCTTTTACACGAAGAAGCATGATGAAAGCACAAATGTGATACTATGCAAATGTGGGTCTCAACCAGCGGCGAAGCCATCCTAAAATATCATCATGGTCAATTCTATTGTAAGTCATGCAAAACCTCTAATCGATATGATTTTTACTAGAAGAATTTTGAAATTTTGCCTCAACTGATCCAATAAAAAGAAAAAGGCTAGCTTCGCCTCTGTGCTCAACATGTATAGCGGGCACGGGTAGAACGAGCTGATATGACGATCACTATCAGAGACTATCAGCTAGGGGAGCCTAAGATCAACCAGAAATTCATTCAAAATCAACTCAGTTCAGTTTTGAACAAAACAAGGGCTGGTAACCCGGAAGGCGTGTGCGATCGATCAACCGTTATTCAAAACGGCACAAACAAAGGAAGACAAAACTGTGATTTTGGTCATTTTATCGGCCCAAGTAATGAATGGTTCTTCGCGTGAAAATCACAGGTGGCCCCATCTCGTGTTTTGAATTGTGTCCGCCATGCGCACAAAGCCATCGTGATACCTTGTTAGGTGACCAACTCACCAAAACGAACGACAAAGACGATCGACGTGCGTTCGACGCGGGCGATACAGAGCGGTCCACGTCGGTCGGTCCCGGCGTGGCTGATGAGACAGACGTGATAAGTGCGGAATCATATACGTACGCTCCTCCCGAACTTTAGTGAATAGTGACATAGACAGAAAATCAAAATTAAAAGAATTATTATTGTTGGAATTTTGGTCATATTTTGATATAATTTAATCCAGAAAATGAAATAGAACATGACAATTATAATGGAATAAAATAGAATTACATTCTCTAGATTTAACATGACAACAAACATGAATAAATCGAAATAGAGAACGTGCATATACCCAGCGAACTGTCCATTACTGCTGGAGGCATTGTTGTTGACATTGCCTCCGTTAGTGTTGTCGTTCCCGTTCCTATTGCCGTTGCTGTTGCCGTTCCCACCGTCGCCGTTCTCACCAGCCATGATGTTCCAGAAGAAGAAAGCGTTGCAAAGGAAGAAGAAGTTGACGTAGTTGAAGAAGAATAGGAGCAGTCGCGTGTAGCGCTCCCCAAAAACTTGATCGCTTGCCTACCCATGCAAGTTCTCAGGCGGACGGAGTTTCGGAGGCACCTGCTCGTCCCGTATACCTGTGCACGCAGGTGAACAGAACCGGGGAAGTATCTTGCAACGCAGGAACAAAGAGAGAAACCAAAGTGCAAGGATCCAGAAAAACTGAAGAATCATCTCATCTGTTCATTCCCTTTGGCAGATTATATATGTGCGCATGAGTAACGTTCGAGACCATTAACCATGTGTTTAATTCCGTAACCGACACACTCGTTAATATAGAATTAATCACTGTGTTTATTGCCGTCCGTTTAATTCAGTAACCGACACGCTCGTTAATATGGAATCAATTCCCGTAACCGACGCGCTCGTTAATATAGAATTAATTACCGTCTATTACAAAACGAGATTGAGAGCAGCAACTGCCACCGCGTGTCTCGCTATGCGCTTGGTTCGGCCCACACGCACGTGTGTGGCTGTCTGCTCACCATCTCAACTAGTCAACAGAGACTCTCCCCTAACTCATATTTATGTTGAGACCTCTACACTTAGTATTCCAATATGGTATTAATACCCATAGCACATAATGTGAGCAATGAAATTTATTAGGATTTAATTGGGCCTAGCCCATTAATCTAACAATTATTTGGAGTGAAATTGCTATATCTATTATCTACTACATCTAGCAACATTTTCTCTGTTGTGTATTTGTTTTGAGATTCGTGCAAATCCATCGACAACTTGAAAACCACACTATTTTTTTAGTTAGGATTTAAAATAAATTACTCCCTCCGAACATGAATGGTTGACGTTAACGTTAACCAAACAATATCCGATGAATATTTTATAAAATCTAAAAAAAATGTTCTAAGAATAACTTTTTTACGACCTGGTCCTACTGGCATGACCCAGAAAACTAAACTTTTAGACAAAGTTTAGTCATGAAATAATTTTTTAGGGTTTTATTTATAAATATATTAAAATAAAACTACTATAGTACGTACTACTCCCTCCAGTTATTTTTGTAACGTTTCGGATAATTATTTTCACTTTCGGAAACGACATGTATTTCTGACAGGAGGATAGTATAACGTAAAAAAAAACTGGCTACGCAACACCCCGTGCAGCCGTGCGATGCCTGCTCCCCCTCCTCATTTATTGGCCCCGCGCCACCGCACTACCGCAGCCGCCCCACGCCCTCGGTCGCCTTCGCCCCGCCGCCTCGCGCTGACCTTCTTGCCCACACTGCTTGCTCCGCTAGTCCAGCGCGCCAAGACGGTGGACTACTCTACTTAATCCGATTATGTTGTTCCGTTCCGTTCCATTTCCCGTTCCGTTCCACGCGTCCCGCTGCTTCCCGCCGCCTCCCTCCCCCCAATTAACCTCCAAGCGACGATGGCCGCGCTCGCCGTCGTCGTCGTCGTCCTCCTCCTGTGCGGCGCGGCGGCGGGCGACCCGCGTACGACGGTGGCGCGGCAGGTGTGCGCGGCGGGCGGGGCGGTGTCGGGCCCGGCGCTGGCGGACAACTTCGTCCCCGCCATGGACGACCTCAACACCAACGTCACCACCACCACCACCAACCCGGGATTCGGCACCTCCGCCGTGGGTTCGGGGCCCAACACGGTGTTCGGCCTCGGGCAGTGCCACGGCGACCTCTCCCCCATCGACTGCAAGCTCTGCTTCGCCGAGGTCAGGTCCCTCCTCCCCAAGTGCTACCCTCGCGCCGGCGGCCTCCTCTTCCTCGACGGCTGCTTCGGCCGCTACGCCAACTACTCCTTCTTCGCCCAGCCCCTCGGCCCTGACGACGCCGCCTTCTGCGCCGCAGGCGCCAACTACTCCGGCGCCAACCCGCGCGGGTTCGGCGAGGCCGTGCGCGCCGCGCTCGCCAACGTCACCGCGGCGGCGGAGGGTGGGGGAGGAGGGTACTACGCGGTGGGGTCGGCGTCCGTCGGCGGCGCGACGGCGTTCGCGCTGGCGCAGTGCTGGGGGAGCCTCAACGCCACGGCGTGCGGGCAGTGCCTCCGTGCCGGCGCCGCCGCGGCGGGCGGGTGCGCGCCGGCGGCGGCGGAGGGGCGCGCGCTCTACACGGGGTGCTACCTGCGATACTCCACGCGACTCTTCTGGAATCTCAACGCCACGGCGGGGTCGCGATCGTCAAGTACGTGATGCGCTGCGCTGCAATTCGATTGCACTCCATTTTTTCCCCCTTTCAGTATTTCGTTTTCGTGTGGTCACTACTGTTCAATCGTTTTATTAGATGCCAAGTAGCCTGATACATGCCACATAACGTAAGCTTCGGAAAATCTCAGGCTTAGAGGCTCAGGCGGCATAATTGACTGTTCGGTTGCCACATTTCAGCATTTCTTGTACCTCGACGCCACCCGATCTTGACATTTTCCATCGGTTTATCATGCTCAAACAATAGTAAAAGGAAATACTTTCCTAAAGCGTAGGAACAAATATCCGTATGCTATTCTCAAAAAAAAAAAAAACCCGTATGCTCACTTTGTTGACTGCATACTCTACGGGCGCTGAAATCTAAACAAAGTTTTCTTTGCCGTCTAGTAGAATTTACAAACTCAGGTTGGTCAGTAATCAAAACCGGCAACAAACTAAGTGGTTTAGGATCCCTTTTTGACCAAACCATTTGTTACATTTTCTCCATGAAACAGTCAAACAACTGCAAGATTTCAAATTACAGGCTTACAGAGCAGAAGAAAAGCTCACATAGTTATATGAAAGGTGCATATGTATTAATAATCTCGTCCTCTGTATAAATCTTCATCTGTTTGCATATTGGTTGCTGGGATCGTTAGAAATGGATAAAAATATTCCATGACCACCAATTTGTACTATTGTCTTGCAATCTTTTACAGGGAAGAGGGATCATGTTTGTATAGCCATTTAGTTTCCTAATGTTTCTTCGCTAGCTTAATTTGACCCAGACACACAAAATCGTTGTTCTTCAGTACTCCATGTACTGCTCTAGTCATTTTTGTTATTCTAATAATAGTTATCTCCCCTCAAATGTGCAGGAAATAATGATGTTGTTTGGATACTGTTGGGTTCTTTCCTTGGTGCTTTTGTTATTGTTTTCACTGTTGTTTTCCTGGCCTGGAAGAAGAAAATTTTTAGGAACAAGAAAAGGTCCAAATCATTCATAGGTCAGTTTTTTAGATTGAAACATGCTTAATCTTTGGTTGACATTCTTCTTCATAGCTGCCATATTTATGATTGACCACAGATATTTACGGAGATGGGGTCCCTGTGAGAATTGCACAATCTAGTTTAAATTTCAAATACGAAGAGTTACGGAAAGCAACAAACTATTTTGATCCAGCAAAAAAACTTGGTCAAGGTAGCTATGGAGCAGTTTACAAGGTACTAATATTGAAAACGAGCTTATTTACCCCTCAACAATGGGAGAAATGAGACTGGAGTTTTTTTGGTTTCATATACTGACACCAAAATATGATCTGATATGTAGGCTGCTCTTTTGGATGGAAAAGAAGTTGCTGTGAAGAGGCTATTCCTAAATACAAGGGAGTGGGTTGATCAATTTTTCAATGAAGTTGAACTCATAAGTCAAGTTCGTCATAAGAATCTAGTCAAGCTACTTGGTTGCAGCGTGAATGGTCCAGAGAGCTTGCTTGTTTATGAATACTACTTCAACAAGAGCCTTGATCTCTTCTTATTTGGTAACTCTCTTGCTTGATGCTGTTTAATACATTTAGATCTTTCCTTTTCTATTTTAATGTTTACATTCCTGAAGAATGTGAAAATGTGAATGTCTATGTACTTGCTTTTGTCATGTATGATTGTTTCTACTGAGATGCGTGGTTCTTTATTATTTAGTATCTTTAACTGTACTATCCTATCCATTTTGTTTCAACTATCTTTTGTAAATTCTCATACATAAGTTTTTGGAAAATGCACTCTTCTTCTTGCACTTAAGACAGAATAATAAGGTATTGCCTTCCACCTACAAGTCGCAAGGGTATTTTGTAAATTGAGATAACTAATTTTCTTATTGTATCCACCCAGATGCAAGTCGTAGCAGAAATTTAACATGGAATTTCAGGGTTGATATCATTCAAGGCATAGCAGAGGGACTTTCTTACCTCCATGAGGAGTCAGAAACAAGGATTATCCACAGAGATATCAAAGCTAGTAATATTTTGTTGGATGATAAGTTTAAGCCCAAGATAACCGATTTCGGCCTTGCAAGAGCTTTTGGAGAGGACAGAACACATCTCACCACGGGTGTTGCTGGAACACTGTAGGATTAAAATTTCATATTCTTGCACCGTGTTGTTCCTTAGTACTATTTTTTTTAGTTCACTTAAGAAGATCATTGGCTTGTTGCAGAGGATACATGGCTCCTGAATATTTGGCGCATGGCCATCTTACTGAGAAGGCTGATGTCTACAGCTATGGTATTCTGGTTCTTGAGCTTGTAACAGGACAAAGATGTAGTGGTTCAATTGGTTCACATGGAGGTCACTTCTTGTTAACAAAAGTACTGCTTTCTTTTTATCTTACTGATTTCATTCTTAATTTTTTTTGATTTCCTATTCTCGTCTGGAAATATGATGGTATTTTTTGGGCAACATATAAATATGATGGTATTTGCATACCATCTATACAATTTTTTGGTTTTATATGGTTATCAAGGTTTAAGTGCTAAGTACAGAATGTATCAATTTAGAAATACACTTATCATTAAATTTGCAATTATTTTTACTCCTCAATAGTCTTTCAAAAAATGGTAAAGGCATCCATAACCATAATCATTCTTAAAAACAGAAGGATCAACTGCACTAGAAGAACCAGACAATTATGAAATCTAGATGCATGTAGTCATGCAATACTTTAGTGAACACTAGAAGCAGTGAAAAACACATGCTGACCTGTCCGATTACTTCAGCTCAGGGGAAAAAATTTATGAAAATAGGTAATAGATAAATTCCATTGAACATCATTTCTCTTTTTATACGGTTTTGGCTATTCTACAGATATAAGTTAACAATTACATCATTTGTTTTTTTTTTTAAAGTTGCTTATTTGACTTGTACAACACATGATGATAGATGAGCAAAAGCATTATTGAAAACGCTAGTAACAAAGCATGGCGATGCTCGTTCAAACCTTTGTGTTGCAGACCTTTTGCTTTGTCAAGTTTTTTATGTGACACTGTCAACTTTATTTTTATCTTCTAATTTCAGTTGGACATGAGCTGTCATCTTGAAATATGTTTAATGTTAATATCTTCTTTACATTCAAGGTATGGAACCATTACAAGAATAGCACAGTAGAAAGAATCACTGACCGGAGCATCTATGAGGATACCATCAGGGATGAGGTCATGCATGTCGTGCAGATTGGACTGTCATGCACCCAAGCGAACGCTGGTGACAGGCCTACAATGACAAAGGTTGTGGAGTTGCTGAGAAGCCACAGGCATGATGTGGAGATTGTCTTGAGTGATCCTCCATTTTTGGATGTTGAGGCCTTTGAGGATATCAAACAAAGTGAACAATCACGGTTGTTGTCCACGCATTCTGCTCCTTCACTATCAGGTTCATCTCGGTCCTATCTAAGTGGAAGATAAGCTCAGCTTCTGTTTTCCAAATTTAATTCCTAGGAATGTACCAAGACGACTTACAGTTTTGTTTGATGTGAAATTGTCAATATTGGTAGCAAATACATTATTCAAAATGTTTTATTGACATACTTGTACATAGTTACAAATGAATCCCTAATTCCCTATATATGTTTTCAGTTTAAACTTGCGGATATTTGTAATATATGATCCGGTAATGAATGAAATCACAAATGAATAATGAAGTTGCTATTCTTGTCTTACTCGTTTTCTTTTATGAGAAAAACAGTGAATGATGAACCCAATCTGATTTATTTTGTGTGTTCATATTACTGTTACGTAAGTAGCTGAAGAAGCCAAATGCAATACATGTGTCTCTGTTTCTTACCATATTACTGTAGTATTTTGCCGAGAGATTAGCACGTCCGGATTGACTCTAGACGCAGGATCCATTTGGATGAATCGTGTGCTATGATGGAAGTAATACGAAAGTGGAACATGATCCCTTGCGGCAAATGAATCTAAACTTTAATTTCAGTTTTCAAACACTTGGACCTGCTTGGGGCACAGTTTTTTTTTTCGGTCCGAAATCATTTGAAATTTCAACAAATTTGGGTCAATCGAATATACTTTGCCGAGCTGCAAGAAATGGTCTCGGGTGTAGTGGCTGACCACCGTGCGCGTGCGAGTGCGACCGGGACGGTGATCGTCCTCCAGTCGCCAGCGTGTTGATATGTTCAGAAATATACTGCGCCGCTGCGGCATTGGAGACGTCGAGATGACGATTTTTTCTTTTATATATTTTTGGTTAAATATTTATAGGAGTATATTTTTGGATTTAAGAAATTTACAGAACTATACCACTGCCACCATACGAGAGGACGGCATGTTGACGTGATATAGGCCTTGATGGTGGTTGCTTCTGATTAGAAATGACCATCATACCCCTCATAACCATCATCGGGAGTGAATCAGGAGCCTACATGTCACGACCCACCCCTCGGCCACGGTCACAAATGACACGAAGGAGGGCGTGCCGTCAAGGAACAACAAACTATTCCCTACGAAACCGCGTAATAGACATTAGTCCTAGGAATCCGTTGCTGGTACCCGCGGTAACAAGATGAAATCAAAAATAAATATTACCTTTAAGTTGCTATTTCGGGTAGTCCCTAGGTAGCAACCTTCAAACAAAGAACAACAGCAGCAGAATTAAGCGTAACTAGGACACCAATCCATAGGCATCGGTTTGGGTCTATGGACAAAACTTCTCGGCGTCTACAATTTCAGCCTGATCTAGCAACAAGCAAGGAAAAACAACAACAGACAAAGATGCATCCTTAAGAAGGAGGGACTTGGATTCATTCCAAAGAAGGGTAAGAAACCTTCTCACCGTGCCACTTGTTTTGTCAAGAGCAATAATAAGTATTGCCGTAAATGCCAGGAAGATGGGTATATGGTGAATGATTGCCCTGGTGGTAAGCCTTCTAAGACATATGTATTTGATTCTCATTATATGCTTAGGAAGGCTAATGATAGTAACACTTATGCTAGATATGTTGGATCTCCTAGGTGGTAAAAGAAATGCCATTTGGTGCCCAAAGCCTTGGATACTAACCTCCAAGGACCCAAACAAGTTTGGGTACCTAAAAAGGTCTGATCTTCTCTTGTAGGTGCTTGATACTGGATGCACTCAACAAATGCCGATGATAGGAAAATGTTCACCACATTTTAATTGGCAAATAATAATTAAGAAAGAGTTTCATTTGGTGATAATAGCAAGTCAAAGGTAATGGGGTTAGGTAAAATTGCTATCATAAATGATCTGTCAATTTTCAATGTATCACTTGTTGAAGCACTAAATTTCAATTTATCATCTATTGTTCAAATTTGTGATCTTGGATTATCTTGTTAATTTACCCCTTAAGAAGTTCTTGTTTCTAGCCTTAAAGATAACTCTTGTGTTTTCGAGGGCTTTCATTATGGAAATCTTTATTTGGTTGATTTCTCCTCAAACGAAGCAAATTTGAAAACTTGTCTGCCTGCAAATGTTATATTTATCAAAAGGTAGTGAGACTAACCAAATTTGAAAGCCGTTGTGATGAAGGGTTTCTTCTAGGATATTCTTCGCATAGTAAAGCATATCGTATGTACAACAAAAACAAAGGTATCGTAGAAGAAACCTATGATGTTCAATTTGATGAAACAAATGGCTCCCAAGATGGATAGGAGAATTTGGATGATGTCGATGATGAAGGCTGTTGGTGATATGGGCCCAGGGGTATCATCAGATAGCGATATCTTGAGAAGGAAGACGCCTTCATTGCCAAGGCACCCTGCTGACATGCCTCAACGATTTATAGCGGACCGGGCCACGGGCGGCCACGTGGCACCCCGAGGGAGGGGTCGACCCGGAGGCTGCCCGAAGGCCCTTCTCCGCCACAACACAGGGTTCGGGATTACCCGAACCCCTACCCCTTCGACCCGCACCTCTCCCGTGAGAGAGGCGAGCCCAGCTGCCATAATTAATGCGGCGGACAGACGCTGCCCCATCGCATTTAATGCGATGTGAGGTGCGTTCGTCAGTGATCATCATCACCTTTCACCCCACGCAGAAAGGGTGCAACGAAGTCCTCATCGGCTGTCACGGGCTGACAGCGCCGTCAGCTCACCCACGCCCCACCCCCCGGTTTGTCACCGTCGCATTTAATGCCGAAGCGGTCGCGTGGGAGAGAGAATGCGCAGGTGCAGGGGATGCTGCGTCGTCTCCGCCCCAGGCAGGGGGCCGCCGATAGGTGGGCCCCGCTGGAGTAGGTGGTCAACCGCTCCCCCCTCGTCAGAAGCATGGCGTCCACATACACGTTTTCTTCACCAACTCTCGCAACGTGGCGATCTGAGCAGGCGTAGGGATAGACCCCCGACAAGACAGGACAAGGACTGCTCCACGGCATAGAGTGGAGGAGGAGAAACCCAGGGCTACTGTGGTGACCCCTTGCACTATAAAAGGAGGCCCAGGTCCCCTATAGAGAAAGTTGGCTCATTCCTAGGAGATCACAAGTATAGCCAAGAAAATCACAAGTCTACTCCATAACCCTTAGCACGCTTCAGACATCAGCTATAGCCCCACCCAGGAGAGAATTCCTCCCTGTAATCCTTCATCCACCGTATCAACAACAAGAACAGGAGTATGATATTACGCTTCCCTGGGCTCGAACCTGTATAAACCCGGGTGTCATGAGTGTTTAGTGGGCTTTTCTCCTGCCCACCTTCTTCTTCTCCTTAGTTCAAGCCTTGGTGTACCGCACCCCTGTGCCGAACCGAAAAATGAGGGTCCCCCGGATCCCCGCGTGTCGATCGCACGCATCGACAAGGGCTTAATGAGAGCTATGAAGAATATGTCAATTGGTGAAGTCAAGCCCGTTGATGTGGATGATAAGCCATCTTCCTCCATTCAAGTTAAACCATCTACTTCCGCTACGCCAAGTCAAGCTCAAGTTGATTTGAAGAAGGAAAAGGACAATGCACCATCTCTACTTACAAGATTTAACAATGCGCTCTTCAAGGATCACCCCATTGATCAAATTTTGGGTGACATGAGTAAGGGTGTTCAAACTAGATCTCATGTTGCTTCTATTTGTGAGCATTACTCGTTTGTTTCTTGTCTTGAGCCCAAACATGTAGATGAAGTTCTTGATGATCTAGATTGGATAAATGCCATGCATGAAGAGCTCAACAATTTTGCAAGAAACAAGATGTGGACTTTGATTGAAAGGCCTAAAGATCACAATGTTATAGGGACAAGTGGGTTTTTAGAAACAAACAAGATGAGAATGGGGTGGTTTTTAGGAACAAACAAGATGAGAATGGATTGGTTGTGAGAAACATGGCAGGGTTGCTGGCTCAAGGCTTCACCCAAGTCGAAGGTGAATGGTCTAGAGGGGGGGGGGGGGAA
>CM002476.1:14511344-14545295 GCA_000325765.3 Leersia perrieri | reverse complement strand
TCGAGGTTCGGGAGGCCTGTGGCCTCCACCGGTCTCGAGGGCTTCTCCGTCCGACACCATTCCAAGGCTTCCCGCCTCCTGGCCTAATGAGGGTGGGGGCGACTGAAAGGCCTGTGCCCCGTCGTGCTCCACAACCAATGCTGCACTGACTACCTGTGGGCTCGCTGCAAGGTTGCCCTCCTGCCTTGCCGATGATGCCGGAAGTTGGGGCTGTGCTCGCCCGTGTCAACCTCCTCGATGTCGTTGTCAGCCGGATCGCCCTCGCGCGACGCGAGGGAGTCGGATGCAGTTCGCAAGACGTAGTCGTGGACCATGTTGGAGACGGAGAAGAGTGGCCCGCCGGGAGGCGGTAGAAATCACAACTCAAACCTTGAACTAGCGCGCACCCCCTACCTGGCATGCCAGCTGTCGATGCGTGTGCTCGACACGCGGGGATCCGGGGGACCCCCTTTTCGGTTCAGCACAGGGATGCGGAATGCCAAGGCCTGAGTTAAGGGGAAGAAGGTGGGCATGAAAGAAAATCCTGCTACGCACACAAGACACAGAGATTTATACAGGTTCGGGCCGCCAGGGAAGCGTAATACCCTACTCCTGTTCTTGCACTATGTGGTGAATGAAGAATTACAAGGAAGAGTTCTCTCTCGGGTGGTGCTAGAGCTGGTGACTGAGGCGAGACAAGGATTTCTATGGTCCCCCTTCTACAATGGACTTGGGCCTCCTTTTATAGTTCAAGGGGACACCACAGTAGTCCTGGGTTTTCCAACCCATCTACTAATGCCGTAGAGTGGTTCGTGCTTTGTCTTGTTAGGGGTCATATCCCTCTTTGTTCATGTCGCCACGTCGCAATAGCTGGTGAAGAAAAACGGACGGCGTGGCCTCCATGCTGATGAAGCATGCGGCCATCCTACCTAACTTCCCATGGGGCCATCTTGTCAGCGGGCCGCCTAATGGTGCTAGGGATGCCATCATACACTCGACCCTCTCTGCCTCTCTCCCACACGGCCGTTTAATGCGACGGTGACCCGGCGTGAGGGGGGGCATGCACTGCTGACTGCGCTATCAGCCCACGGTCACAAGATAAAGACTTTTCCCACCCTCTCCCGTGCAAAAAGGTGATGATGATGACGCTCTGACAGGCGCGCCTCACTTCACATTAAATGCGACAGGGCAGCGCTTGGGCACTGTTCTCGCATTGTGTAGGGCGGTTGGCAACCGGGTTGGCCCCTCTGACAGGAGGGGTGTGGGGTGGCGCGGTCAGGGTCTGGGTGTTCCCGAACCCCTTCCCTAGAGGGATGACGGCTTCCGGGCAGCCCCCGGGCCTGACCCCCTCGAGGTGGCCATGTGGCCGCCCGCGGCCCGAACCTTCCAGGGTGACTTGGGCATTTGACTTTGGGTGGTGCCTTCGCAAATACGCCCTTCCAACCACATGTCGTATCCTCAGCGTACCCCGGGCCTATATCGCCGACAATAATCAATTAATTTGTTACAGTAAAAATGGAATTATTTTGAGAATACCTTGTCTGCACTGCACTATTATGCGTGGGGGTGATGCGGTAGGAGTACTGCTCGGTGCTCAGAGCTTAGGCTCTTCGATAGAGTGGAGGGAAGGCAAAGGTTTAGTTCTCAAAAAAAATTTGGGGGAAGGCAAATGTTTAGTTCTCAAAAAATTTTGTCTAAAAATATCATATCAGATTTTTCGACACACGCATAGAACATTAATATTGATTAAAAAAGGAGGCAAATACTTGAAAATCACAAATGGCCCATTCCTCAATTTAACTTCATTTGGATAATCAATAAATCTTATTTCTTGCCTACAAGAAGGAATTATAGCTATCACTGAATGGTAAACATATTGAGTCAATTAATACTAAAAACAAGTGAGTAAAAAATAGTAAGTATTACAACACCCATTACAACCAAACAAAATTTGGCATACAAAAACTATTATATAGTATACTGATAGTTCATTAAATAACCTCTAGAGTCCCCTAAGCTGGCATGTGTCTTGTCGAAAATCACAGAAATCCTAGGAAAGCAAAAACATTTGGATGCTGACTTCAATTTTACACGTGGACCCTATAATTTCAACCAATTAGATTTACCTTTAGGATAGGTGGACCCATTATCTCCCCTCCCCCCTCTCCCAGTCTCCTACAAGGCTACAATGCACACTAATGGATGTACATCCACCCACAGGATCTGCTACCCTTTTCAATACATCTTCTTTTTTCTACGGTAGTTAAAATATCTAATGGCCTAACTTAATTTCTAACTTCTCAAAATGGAGCCTGAGCTCACTACTCCCGTGCATAAATAAATCTATATTTACGCCCCAGTGCGGCCCGAACCTATATAAATTGACCAAGTCTTCATCGGTCCCGAGGGGCCCGAGCCCCTCTAGCTTCTCGTTTCCACCTCTTTTATTCACCTGACTACTGGTCTGAACCAAAAGGGGTCCCACGGTCCCCCGCTCGAGAAGTTTACCCTTCGACTCATGGGCTATTACTCGGTACAAGTCGTGATTCTATATGGGCTTTTAAAATTAGTTTGGCCCACTTGTTATTCTAAACTAATGAAATCACTATATTATAATTGGGCTAAAAAATAGTTTGTAAATTGGTAGGCCTTAAATGGGCTAGACCTAAACCAACCCAAGCCTGAATTGGGCTTAACCCATAGGCCATAGCTAACTACAGGGCCCTTGTATGCCACGATACGTTTGTGACGTTTCTTAGGTTTGATAATCACGGATACGAACGTTATAAATTTTATCATGAAAGAATGATCGTCACTAGATTAATGATGGAAAAAAGGCGTTTTCTTCCTAGAATATAAATAGAGACTCAACGAACGAATTTTCGTCACGTGAAGGTCACAGATTATAAAACATGACAACATTTCACTATTTATCACGTAAATAGAATGTCACCTATCATACGATTTCTTGTGGCGAGACCAATAATTTCTCTAATAGTAAACTATTTTTATGATTTGAAAATGATGTCGCTAAATTCATATCGAAAACTGTCATCTTGTGATTATATTTTACTATCACACAAACAATATTTTAATAGATAAATACAAACCATATCGCAACAAAAATGAAATATGCTTCGTAATTTGGGGCAAATACAGCATAGCATCACCATTTTATTTGGTTTTTAGCCCAAAAAAAACACAGATAGCATACGCATTTTGCTAGTATAAAATTCTATTTTGATCTTTATGGTACCATCAAATGCTACTGCGTCCGTCCTCACACCGACGAACCTATCTGGGAAGCAGGGGTAATTTTTTTTAAGAGCAATAGTCTTTTAATAGAAAATCGCAAAAATTTGTGTTGAGAAACAAAAATTATAAGTTTAGCACTCTGTCGACATTACGTAGGACGACAGGTTCCTATCGACATGTGTGTGACAGCAGACCCATCTCTACCATGACAGAGGCCCGTCGTCACAGCAAATGACGACAGGGCCGACTACAAGACCTATCGTCATTTGCCACGACGACAAGCCAGCCAGGGTACCTATCGTCATTTGCCATGTACTATATATCATGAATAGGCTTTCAAATGTCAAAATAAAGTAAAAATAAAGTAGTCTGACGTCATAGGTATTGACGATATGATAGATAACTTATTGTCGAGCCAGACGATGATAGGGTGCTAACATAAATATTTTCATCTGCCATCTATTTTTATTATTATTTTATTAAAATACTATTATTTTCAAGAAAAATTCCGGCAGAGGGACTCCGGCACTGTTGGGGTAGATACAAATTGCCGAATCTTCCGGATGACAAAAATCACGAAGAGGAAGCAAGCTCTCAAAGCGATGACACGAACATCATTATCATCATCATCTTTTTTCCATGACAAAAATCTTTAGTGCCACTAAATCCCCTGTATAAAATTAACCTGCCTAAACGGCACTCCCAGGAGGCAATGCACCAGAAAATTCATGCGGAGATTCAAGGAATTCAATCCCGTGCGCCCGTCCAAGATCCCGTCGAGCTACCAAAATCGCTGCCACTGCAACGCGGGGACACGAGCGCCAACCTCTCGCCCTCTCGGAGAGACCCTAGGCCTTACTTGATCCCGGGGCCCACGGGCCCACCGCCAGATGCTGAGCTGGTGGCTCTCCTCGCGCCTGGGGCCACCTCCTGACCCGCTAGGCCGCCTCGTGTCTCCTTTCGTGGGGCCCGATTGTCCTGCGTGGCAACGTTGATTAAGAGCGGGAAAGTTTGATTAGCGATAAGTTTAATCGAAGATTAGCCGGAGTAGTACGTAGGCGACAAAGCTATACCACCGCCGGTTTGGTGTGATTGTGTAACGAGAAGAGAGAGTTCTCGAAGTTACTTACGCTTAGGTAAGGATCGGGTATTAGGTTAACGAAGGTGACATGGCACACCCGCCAATCGTATTGGTGCATATTACTATATTAGTGTTATTGCTCGATCGCATGCATGCAGGTCATCGGAGAATGACGAGCCGACGTCAACGCATCGGTACAAGGAAACACCACTGATGAGATCAGCTAGTGTCCCAAACGGTATTAAATCAGTCCTTAAAAATACATCGACCTTTTAACAAACGTTTGACTATTCGTTTTATAAAAAAATTATAAAATATGTAAAGTTATATATATATGCATAAAAATATATTTAAAAATAAATCAAATGATAGAAAAAGAATTAATAATTTTTTTAAATAAGACGAATGGTAAAAAGTTAACGACGTCAAATATTTAGAAATGGAGAGATTAACATTTTTGTCCGGTTGTCCGAAACTAAAAAGATCAACAGTACAAAGTGGCATCGCCTCCGCCACGGCCTGACGCCCTGACCTTAATAAGGAACAGATCGATCTCGATATATCGATCTACTACTGATAACAAGGCTGTTAAATTTTGATCAAACATAATTACTGAATAACGTGGATGTAAACTACGAAGACTAGAGTTTTAACCTTGATGGATGATAAAATATAGGTCTATGGACGATAAAATTCACATGTCAATGGCAAACTCAAGTAAAAAGTTAAGTTAGAGGATTTGGTTTTTTTAGAGGGGACTTTAATATCTCTTCTCTTTAATTAATGTCGCAGTCGATGGCGATATATACAGAGGCAAAATCAGTCCTAGGCCAGCTTAGGTGCATTCCTAAGCCTGGGATCCACACTTCATTTAAGTGTATGCAAACTTTGAAAGAAAACTGCTTAAACTTACATATCACTAGAAAAGAAAGTGCATTTTAGAAAGAAGAATTTGACTGAAAAAGTAAAAGTTAATTTTTATAGAAAGTTGTGTGCAGCCAGTTATTGTACCTGCTAGCTCCATTTTGATGATGTGAATAATTTTGGACCCGACAAGTAGGGCAGGTTTGGTTTGAGGCCAAAATTTGGCTTGCCAAAATTTTGGCAACTTAAATAGTACCCACAGCCATTTGGATTTGAGCCAAACTTTGGCATAACATTCTAGCTAAAAAGACAAATTACACTCTCACAAAATTAGGCAAGTTACATTTTGGCTTCAAACCAAATACAACTTGGTCTTACCAAAATTTGGCAGTGCCAAAATTTGGCATTATCAAAAATTGGTAAGGCCAATAAAGGTCTCAAACCAAACTGGCCCCTAATCCTATTGATCTTGCTCTAATACTGTAAGCGCATGGGTTATGGGTGGATTCAATGCCCCGCAACCCCTAGCCCGCTAGATTTTCATGGAGGAAGGTGAAGGTAATTAGGTGAGGAGTCCCTTTAAACGAAAAGGTGAATCCGACCTTAGAGAGATATGTGTGCGATGTAGGTTCTAAAAAAAGATATGTGTGCGATGTATATGCACATAGATTTATTTCCTTAAAAGAAAAAAACAAACAGGCACTGATCTGGTCTGTAGATATTTGTTGAGATGGTCCACGCCGATATAAACGTCCACACTCTTGGACTGTGCAGGCACGCGCGCGCTACACACCAAAGCTGCTGAGACAAGCACCAAACAGTACGTTGCCTTCGCACAGGTCGCGGTCCTCCATTTTATTTCATCACAATCTCCAATTTGATCGGCCGCGCGTGATTTGATCTGTCACGTAATTAGCTAAGGCCAATTAAGCTAGCCGATCCTGCTAATTACAACCCTCCCTTTTGATGCCACCATGGAGCCAACTCTCCCCATGCCCGCGGCGCCTAGCTCAATTCACTTCCATGCAAATTGCACTCCAACTAATTACTCCACGTCTCCACCCAACTCGTGGCCTCCCTTCCCCCTGGCGCCAGCGCGCGAGATCTCCTCGTATTTAAACCACTCGCGCCACCTCTCCAAATCTAAACCCCTCCCCTCATTGGCCAGCTCGTCTCAGCCACGAACTCTCTGCTTCGTGGCCATGGAGAAGAAGTTTGTGGAAGAAGCAGGCTGCTGCTACTATGGCGGTGACGTCGACGTCGACGGCGAGGGCAGAGCGACGGCGCTGCGGCCGGCGGCGCTGTCACGGCCGCACACGCAGGCGTTCCACCTGGCTTGGCTGTCCCTCTTCGCCTGCTTCTTCGCCGCCTTCGCCGCGCCGCCCATCCTCCCGGCGCTGCGCCCGGCGCTCGTCCTCTCGCCCTCCGACTCCTCCGCCGCCGCCGTCGCCTCCCTCGCCGCCACGCTCGTGGGCCGCCTCGCCATGGGCCCGGCCTGCGACATCCTCGGCCCGCGCCGCGCGTCCGGTGCGGCCTCCCTCGCGTGCGCGCTCGCGCTCGCCCTCGCCGCCGTGTTCGCCTCCTCGCCGCGGGGATTCCTCGCGCTCCGCTTCGCGGCGGGCCTGTCGCTGGCCAACTTCGTCGCCAACCAGCACTGGATGTCGCGGATCTTCGCCCCCTCCGCCGTCGGCCTCGCCAACGCCGTCGCGGCGGGCTGGGCCAACGTCGGCAGCGCCGCGGCGCAGGTCGTCATGCCGGTGGCGTACGACGCCGTCGCGCTCCGACTCGGCGTCCCCGTCACCGTCGCCTGGCGCGTCACCTACCTCCTCCCCTGCGCCTTGCTCGTCACCACCGGCCTCGCCGTCCTCGCCTTCCCCTACGACGACCTCGAGGGAAACCGCTCCGCCGCCGCCGCCGCCGGGGGCGGCAATCGGTCGAACACCTTGTGGGCGGTGGTGAGGGGAGGGGTTGGGGACTACAGGGCGTGGGTGCTGGGGCTGACATACGGCTACTGCTACGGCGTGGAGCTGATCATGGAGAACGTGGCGGCGGAATTCTTCGGGAGGAGGTTCAGGCTGCCGATGGAGGCGGCCGGCGCCGCGGCGGCGTGCTTCGGGGCGATGAACGCGGCGGCGAGGCCGGCAGGGGGGGTGGCGTCGGACGAGGTGGCGAGGCGGTTCGGGATGCGGGGGAGGCTGTGGGCGCTGTGGGCCGTGCAGACCGCCGGCGCCGCGCTCTGCGTGCTCGTCGGCAGGATGGGCGCCGCCGAGTCGCCGTCGCTGGCCGCCACCATGGCCGCCATGGTCGCCTGCGCCGCCTTCGTCCAGGCCGCCTCCGGCCTCACCTTCGGCATCGTCCCCTTCGTCTCCAAGAGGTTATTAATTAACCCTTAATTAATTTATTGAAGAATGTTCTTGGCTACACTTTGGATTCAACCACACATAATTTGGTACTCCAATAAGGCTAGTGGTACTAAATTAATATCTGAGCAAAAAAGGAGAATATGTGTGATTCGAGTAAAGTTGATAGCTCTGATACGTACAAGAGGCCATCAGACACAGAATCACACTAGCCAACTACTCCTACCAAGTACAAGGACGTCGACCACAACAATTGGTGGGATCTTAGAGAATCTAAAGCAGAATCTACGGGTAGTGTTATTCTGGACGTCCACAGCATCTGGACATCTGGTTACACTAATTATTGAAGAAAGCAACGGGAGGATTCCTTCTGTGGACCGAGATTCATGAACAAAATTAATTAACTACGTTTTGTAGTATAAAATCAAAACGGGTCGAAGTAATCGACGAGAGCGACACACCGGCCGTCGCGTGCACCCATGTTTTACCACCGGTAGATCTCGTCGCACATGTTTTTTTTTTCTTATAAATAGCTGACATCACGTCATTGTTTTTTTTTTGAAACCGAAACATCATGTCATTGCACATGCGTAAATGCTAAGGGGAAGGTTTACTGAGACCGCTAAAATATAAAAAAAAATATTATTTCCCCCAATCATATACACATCCACAGAATGCCAAATTTCACTAATTAAAGTTGTTCCATCTTTTTAGCTAAAAAAACATGTTTTTTTTTCTATAGGTCACTGGGCGTGGTGTCTGGCATGACGGCGAGCGGCGGCGCGCTGGGGGCGATCGTGACGAACCGGCTCTTCTTCAGTGGGTCAAGGTACACGGTGGAGGAGGCCATCTCCTGCACCGGCATCACCAGCCTCATCTGCACGCTCCCCGTTGCGCTCATCTACTTCCCACGTCAAGGGGGCATGTTCTGTGGCCCATCGGCCACAGTCGATGACGACGACAACGACGACGGTGATGTCGGTGCTAATGATGATTACATGCTTCTGAAATGAAGTGAGATGGAAATCTCTAGTTATGTTTGTACATGTCTCTGTGTATATGATTTACTATCTTAGTAAGTTGATAGGTTAAAAAGATAGGAGGGGGGAAAAGGAAGAGTAGTCAGTTTTGTGCCCGTTTCACATCGTGGGTGGTTTGTTACATCCATTTTTTATGGAGTATATTTGTGAATATGCATGGAATGTTTGATTGCTTCAATCCCCTCACCTCCCAGTGGAATTAATCTCCTTGCTACTGCCGATCTGTTCGGACAGACGGGATTTGGTGGGCAAAATAGGGAGGGAACGATATGCTTATACGTAGCAATAAGAAAAGTTCGAATTAAAATAAGTCCATGCATTCACCAATCAGCAAGCAATACACGTCCACCCACTGGTAATACACTCATTCATCAATTTTTAATTTACTCATCTAGCAGCAGAACTACGGTGATAATTCAAAAGTATCAATTTCAATTTCAAGAGACTCCAAATTTATACAGGAAAAACACCAAAAATATAGTTTTTTTTACATAAAAATGAGCACACAATTCATCTTGGTCACTGAAACCATCTTAGCTTCATCAGCAGTTCCACAATTGCACGCGGTCTCTAAGAATTCTCTTTCAGACGAGAACTAGCAATGGACACCTTGTATCTGCACAACAAAAGAACTCAAGACTTACACAATGATGCTTGGTACTATGTAAACTAAATAAGAGGTAAAACAACTTGAATCAAAAGTAAAGCTCTTGAATAGTAATAGATTACTGAAAGGTCCATGTACCAATGCTAAAAACACAAGAAACTTCACACTACTTGCTTTTAGCAAAATAAAAAAATATATAAAGAACAGATTTAACTTAGTAATGTGCAACAGTGTGTTCTCCTTGCCATATCAAATAGCTAATACCAAAGCTACAGCTTGAACCCTGATCGATCGACGTCACAGAGCAAATGCGCACAGAGACCCGCAAACTGAAACAACACGGAAAGCAAGATTACCCTAATGTTCTAGACACTAGAACAAGATACAATTATCTGCAAAGTAGCTGGTTACATGCAAATTTACCAGATGAAAGCATTTATGATACATCACTACATTTCCACATAAAAAAATTCCTCCGTTATGGTCTAAACAAACAGCAACATCAGGTAATTTCAAGATGCCCTATAACTCTTCAATTAGAGTATAATTGACAATCACATAACTTCGCAATTCGCAACCAAAATGTACATCCAACGAATATAATTCGCCTGAATTAGTTAGTTTTCCCTAACTGCCCAGAATCCAAGATCACACTCATTCATTATACCTATACATCTATTGAAGAAATGCACGCACCATTACATTACAATTACATCATCAACAGCACAAACCATCACCAAGATCAAGGATAAGGGTCAAGATTCTCTCATCACTTGTTTTCCTGTCCTCTCCTACAGCCGGTGAATCTGCGCAAGGGAGGAGAGGGGACAGAGCGCAGAGAATGTGAGATGGAAACGACAGTAACTGGAAGGGCACCCTGCTGATACAGTAACTTAATTAGCGGTGAATTATCTGTTGGAAATATAAATTCTGCCGTGAACCGTAGTAAACATCATTGCATTTGCCAGGAACTAATAAATGGAGGACAATCTATGCACCACAAAACTAGTTCATCAACAAGTTAGTTCACAACGACAGTTGCAGCACTGTAAATGTTATATATGTCAAGGAATTATCATGAGAAAACAGTAAGATTTTCTAACCAACGTATTAATAATACTGTAAAAACCATAATTCATAAGCTACACTATAAATTTTGCAAGTAAAAGTTTCAATCAAATATCAAATGTATGCGATAGCCAATTCAGAAATTGCGACCTTACAAGATAACATGTGACTAATTTATACCAAAATGAAAGAAAATATGTCATATGTGAAGAACAGGAACATGTAAATACTGTGTAGACTTTTCCCATATTTTTTCAGGGCCAAACCCTATAAGAGCAACTCCAACAGGTTCTGTAAAAGCATTTGGATAGGTAATTTTATGAAAAGGTCCAAAAGCTCGGTTAATCTCTTTCACCGTTCGGCATCTATCCAAAGCGAGATGCGCTCGCTTTTCGCCCCTCCCACGCGCGGTAGCTCCTTCCAGCCCCACAGCACGCGCGCTCCGTGCCCCTCTCGTGATTCCACCTCCCACCCGCGCTCCGCCCCCCTCCCGCGAATCCTCCTGCCTCCCGTGCCCCTCCTGCGCTCCACCTTCCTCCCGCGCTCCACCTTCCTCCCGCGCCCCTATATACGCAAGCTCCCATGAAACCCTCCCCCTCCCCTGCGAGATTCCGCCACCAAGAACTCCCCTCGCCGCTGCCGACGCCAAGCAGTTCCGCAGCCGCCGGCGACATCGAACCCTACCGGCCCCCATGCCCCTCTGTCGTCGAGGTAGAGAATGTTTAGGCCACCCCGTGCCAGATCAATGGCGGATGGGGATACCGGCGTGTGGTCTAGATCTAGGAATTTCCCAGTCACCGATGAGTTGGAGGAATCGCAGCGCTGCACAGGTGAAATCCTCGATGCATTTCTCTAAAATTTATTTATTTCAAAGTTTGTATGTGCCATGGTTTAGTTCAGTGTGTTTGTGATCTATAGCCAATCAATTTTGTGATTGCAGTGTGAAAACAGAGACAATTTAGTTCAGTTAATTTGTGATCTATATCCATGATTGCAGTGTGAAAACAGAGACAGATTAGTTCAGTTAATTTTTTATCTATAGCCATGATTGCAGTGTGAAACACAGAGACAGTTTAGTGAAGGTAAATGTTTGTGCCATGGTTTCAAATTGGCATTTCAGTATGTTTGTGATCTATAGCCAATCAATTTTGTGAAATGCAAACTGAACAAAATTGATTTGCTGCTGATTTGCTGCTATAGCCAATCAATTCTGTGATCTTTATTAAGTTCAGACTGCACAATATAATGTCATATTAGCATTGCTAGCTCATCAAGACTGAAGAAGAAAATTAATACTACCTGTTGCACACTTTTTTTTGCATCCATCCAGGGGATCTCTTTTGCATTGCAGACTTGCAGTGCACTAGTAAATTTGAATCTTATATTTGCCAATTCAGTAAATTTGAAGATATATATATATATATATATAGAACAACAGGATTGCCATGTTTTACTTGTTGTTCAATGCTCAATCTTCATTGTGAGAAACATTGTAGGCTGTCACTAAAAAACCTTTTTTTGTTCCATATTTGATTTCTATCTCATGCAGTTTGTTATCTATATCCAAAATAATGATCCATATTTGATTTCTGTTATATGTGGTACATCACCAGGGTATTTTACTGACCTCCTAGCGAATGGTGTTGAGCAATCCCAAATTGCCAACGCTATCGATGCAACCACCAATGAAGTTCCTGCAATAGGGAAGAGTTCTCAGGGTAGAGGACCTGCATTCAGTACAGAGGAGGACATCTTTCTTGTGTCAGCTTGGCTGAAAATGGGCATGGATCCTATTATTGGAGTTGATCAATCACAGGGCACAATGTGGGCACGAATTCATGAATATTTCCATGCAAACAAAGAGATCGAGTCAACGCGTACTGAAAGCTCATTACTGAATCGTTGGTCGGCTATACAACATGATGTGAATACGTTCTGTGGATGTTTGTCTAGGATAGAATGTAGGCAGAGGAGTGGAACAAGAGAAACTAACAAGGTACTTACATTATTTTAGTGGTCTATTCATTTCACACATTGTCCACTTATTGTTATTTCTGTTGTCTAACATGCAGATGGCAGAGGCATGTGCATTGTTCAAGGCTGAAGACAAAAAACATAGGAAGTTTCTTGTGATGCATTGCTGGAATATCTTGAAGGACAAGCCCAAGTGGATGGACAAGCAGAAGGAAATTGCCGCTGCCAAAAAAACAAGCAACAAGAAACAGAAGACAACGGCAAATTCAAGTCCTGCATCACTTCAACCTGCTGCCCCAGCTGATGGTGTTTGTGATGCTCAACCATCAGGAAGACCAGCCAGAAAGAAGAAGGAAAAACAGAAGCTAAGGCATGGTAGAACCATCGACGCGATGGACTATCTAATGGAAAAGAAGAAAGAAGCTAATATTGAGAGGGAGTTGAAGAAAGAAGAGAGGTGCCAGAAAGCCTTTACTCTGCAGGAAGAATGGATCAAATTAGAGAGAGAAAAGTTTGAGTTCAAGAAGAAAGAAGCTGAGAAGGCCGAGAAGGAGGAAGAGGAGAGAATTCTTGGTTTGGATTTGAACACATTGAATTACCATCAGCAGCAATATTATGAATGGCAGCAGAAGGAGATTCTTGCTCGACGTTGCAATATCTAGATGTGTCTACTTACTATTGTAGTTCAATTCTTATTTGCTACCGGGTTTAGTTATCAAGCTATTTAGTTCAGTTTAGTTCAGGTTCACTTATCAAACTATCTAAGTTCAGTCTTGTAATATGAAGTGTGGATCACTCTATCAATTTTAATTCACTGTTAGCTGTTGATTTGTTGCTGGAATAAGCTGCTGAATGTGCTGATTTGCTGTTGTTAGCTGCTGAAGTGCTGCTAGTAGCTGCTGATTTGCTGCTGGAATAAGCTGCTGAATGTGCTGATTTGCTGCTGTAAGCTGCTGAAGTGTTGCTGTTAGCTGCTGGAATTAGCTGTTGAATTGCTGGAATCATTGAAATAAAGGAAGTAAATCCTATATGATGCTGCTGCTAACATGCTGCTGATGCTAATATGTGTAAAATATTGACAAGATGCTGCTGCTAACTCTCCAAACAAAAAGAGAGAAAATAATTATTAAATGGAGCTAAGAAGCATGTATGGCAATTATTAAATGGAGTACACACAATGAAGCAACATTAATCAAAATGATATAAATCTCTATGATTTTGCCACGAGTGCTCAATGAGGTCGGCCTGCAGCTGGGTGTGGGTTTCCTTTTGTTTGATTTTTCTGTAATTCTCAATGAAAGCATCTAGTTCAGGTGTATCATGGGAAACTCTCACCCTTTCTCCCATGTCGTCGTAGTTGCAAACAAATTGGCCCATGTCGTCGAAGTTGTATTGTTGGTTGTCTCGTTCGTCTTCTAAATCATGTTATGCATTACGATGCAAGCCATCATAATATTATGGAGAGTGTCTTCATCCCACAAATGAGCCGGCCCACAAACAATAGCAAAACGAGCTTGTAGAACCCCAAATGCCTTTTCAACATCCTTTCGACAAGCTTCTTGTGCCTTTGCAAAATATTTTTTTCTTGTTACCTTGCGGCTCTGGAATGGTCTTCACGAAAGTAGCCCACGACAGATATATCCCATCTGCTAGATAATAACCCATTGAATAATCATGACCATTGATGTTGAAATTAACGGGTGGATCTTCCCCCTCAGCAAGCCTAGCAAAGATAATTGTAGAGCCTAGCATGCCAAAGAATGCATGCCATATCCATAGATCTTGTGATGCAATAGCTTCCAATATAATTGTAGGCTCCTTTTTATAGCCCCTGTACATCCCGTGTCATGCAGTAGGACAATTTTTCCAGGTCCAATGCATACAATCTATGGACCCAAGCATACTAGGAAATCCTCTGCTTGCTTCAATTGCAAGTAACCTAGCAGTATCATGTTCATTAGGCCTCCTCAAGTACTCCAGTCCAAAAATCTCAACGACTGCTGCTACGAAATGTCTCAAAGCTTCTAGAAATGTCTCAAAGCTTCTAGAGCCATGCTCTCGCCAATACGAATGTACTCGTCCAAAGCATCAGCCGGTACTCCATAAGCCAACATACGGAAAGCCGCAACTACTTTCTGCAGACATGAAAGTCCGAGCACACCGACTGCATTCCTCTTCTGCTGAAAATATTTGTCATGTTCCTCAACAACTGTCTTTATGCGAAGAAATACATCTAGCTCCATCCGAAACCTAAATCATGGTGCAATTAAATTAAATTAGCAATACTATAATACTTGTCACATAAAAAACAGATCAACAATACAGAACATGCGAACCTGCGCCTAAAGATATCTGCTCCGTACGCAGGGTTATCTGAGAAATAATCTTTGAAAAGAAGACTGTGGCCTGACAATCTTTCACGATGGATGACCTTATGTCCATGAACGGATCCAATTCGACCCGGATTATTGACGGAATCCTCTATGATCATTTGTGTGGCACCATAAAATTCGTCATCGTCATCATCCGAAGAGGAGGGATCAATGACTTCATTGATGACAAACTGATTAAATTCTTCATCCGAGTCCATCTGCCCCTATCACCTGCACCTAATCGATACTTCAAAATTATTTGATGAATCTTCCTCCAAGAGAGAACAATGTCACAACAAATTAGCAACTAGCAGTGGCCAACGGTAGGAAATCCAACGAGGGCATCGTGACTTCATGAGTTCAATTACCTGTCGGTGGCAATAAATCATCGACGGCAGGGACGGCACGGCTGCTACCACGACGAACTCTCGCGACGGCAACGACGCTGGATTTCCGAACTCTCGCGGCGGCAGCGAATTTGCAGATCACGCATCAAGACGCTGCAAATCGACTTGCAGATCAAGAGCGATAGCAGATCAAGCCATGGGACCATGCGCACAGCTAGCAGATCAACGATCACGGTGGTTGAATTCTGTTATTGCTAATCACCATGGGCCCACAAGTGATGATGTGGAATAGATTCAAATATACAGAGTCCCGATTTTGGATAGGCTGTTGGATTATCTACCTGTTTACAAACCTTTCCACCTTTTTACAGATCTCCATACTAGGTAAATTTACATATGGATTTTGCTAATCTGTTGGAGTTGCTCTAAATCAAATGAATGAAACATAACATCTATTGCGGCCTCCCCGCCCTCTCTCTTTCCCTTTCCCTTTCCCTTTCCCTTCCCCTCTTCTCTCTCCACGAAATCTGAAAGAAGTTAGATTAAATCATAACCCTAGGAGCATACTGAGGAGAATAAGGAGGAGAAACCACAGCAGGAGATGTAACGCCGTCGTCTTTCACTCGACGGAGGATCGTAGGAATTAATTTGGCGTCGTTGCCCCACGGGAAAATAAAAATCCCGGCCCAGCCGAAAACGTTAATGGGCTTCGAGGGAATTTTAGTCCAGGCCGGGATGATACACGGGGGTTGAGGCCCAAACCCATCCAATCCCTGCTGAAACAAACAAGCCCTTAGGGTTTCAGCTTCAGCCACCAAATATTGGGCAAGATAGATCTAGTCTCTGTTCTCAATGACTATGGTGTAATGATCACCTTGGTTTGTGTTATTATCGTCTCCTATCTTATTTGCTACTGGTGCTTCCTATATAGTTAAGCTAGTATTGTGCTCATGTGCTACCGGTTGTTACTACTATAATATAATGCTATTTTATGGTCGTGATATTAAAGCTTGCTTGCTACTGTTAGTTTTGCAATCGAATTGGAGTGGATGCACTGACGGATGTGCTTTATATATGCTAGCAAATCATTGGTTTACAAATATTGATGATTGGAACATTACTGCCATTCTTAGATGAGATTCCTCATCTCGTTGGTCACTCAACACAGATGACTTCTGTATGCCTGTCTTCTTCAATGGTATTTGGAATTCGTCAATTCTCAGGTCCATGTAACTCAATTTGGCTTTGCTGAACCTAAGCCATTATATGATTATGTTTTCCTAGTTTCCTTTGGAACAAAGGAAATTTTGAGGAATTTTAAAGGATTGGATTCCTATGGAAAAAATTCCTATATACTGGTCCTTTGGAATGAAGGAATGACTCTTTCAAAATCCTTTGAAATTCCATAGGATTGTGTCAAAACATAGAAATTTTGGAGGATTTCTAACATGAGGTCCAACTCGGGTCCATCCATCCCATGAATCCGTGGGCTTCGAGCGGTCAGCGGCGGGGGTTGCCGATCGAGGATGGTCTTGGTGGATATGACGCCGTATCAACAACCTGCTGTGTGAACATCAAACATAGACACCGAAAAAAAAATCAACTAAAGATGCAATAGAATTTTTGTGATGTCTGGATGTTTTCATTAAATGGTTTCACGGATTACAAATTTGACTATGAAACTGACGTGCGCTACCTAAAAAAACAGCTAGGATACCAAATTTATAGCCTCAAATGAAACTGCCCAACAGATTACACGGGCGATTTGGCCTGGCCTCTTGGAAATGATTCTACTGCTTAACAATGTGCCCTTTTGAACAATATACGAATCGGATAACGGTTCTTCGATTGAAATAATAGTTTCTATTTTCTCCTAGGGAACAAACAAACTGCCAAAAATGAAATTGTAATACTGTGTTGGCTGGCAGCCATAAAGAGGCGCTCAGCTCTGTTTCATGGAGATCCCTCCGGGCTAGTTATGTGTAGTAGTACATTGACAAGAACAGAATTCTGGCCAGTACCAAGGATGGGCTTTTTTTAGCTTTGCAGTTTCCGGCCCAGGTGTAACATACATCTTTTTTTTTTTTTCCTGAATGAGGCATCAAGAACTAACAACAGTAGTAGCACAGGAACCAAGTAGTACTAAACTCAGTTAAAAAAAGTAGTACTGAACTCTTGATTAGATGATGCTGCAGTTGTCTGAACCCAATTAACACGGCCTGCCCTTCAGAGTTCAGATATTAGCATTCCGAATCCATCACAAGAAAGAAAAAGGGTTGGAGTTCTGATTTTATCTAATTTATGTATCTTCCACAATTGGATTTCTAATTTTTTTCTAATTTATATATTCTACACTATTGATTTCTTAATTTATGTATCCTACACAATTTGATTTCTGATCTTCTTCTAATTTATGTATCCTCCACAAGGCGTTGAGGCTGCAAACGCTGTAATAATATGTTTTAGTTTTTGTTGTTGTTTAACTCGGGTTTACTCATGATGTATAAAGAGTGTATCCTCCAGAAGGCACCGGTTGCATCAGTACTAATAGATGGCAGTACAAAACATTCATTTCTTACTAATGTGCTGGAAACATGACCAAATAGGCAGAAATCCTGTCTAGAGACAAACTCTTAAAGCCAGTTCATGCATTCATCACCACCTGGCACCTGTAACAGCATCTACCATTTTCTGTTTCTTCCTAAAAGAAAACTTGGCTGCAACATAAACTTTCAAGGAAACCACGTGTAAATCAAAATTTTCACCACGGGGAAAAGAATGTCTGAAGTTTGATTCAATGTGTGTAGTCATAAAGAACATTTGAAGCTTGTGCAAACTGATTCAATGTGTATACACATAAAGAAAATTTGAAGCTTGTGTAAACCTTGTCCGAATTTTTTTTATAAACAAAGAAATGTCAAGATGAAGTATTCTGGTAAGTAATAGTGACTCAACCTTTTGAGATTCAGGCCCAAGTGTCACATACGCACATCGATAGGGATGAGGCTACACGAACCAACAATAGCAGTGGGAATCTTCTCCATAAGCAATATAACAATTAGCACAGGAACTAAGTACTCCTAACATCTTGATTAGATAATACAGTTGTTATCTGAACCTAATTATCACTTTCTGACTTTCGGAGTTCAGAAGTTGCCATTCCTGAATCCAACACAGGAAACAACAACAAGAAGAAATGCTCGATTCCTAATCTTTTCTCATAATGTATCCTCCAGAAGTCAGAAGTACAAGTACTGGTTACATCACTGGAGATATGGCAAGACAAAAATGCTGCATCATTCATTTCTCTCTGCTACTGATATGCTGGAACCATGACCAAATAGGAAGAAAATATTTTCTAGAGAACAAAGAAAATGTCAAGATGAAGTTTGATTCAATGTGGCAGTCATAAAGAAGCACTCACCTGCTTTGTTTAAATGGAATTCCTCTCACCTGCTTTGTTTAAATGGAATCCCTCAATGCTGGTCTTGTGCACATTGGCAAGAGCAGTGTTCTGGTCAGTAATAAGGACTGACCTTTTTTTCAGCTTGCCGTTTCAGGCCCAGGTATCACATACATAGATCGATGGGGATGAGGCACCAAGAACCAACAATAGCAGTGAGAATCTTCTCCATAAGCAAAAACAATTTGCACAAGAACTAAGCACTCCTAACCTCTTGATTAGATAATTCAATAGTTCTCTGAACCAAATTAGCACTAGTTATCTTTAAGAGTTCACATGTTTTTATTAAGTATAGGGGAGAAAAGTTACAAGTATTTCACAACATTATACTGTCGTGGACCGGTTGGTTGAGTGAGAACTCAATCACCGGCCTAAACAGTTGTGTATTACAATTAAACGTTAACTATTTTTTCTGAGGACTCCGGCCTCCTTCCAAACTCTGATTTCTTCAGTTATCTCAAAGAAGAGTTCATATGTTACCATTCCTGAATCCAACACTGGAAATAAGGAGAGGATTCCTAAGGTTCTATACAACATTCAACATCTTCAGTTTCTTCCTAATCTTCAGAAGAAGTCAGAAGATTTCACAAATTAGCATTCACAAAAAGGTTGGATTCCTAATCTTCAGAAGTCAGAAGTACTGGTTACATCACTACTCACTAGAGAAGTATCATGCATGACAAGACAAATATGATTCGTCACTAGAGATATATGGCAAAACAAAAATGGACAAAAATGATTCATCACACATTCATTTCTCTCCCGCTAGACTGCTACCGCCGATGGGCTGGAGCTATGACCAAACAGGAAGAAAAAATTGGCTAGAGACAAATCCTTAATGCCTCTGCATGCATCACCACCTGGCGGTTCTATCCAACATTCAACATCTTCAGTTTCTTCCTAAAAAAGAACCTTTTTTTTTTATTGTTCCTTCCTAAACAAGAACCTGTACTACAAGCGAAAAGTTCCGTGAAAACCTTGTGAAAAATCGAATTTTTCAGGAGGGAGAAAAGACCATTTTCAGATGTAGAAACAATTAACTGAACCTGAAAAGAGGGATCTTTTTTAGGTAGAGAGAGAGGTGAAGGGGTGAAAAAAGCAGAGGGAGGAGGGGCTCTTTTGGTTTTTTGTTTTTGGGTGCTCAAAAGCAGGAGAAAGGGCAGCAGCAGTAGTAAACTCTCACACCAAAGAAGTGCCGGATTTTTGTCAGACTCCTCCCCCTTCCCCCTCTTCTTCTGTATCCCATACAGCCTGCCTCTCCTCCCCTCTCTTTGCAGAAGTTTCCACCATTTCGCATCCCCAACCTCTCCCTCAATCTCTCTTCTGATACTTGAATTCCGAGACCATCTGCCATTACTCCCGAACCGGGCTCCGCGGCAATCCTCCCCGTGGCGCCGGTAGGCTTCCAAAGCCGTCTTCTTTCCGCTGTTTTCTTTGCTGGTTTTGACCGCGTTTTCTCCCCCCCAAAATTTTGAGCTTTCTTGGCGATTCTTAGTTTTTTTGTGGGGGAAAGCGGTCGAATCTGTCCGGTTAGGATTCTTGGATGGAAGATTGCTGGAGTGTTTTGATGTTTCTTTGTGTTGCTTGGATGCTTCGTTCTGAGGATTTTTTTTTTTGTTGGTTGGTTGTTTTTTGCAGGTTTATTGACCGAAATCCTGGCGGTGGAAGATGGATGTTGGGAAGGATAAAGGGAAAGAGAAGGTGCATTTCAGGGATTCCTCGTCCCAGGAGACTCTGCGAACCTACAAGAGGCGCCGGCAACCAGGGCTGGAACCCCAGCCACAGCCACAGCAACAGCTGCCGCAGCCGCAGTCAGAGCAGGAACAACAGCAGCAACCACAGCCGAAGGTGGAGCCAGAACAGCAGCAACAGCCACAGACAGAACCAGAGCCCAAGACTGGAGATGTGCCGGCACGGCAGGTATAATCCTTGGAAGAACTCTAAAGTGCCTGTATGTTGCATTAAAAAGTTAATCTAAAACTGTTGCATTGAAAAGAGTCGGCAATGTGGTTTAGTGATTTGCTATATGTTACTAGGATTTTGTAGCTTGCGGGCTTGCCCAAAATTTTGTTCTCACATGATAGAATGGAAGAATGGCATGCGATTATTAGATGCTTGGTAAAAGAGTAATTCTGCACCTGATGATGTGTTGCTAGATGTCTATGATATTATATTTAGCATTTTACAAATACCTTATCGAAATGGCAAAGAGTTTTGATGAGTGCATAGATCAAGAAGCCATTACTTGATTGTTGGTACGTTCTGTTCAAATTATGCGATGAATAATTGAATAAATATAGATAATATTCTGCTGTTAGCATCTTATAGTCATGTCTGTTCAGTCTACTCTAGAAAGGACTGTTCATAATTCTCCTGTCGGAATTTGTCTTTACTTTTCATATTCTAATTGACACTCCGTATTTATTAAATCAAACAAAAATGAATAATTTGGAGGGCACATCCTCTCTGTCTTTGTTTAAGAAAAAGCTTACTGTGGTGAATGGAATTCTTATGTTTTTTTGGACTACTTGTCCTGTTTACCGAACTGTATATGATTTTTCTTATCAATAAGTTCTATGGGTTTGACATTCTACAATACATTTGTGAATTGCTGAACTCCTGTAGGACAAGTTATTTGAAACAGTTATTTCATTTGCTTGATTTTGTGAATCTCCCTTTTGTTATTGAAGAACTACATTGCTTCCCAACCTTCTTTGCTGTTGAGGATTTTAGTTCTTGTCATAGAGATTTGAAAGAAACAATGGATTGGAAAAGACAATGCTCCATACCAATGGATTCAGGTTCATAAGTTGGAGTTCTAGTGCACTAGATTTGACATTTCTGCTACTCGGTATCGTCCTTGCTCTGTTTTTCTTTACATTGATTTTGTGTAACAAGCAAAAAAGGGTGCATTAGTGCATTCGTGGATTTTTTTTTTGACAGCCATGCTGATTTTGCTATGTAGGTAATGCACAGATATAGTGCTCACAACTTCCCTCTAGACATAGCTGCTTTCAAAGTTTCATTTCTTATAGATAATGCTCTTCTTCTGACATAACAATATTCAAACTAAGGAAAGCTAGAAATACTCAACATCTTATTCCAGCAAGATACTTGGGATTTCTAAATTTTGTTCTCAATCTGCATTTTTGAGCAACTATATTGGCTCCTAGTTTTCTGCTCTGTTGAGTTTTTTAGTGTTTGGTTATAAATGACTATGGACAAATTGAAATTCCTCGTGGCAATATTTCTGGGTAATGTAGAACTTACTTTGTCAGTGTCACAAATGGAAAAATAAATTTGAGTCAAGAGGCAAAAGTCCCATGTGAACCTTCCACACACTTGTATGACATAATGGCATGCAATTGTGTAGTGACAGAATATCATAAACTCACCTAGCATTTTACCGGGGAGCATGATACAGTAACACCACACGAATACTGTGTTAATGTTGAAATATGAGTAGTAAATTTGATTTTCCCATGTCAAAATCTTGGGTGGTATGTTGGCCAACCAGGGTCCCAGCAAAATACTGTTGCTTGTCCTATATACAACATTTTCTGTGTATTTAATTACTTCATTGGAAATATACCTGTACTTTGTCAGCTGTTAAATCTTCATACCTTATTTTTGTAGCTATTGCTGTTTCCCTTGAGCTATAGATTCCATTTCAGGACATCACTTATTATGGCTTGGCTGATCCACTTTCTTTTGTATTTATAATTTAGAAAAAGTTAATCTCATCACTTCTGTACCCTTTTTTTTTTATTTTGCAGGTGAATGAATTTTTCTGGAAAAGTAGGGACATTGGATGGAAGCATGGCATAATGATCGATGAAAACAGACAACATTGGAAGTGCAAGTATTGTGACCTGACTAGATATGGTGGTGGTGTCTCTAGACTTAAGCGGCATCTTGCTGGTGATTTGGATGTCAAAATGTGCCCGAATGTTCCAGCAGATGTCTCTGAAAAAATAAGGGAGCACTTGCGGAAGAAAAGAGAAAGGCGAAAGAAGCGAGCTGCACAAAATGGTGTGACAGCTAAGAGCACTTCTGATGATATCAACGCTCAGAAAGATCCTTTACCTGTTTATTCAGAGGAAGTGACTGGAGTAGACACTGTTCTTGAAGAAGTTACTAACCATACGAGCCATGATAATCAGGTGCTTACTTACCCTAGAGTATGCAAAGTGAACTATTTCTCTCTATTTCATTTTCTGCTGACTGCGATATCCATTATTTTGCTTACTGCTTAGAGAATTGAAGTTCAAGGTAGAACGTAAAGGGGCTTATGATGTTTTCATTGTCATCTTAATCCTAAAAAAGAGTTCGCGTAGAGCTTTTTAGTTGTCAGTAGTAGTATGTATGCAACTATCATAGCAAAGGTATTTGATCCCTGAAAACTAAAATTAGAAAAGTAACATTATTGCCACTATTAAACCATCATCCGAGAAAACAACAGCGTCACTAAAGTATGAGTTCATAACTTTTGATTTTGTGAATCATTATCTTATCCTTAAATACTAGCGAAAATCACATGTCACTAACTGCTGACTCTAAACCTTTCGCATTTTACTTGTGCCTAAGTACTGTAATTGTTCACTAAATATTTATGTCCTAATTTTTTCGGTTTTTTTCTGAGCAGTAACCAACTACCAATAATATTGTATCAATTCAAATTTTACATCGATTTGCAGGCTACCATGTTGTTACGAGGGATAAGAGATATTGGGTGGGAGCATGCGGTGGATCTAGATGGAAATAAAAGACGATGGCAGTGCAAGTGGTGCTCTTTATGTCGAAGTGGTGGTGTAACTACCTTGAAAGCTCATCTTACTGACGGTAGTTGCCCACGTATTCCAAAGGAAATATCAAAACAAGTATTAAACTTTATTGAAGAGAAAAGGGCAGCACGCCATCTTTTTAATACCAATGCAAAGTCTCCTTTCAATGTCAAACTTGATGAGGATCTAGTTAATCTCTCACAAATACAAGTTGAAGGTACTCTACCATTGACAGATGATCAACAGCCTTCAAGAAATGTTATGCATATGCAAACATCAGATAAACGCAGCATTAATGAGGTATTGTAGTCTTGTTCATTCCATATCCTTTTCCTTACACCCAGTTCCCTCCCCTATTGAGCATATCTCATCTTAGAATGCAGTAAGTTAATTTTATATTCATCACAGAACAAGGCCGGTGATTATCTGTCCTTCACTGATAAGCACATCTTACTCAATGTTGAAGTATTCACAATGAAAATATCCATCTCAAGTCAGTGAGGGTTGTCCCTTGGCTTCATATTTTGTTAGGGCACCCACCATTTCCTATGTTAATACTGATTTTTGTGGAAATACTAATTGTTGACCCAATTGAAAGATATGCAATTTGTTAGGCAGGATGAAACCATCTTTTTGTGTATATCATACAAGTGTAATTGGTTTATCTTGCTTCATGGTCATAGAAAACCGACCCTCATCAAATCTAATCTTTTTTGGGGAACTTCTGGATGCTTACAAGTTATATTCACGCAAGTTAACACAGGGAAGGGGATAAAACCAGAGACACCCACTTTTTTTTCAGAATCTACTATAGTTGTTTCATTTCTTTGGAATGTTTCTAGCATTGGAATTTACTTTTATATTTTGGTCTACTTAGTCTGAAAAGGTGGCAGCTGGAAGCAAACAACAGGGCGCAGAACATAGCGGCCAACTACTTGACCATTGCCAACAGTTGATGAAAAGCGGTGATAGACCTGAGGAGGACTGCACCTTGAAATATGGAAGGTGCCAAATACTTGACAAAAATAGGAAGCAGATTATGGACAATAAAACTGATCATTTGGAACAACACAAAAAGGTCAGTTTCCTTCTAAAACCTGACATTCCATAATCCTGTAGAAATATATCTGTTCTGTTTGTGTTGTTGACAATTGAGTTATGAGTTAGTTTTTTTTATATTAGTTATGACTTAGTTTGGACTTCACAAGTTCTTTGAAAAGTTTGACTAATACTAGTGAAACCTTTATAACGAGTAGAATTGTTATTGACTTCTCTAGATTTTGCAGCAGTTGAAATTAGAGTGTCATCATAAGCGTATACCCTTTTTTTTTTAATCACAAGAGAACCACGTTTCATAAGATGTATACTGTAAGATATACTCCACAAACGAAAATGCAAAAATATACTTATAGTAAAAGATGGGCATTCTCCTGTACATTATTTTTACCATGATAGCATGTACTTCTGTCCAAAATTCTTACGCATATTTTGTGTTGCTCATAGACCATTGAAGCATTGAAGATAACTGTAGATTACCCCATAATTGATATTTATAAGAGCTAAGTCCAAATATGCCCTCTTATCTGCCATATAGAGGGAATAACACACTTATTTTGTGCTGGAATATGAAATAAGATCCATATTAACAAGCAAAACTAAAGATATTATTTATAATTTATATTTTTAGAGGGCGGTACTGCCTTTTTCTAGTTTTAGTTAAATAGCATATGTAAGCTATATTTTTGCTATGTTAAATAATACATTATTCTGAGTTTCTACACTTATCTGTAGGTCTTGAAACACCCTAAAAAAACTAGGTTCAACGTAAGGAAGCATATAGTTATTGTTGACGAAACTGCGAGGCAATGGAGGTGTAGATATTGTGGTATGAGTGGGTATGGCGAAACATCTAGGCTCTATTTTCATCTTGCTGGTGTGTTCCGACATCCTAAGTGCCCAAGTGTCCCTAAAGAAGTTTTTGTGAACGCATGGTACCATATTTATTTAAAGAGAAGAATCACCGCGAAAAAGACCAGGCAACAAGCTCGTTCAAGGTCACAAACTCTTGGGCAATCTAGTGAGCAACAGAAGAACACTAATCTGGTACCAGACAATCCTTCTCTACCATCAAGAAATAATGATTGCAGCGGGGTATCCTTTTCTTTTATCTAGTTAGTCATGTTCTGTCCTTTCTATTTATCTGTCATGTCATCGTCATCAGTTTATTACGTCAAGAAATGTCTGTATTTGTTCTAAAGATAACACTGGTTGAAATTGACATGAGTCAAAGGGCCATTTCTCCTGAATGTTGTCTGTTAGTCTCAGATGCAAAAGAATGGTAGGTGTAATCATTCCGTTTGCGGCTTTATGTTGTTGAAAGTGTGAAACTTTCTACCATAGATAAAAATTCCCTGATTGCATCAATTATACATTAAATAGCTTTAATTGCTATTTGCAAATCTGTCCAACCAAGGCTAATATGATCAACACTATGAGCATGTATTCCCGTTAAAGGAGCAGTGTGCGCCATGTCTTTTCCATTTCCTCTCTCCATTCTTTTAGGTAACTTCTGTTAAGGAAACTCAATGTGTTATGAACCGGCTTTATGGGTGTAAGTATCAACTCATACTTGCATGGCAGAGCCTAGCTCAGTTGGTCGAGGGTGTGGATGTACGGCCAAACCACCAAAGTTTGTCAAGGCGATTTTTTCGTGTCTGTTTCTTAACTAAAAATGCCACCTAGTTCCTTGTAGGTTGATTGAGTTATTTTAAATTCCAACCAAATTGCTAGTATACAACTTACATCGAGTTGTCCAAAATGTAGTGAACAGGTTAGCACCTACGAGCTCTTAGGTTCGACTCTCCTTGGGAGCCAATTTTCAGAGTTGGTTTAAGAAAGGTCACTCTCTGGGCCTCATGTAACTATGGGGAGGGCTCTCAAAGCACGGGTTAAGGCCTGAACCATGGGGGGCGGATCAGCATGTCAAGCGGCTAAGGTTCACGACATTTCTCGGCCAGCTTTGGCTGAGGTTTCATCTCAGTGCAAAGTCGTTAGGCGTGTCGATTGATTTGTGTGATGATTTGGGGGATTTTCATGATGTCTTCTTTCATTGACCATGTATATTTTGACTCTGGAAAATGAATTGTGGTTAGTTAGGTCATGACCAAAACCGAACTGCACTAACTGAAGTTCCCGGTCTTCATTTTTTCCTATGACCGATCGGTCTTGCATTCTTACTAACCAAATTTCACTCAGTAACCGAAAACCGAAAGCGAACAGTTCGGTTAAACTGAATGGCCACTCCTAAAAGTCGTCAGGGGGCAGCCTTTCCCCCATGAGTCGAATTATTTATTTATTTATTTATTTTGGGGAGGGGGAGGGGGCGGGGCGGGGGCTGTCAAAAATGTTGAATTTTCCGATTAACCCATTTGGGTGAAGTGACAATGAAAACCTAAGAGTGCTGGTTTACAAGGATTTAAGAAAAAGGGTTTAATTCTTTGGTAATCCTTGTAGCTTGGGAGATTTGGAAACAACGTAATTACTGTGTCTTCAATGCTGTCCCTCGTAATATGAACCTAATTGCCCAGTCAATTACAAATGGGGTGCCTTGTGGTGTGTCTCAAGGGCAACTTGTTAGATTGGTTGTTGGTAGCTTAGGTGCTTCAGGTCTTGCTTTTTGGCACTTTCTTTTTTTTTCTTTGATTTTGTGTAATTATTTTTCTTCTTGATGAAAAGAAAGATGTGCAGGTCTCCTTCCCATTCGCAACCCCCCCCCCCCAAAGAGTGGCCCACTGGTCCCTGCCCCGATAGAGAGGCTTGACATGAGTGAATTTTGAGATTCTCTGTAGGTCGCTCCCTCTAGATGGCTAGTTTCTTTTAGGGGATGTTTTGGGGAGCACATCATTTTTATCATGTCATTTGGATGACTCTCGAGGGATCCTTTGGATCTCCCTGTGGTACATATTTTCTTTCTTCTTAATGAAATGAAGCACAGTCCTGCGTTTTCGAAATTTTTTTGGGGCTCATGGGTACCTCATAGTAGTTATCTTTATATGATCGGAATATGAGCAATCAGATCTCTATCTTAGGCTCTTAGCTATCTCCAGAATAGATAGGGTTTTATTGAGCTAACAAGATAACACATGCTTTCCTAAGCAGTTAAACCTAGGCTGTGTCATTTAGCAAAACCAGGAGCACAATTCATTTTCAAACTTCCCATTGGCAAATAATTACCAAAAAAATATTTATTGTTTAGTTACATGTAAATATATTTACTTTGATTATCTTTTTTGGCATATGCATTAATCTAGTAGTCATTAGTGTTTATCCTTGTTCAGCTAACTTAGTAAGTTTGGCAAATGCATATTTTATTACAGTCTGTTTCACTAAACTTTACTAGTTTCATAGTGTGATGTGCTACTTGTCATTTAGTTCTGTTACAACCTAAAGTATAAACAAATATTATATCTCATCATCCGAGCTTACGTAACCAAATCAAAATTTTCCTTTTGGAATCCCCACGTGAATTTACCAGCGTCCCGTTTGTGGAATGCAATTTATTCCCCCACAGTCTCCTCTTATATGAATCGTAGCGATCGATAACATTCAATTATCTGTTACATTCCGTCCCTTTCTTCTTCCCCGTTTGAAGATGCTGATCTATTCAATACTTTCCATACCACTGTTCTTTACTACTTATGGTAAATACGCTATATCAAGAAAATCCGCCATTTCTGTTCAGTATGGAAAGAGGATGCCTTAAGGGGCATATTTGACTTCCTCAATAAATTGGGACATAGGGAACTTTTTTTTAAGGTCAAAACTACTAGCTTCTTCAATGTGTTACATGTCCAACTTTCTCTTGGTTTGATTGTTTGTTCTCCTGAATAAGATACTATCTTAACTACTTTTATTCATTATTTATAGCATAATTATATCATCAAATGAGCTCTGCATTCTGTTTGCAGTGCTTATTGAATGTTACGCATGGCATTATTTCACTTTCGACTTATGCTGCAATTTAAGTTCATACTTAGAGGTATCCTGTATGAAATTGTAGGTACTTTCCAATTACCTGACAAAATTGAGGGACAATGCATGGAAACATTCACTTATTCATGACAGAGAAAAGGGCCATTGGAAGTGCAAATGGTGTAGTTTAGAGGGTTATCATGGCATAACTAGATTGAAGTGGCATCTTGTTGGGTGGCAGAGTCGTCCTCAATGCCGAAACGTTCCAGAAGATGTTGCTAACACCATTCGTGATAAAATGATATCAAGAGAGAAGCAGAAAGCAGGAAGATCGGATCTTGATGTTATTGATAGTTGCAGCATGCCATGCTCTTCTAAGAGTCCGCAGTTTGTTCAAGAGAATTTCACAGTGGTAATGCAGGAAAATGGTTCTTCTGAAGATTTTAATCAAGCTGAAATAAATTCAAACACATTGAACTCAGTATGCAATACCACTCATCCACCACTGAACAGTAACAATCCTCAGGTCAGTACATGTTTCTATTCTTTTTTTTTAGATAATGGAACCTTGCTGCTATTCTTTCCATGCATTTTGTTGGAACTAGGAATTGGGCCATAACTACATAACAGGTCAACAAATTACATGTAGTTTTGTAGAAATTTTTATTCTTTGAATCTTCTCATGGAAAACTGTAGTGTATTGGGACTAGACTAGGATTCATGTACATGCCTGTACAAAATTCAAACCATAGCATCTTCTTGGGTGTACTAGAGTTTTTTTGTACTTCAACTTATTATCAGTTTTACTTGTACAAAATCATGCAAAAGTTAACACTGGATACCTGGTAAACTCAGCCTGGTTCTTATTTACTGCCTTGTTACTAAAGCACATAAAAAGGAGTTATATTAGTGCCTCACTTTTATAATATTTTCTTTGGATTAAACTGTTATTCATCGAAAGCCAATTGTGCAGGTACTTCAAGAAAATGGATTATATAGTAGCAAAAGCAAATCTGAGAAGCGAACTGAAAGAAATGACTGTTGGAGTCACTGGAGATATGTTTTGGATGGACTGATGCATTTGCCAGGTGCACTAGAGGGTCCTGGCATTCAGAGTTGCATCCGTGATGTCCTTCTTTATGGTTCTGCTGAATTTGGAACTGTAAGTATTTTTGCTATACTTTTAACAATTGTTCTATTGCAATCACAATAAAGATGCAGGAAGAAACACCGCCATGCACATACACCACCTAGCAAGAGGTTGTTCTCTATTGTGTTCTATTAGTATTTATGGCATATTTGACTTCATTACCCATTATCATAGTAATATTGGTGTTTGTTTTGTTCCCTTGCTTTTGTTTTGGGCAAGGTCAGCAAAGTTCTCCTTTTAACTGAATGCCAATTTAGCTCTCCTCCCCAGCAAGATTTTTCTTCCCCCACTAGCAAAGCTATGCAAGGCTAAAATAACCAAATATGCTGTTGGTAACCCACGGTATTTTTTTGCTGCAAACTATGTATTAGAAATCTTTGGTTCCATGCTTTTTGTATGGAGAATTAGGTTATCAGCCCCAATCTCTTTATGTGGTTCTCTTCTGTAGTCCTTTGAATCATTGTAACACGGCAAATCGACAAATGAATCTATTTAGAAAATAAAGAATTGTGTTTTTGGACTTAAAAAAATATTGTTCTTGATTCTATCAGGTCAGGGACAAAGTGGATATGGATTCCAACAGAAAAGTGTCAAGTGATGGGAATACTGCCCAATGTCAGAGTGTTCTTGTGGATGTTTTAAGGTCAGAGAATTTTGCCTTATTGTGCAATGTGCTTGGCAGAATTGTCCATAACGATGAGGAAAGGACTAGGTATTTTGATTTTAGCATGATTGACTCAAGGATGAAAAATGGAGATTATGGTCGTGCACCTTTATTATTCAAACATGATATGAAACTGGTAAGAACTCCACTACTTTTCAGCAAAGTGTTTCCTCTAGTTCTGTGTTATGGATATTCCATTCTTTCATCATTCGGAAGGGAATCATAACACGTAGGGAGAACCTGGTAGTTACATTGCATGCTTTAAACAATGTGCAAATATATTCAAAATTGTCTATTGAAAGTCTGTTTGATAATCCCATTGACCTTCTGACTGTATTCTTTATATGCAGCATGCACCAACAAAGTTTTTTATACACATACACACGCAACATGTGCTTTTGACTTTTCCATAACTCCTAGTTTTTTTTTTCCATTGAATAATTTGAAAGTTAGTTCATTTGCACAGTTCATCACCAATTGTATAAATTAAATGATCATGATCATAGTGTGAATCATGATCTCTGCCAGATTGGAGCCATACAAGTTTAATAGCTAAATCTTGCTTATATTTTATGTATGTTTATATCTCAGATATATGACTATTTTCATTTCAATCATGCGTTTATCAGCTATTTTTACAAAGATTGAGTATACATTTTACTACGCAAAGCATCTACTTTCTAAACAATTTCATAGTGGTAAATGGTGATTAATAGCTTTGATATGGTTGCAGTTATGGGAAGATCTTAAAATGGCTGGTCAAGATATTATTGACCTAGCAAATAGTCTTTCAGGCCTCACAGAAGCGTCCTACTCAAAGCAGGCAAGAAATTTATGGCTAGATCTTTTGTAGATCTCATGTTTTATTTTTTTCCTTTTGAAATATTCTAGAGTTTTTTTTAATTTTTCAATTAGGATTATAACTGTATTGAATTTTGGAATCATTTTCTCTGTAAATGGTTCATTTCTGATTCTTTTAATGTTACAATCTGGTATTTGCATACGTTAGGTTGAAAGAGAGAGAGGATCAGATGATAGTGAAGAGAATCTGAAGGTGAGTTTTGTGTTGCTAGGTATTTTGCTTTGCTTTTCTGTTTATGTCATGCCTTGCCTATCATTTGCTCAATGCTATTGTACCAACATACAGGGAGCTGTGGAGACCAGTTTGGAACCCATCAACATTGTCAAATCAAGTGCATTGATACTTTCAACCTCACAGACCTTTAACCAGTTGGATCAACCAGATCCAATGGATGTTTGTGAAGTACAAAACAGTATTACCTGCAAAGTATGTGGCAAAGTAGCGAAAAGCGATAGCATCCTCACATGCAAGAGATGCATGCTAGCATGCCACATCTCATGCACTGAACCTCCTATGTCATCCATTTCAACTGGAAGCTGGTGGTGTAAAAGCTGCAGCGCCATTTGTAACAAATCGGCTGAAGTTGACATGGCCTTGGCCCTTTATGAACCAAATTGTTCGCATGGAAATTGTGTCGCGTGCAAGGATCTTGAGTTTTGCAGGCCTCCAGGGTGTGAGGAAACTGTCAGTGAAAGGTCACCTATTGATAACTCTAGAGCAATTGTGATTTCCAGTGCAGAGCCTGTTGAGGATGTGGAATTGCCAGTTGTTGATGTCAGGGGCTTTTGCAAGATGTGTGGAAATCCTGAGGACAAGGACAAGAGATTCTTGATTTGTGGCCACACCCATTGTCTATACAAGTACTACCACATTAGTTGCCTGAAGACTAAACAGATAGCTAGTGATGAGCAGCTGGACAAACCCTGTTGGTACTGCCCGTCGTGCCTTTGCCGTGTTTGTCATTCTGACAGAGATGATGACCTGACCATTCTCTGTGATGGCTGTGATGAAGCTTACCATCTCTACTGCATAAGGCCCCGTCGCACTTCAATACCCAAGGGGAAATGGTATTGCTCGTCATGTACCATAGAGAGAACAAAGGAGGGGTGGGAGAAGTATGAGAAAAAGATGCTGAAACTCCATAGGAAGGATGATCCTGGGCTGGAAGCTAGGAGATATGAAGCCGTGGACATGATACTTGCTGCTGCGAAGATGCTGGATGAGAAGCAGGGGACTTGAATCTTCCTTTTGTTTTCTGATCAAACAGAATCATTTAGGAAGTTGAACCTACCATCTTTCTTTTTTTTTTTTGCTTCACCTCATTTAGGTTATACTTAATTAAAACTTAAAAGGTAAAACAACTTGTCGTCGTCGGAAGTTAAAGGAGTTGAGTACTCTTGTTGGTGTAAGTCTTGGCCTCAGACTCTGAGGAATGCTGTAAGGACTGTCGCTATCTTGTGTACCTGTGGGTGCAATTTTGTGGACAGCCTCCAAATGAAGTGAAAAATTCGAAGGGATTTCACCAGTTCATTCTCGTGTGGTTGTTTTAATGTTTTGGTGTAATGCCGGGATAATTTGCTTGCAGTGACATCTTATCAATGTTGAAAAAGTGAAGCTCCCTTTGAAACAGGTTTCAACCAATATGCTTCGAGCAGGAGTGTGGAGAACTGGAGATGATACAGTTTGTCCAGGTAACACAAGTATTTACTAGTAGTTCTCTTTTTGCAGTAATTTGGCAGGAACCAGTTCGTTTTCTGTAGGAATCGAGGTGAATTCTCTCGTTCCAAAATTGGTCTGAACTTTGTAACATTTTCTTTCCATAGCTGCATAGAAAGTTCGGTACTCTTCTCCCATTTTCACCTCTTTCGTCAGTGTTATCGGTGTCACGGGTGTCACTTTTATGTTTGGGTGCCTTCCCAAGCAATGTTTAATTGGTCTCTGAGATGAATGTGTGATGCTTTTACCTATATCGTTGGTCAGAGCTGCCAACATCTGTCAAAAAGATTGTGATGTAAGAATGGTTGGCTTTCCATTAATTGATGCCTCGTCTCATATCCGTGTTTAATTCATTTCGTTACATGATCAATTAGCAAGATGCTCCATGGTCAGTAAATTCTAGCAATACAAAGAGTCCTCCATGGTGTTTTTTCACAAAGAAGGGGCATAATTTCGATAAAATTCCTCTCTAATACCAAGTCCTGGAAGATAAATACCAGGTGACATCATCTTCTTTACGGGATGTTTTGACTAAAGAGTAGCTATGGGGACTGGGGAGGGGTCCGAGGGGAGATGCTTTTCTGTCATAGTAAAATGAGAAGTTCATGTAATCTCCAAACCCAGTGCCATATCTCGTGAGTTGACATGACGTGAGTTGACATGATAAAAAATACAAGGACTTATATAGTACTATTTCCCTCAGTTAGTTTTATCCCAACCTTACCCCTAGTTACCCTCCTACTCTCCAATCATCTCTAGTTTAAAAAGAGGTGTGATAAGATTTTTCATACAAGGCAGTGGCCACGATCTATGCTAGAGGGTGGTTCCGACCGACCACGTCGGAACCTCAACTGGGTGGCAGCGGGGATCAGTTCTCACCAAGGCATACGTGATCTACCTGCAGAAGTCATGGTAGATTTGTCACACCATGGGCTGGGGACCAGAAGAGCCACAACTTGAAGCCACGTGTTGGCTGAGAGCATATCCAGTCCCCCCCCCCCCAACACACACACAATAAACTCGCACCAATGGATGGAGAGTAGAAGAAACCGATGGAAGAATAGGAAAAATAGGCAACAATGGTGGTGGTGAAATAACAGTGGTAGAATGAACTCACTAGTCCCGGTGGAAGGGTTGTGCCAAGGTCGTCGTTGTCGATCCATCAACACAGGGCCGCCACCAGATCTATGCCCCCCCATATCGTCGTAGAGGGAAGAGAGGTGCATGTGTGGACGAGCTCTCGTCACCATCCACCCTAATTCAAGGCGCGTTGCCTCGATTAGCCAGCCTCCGTTGCCGAATCTAGCAAGGTCGTGGTTGCATGGAGTTCCCTGCCATCAATCTCATCACCTTGCGCCGCATGGAGCTCATCACCACCGCTCTCGTTACCAACC